>OY756420.1:33384197-33984197 GCA_963576905.1 Mystacides longicornis | reverse complement strand
TACAAATTAAATAAAAATGGACTTAGGACCGATCCTTGAGGCAGGCCACGAAAGATCGTCCTCTCAATTATGCCTAAGGGTGTCTCTATTAAAAGTCTTCTTGAGCACATGATATTGAAAATCAAATCACATAAAAGTAACGGAATACCCAGTAAAACCAGCTTTTCGTATAAAACAGGAAGTAATACATTGTCGTATGCTCTACATATATCCAAAAAACAAGCCACAGTATCCATTTTAACCGATCTGGCAGAATGAATCTCTGCAATCAAGGTACTCAAGTTATCAATACAAGATTTTCCCTTACGGAAGCCAAACTGCCAAACCGGGAGCAAATCATTGCTCTCGGCAAACCATTCTAGCCTTGATTTAAGCATTCTCTCCAGAATTTTCAAAAAGCATGATGACATAGATATGGGTCGGTATGAGGATCCCTTTGAAATATCTTTTCCTGGTTTTGGTATTGGAATAACAAATTGGGCTTTCCAGGAATCTGGAATAGTTCCCGACATTAATATACGATTATATAGTTTTAATATTTCACAAAGTAGAGACTTTGGGAAGTGTTTGAAAAAGCTGTATGGGATTTGGTCTGGACCTGGTGAAGAAACTCCACATGAATCAATTGCAGATGATAGTTCATTCATTGTGAAAGGAGAGGATAAGGATACACTTGGAGATTGGGAAGTGATCTGGTTTTTTTGAAGTTCCATTTCCTGTGGGACGTACGGAGGTGCAAGCGAATCCACAAATTCCTCAATCCAATCGAACGATTTTGATACATCAGGTCGTGGGGAACAAGCCCCTCTAAATTTACGAACCGAATTCCACACATCTGAAATGTTGGTTTCCGGGTTAAGCGATGAGCAGAATAAATGCCAACCCTGACGTTTTTTCCTTCTTAAAAGTTTTTTTGTGATAGCTTGAGTTTTTCGTAATATTAAATAATTTTCATCAGTCACGTTTCTTTTATATTTTTTTAGGGCCAAAGATCTCTGCTTTACCGAGTCTGTGCATTCCTGATCCCACCATGGTGGGGAGGGGCTGTAGAATTTACCTTTACTCGCGGAAGAGCTAGGTATTGAGAGACTTGCAGCATTATTGATATAGTCAGTTATTTCTGTGGCATACGTGTTAATATCTATCTGATTGCCTGAATCTACTACAGAAATACATTTTCCTTCCTCCAGGAGAGAGTGAAAAAGGGTCCAGTTCGCCCTTCCTATATTAAGTTTCTGTCTTTTTTCAGGTCTTGGTTGTTGACGAACTTGATGATTAATGTGTAAAATTATAGGGTAATGATCGCTCGAGTACGGGTCATTTAAAACAGTCCAAGTTGTAATGGAAGCTATGTTGGAAGATGAGATTGAAAGATCAACCGCGCTTTTGTTTTGGTTGGGAAGGGTTAGCCTAGTAGGTTCCCCACTGTTAAGGATGACTAGATTTTCAGAATCCACAAAATCCAGAATATCCTTTCCCGCAGAATCATAATAGTGGCAACCCCAAGAGGGGGAATGCGCGTTAAAATCGCCCAATAATAGGAAATTGGAGGGAAGTTTTCCAACTACGTCTCTCCAAAAACTGGGGTCAAATTTCGTCCTAGGCGGACAGTATAATGAGATCACTGCGATACCGAATATCTCGGCACCTACAATTTGTATTTTTGGGTGATCAGGTAAAGTAATAGGGTTAAAGGAATAACAGTTTTTAATTAAGAGAGCTGCTCCACCCCTACCATCGGGGCGGTCATTTCTCAAACACACGAATCCAGAAAAATTAACCTGCGAGTCACTGGAAAACCAAGTTTCTGATAAAGCAAAAACATCGGCTCTGTGTTCCTTAAGAAGGAGGGATATATCATCTCGGTTTGCAACAGCGCTTCGGCTGTTCCATTGGAGAATTCGAAAATTATTGATTATGTGATGTTGTCGGGACATTTTCGGAAATAAATGATCTTAACGTGGAAACCAAATGAGCAGAATTAACTGGGGCAGATCTTTGAGACGACAATAGTTCAATAAGCATCGTAATTAAAGTCATGAGAAAATTATTGTTATCTGTTGACAGATTGTCTTTCAGATTTTGATTTTGATTTTCTTGGGCTGGGGAATCATTTAAAGCGAAACCATTAGGAGCACTGGACCATTCTGATCCATTCGGAAATAGAAGCATAGAGTTGTACTCCGACCTATCATATCCTGGGACTACTGGAGCTTTTGGAGTTTTATACTTAAAAACACCTTTAGTAGGGGGCGTGGAATTATTTTGGTTAGAACTATGTTTTATGGCTGACCTGGAGGAGCTTCCCAGCGTTGCTGGGGGTGCGACCTGTGAATTAGGTTTGGGATTAGCTGTTACTTCAGCAAATGTATGCAATAATGGGTGCATTTTAGATGCTTGCACATAGGACACATTCTCACGAGCCATTGTGTTTTTAATATTTTTCTGTCTTGAAAGCTCTGGGCACGTGACGCTTATTGCTTTATGGGCTCCTTTGCAGTTGTGACATTGGATTTTATCGGAAGAACAATCGTTAAACTCGTGGTTTTCTCCACATTTAAAACATTTAGCAGGGGATCGACAGGCTGCTTTCGTATGTCCAAATTTGCAACATTTGTAACATTGAATGGTGGGGTAATAGTATATATCCACACCAAAAGAATTATAATACAGATAAACATTATCGGGAAGGGACTGCCCTTCAAAGGTGATAACAATTGTTTGAGAGGGTTTATACTCAGGTTTCTCTCCTGATCGGTCCTTGAATTTTAATCTTCTAACTTTTATTATGTCCAACTTTGGATTAGATTCTTTGAGTCCCTCAAGCAATTCTTCTTCCGAGATGTCAACTGAGACACCCCTTATCAGACCCATTCTGCTAACATTATATGATGGTATAAAAGCTTTGTATAATGAGTTGGAAATTAAATATAAATTTTTTATAAAAGCGTTAGCTGCCTGACCATTTTGAAATTCAAGCGATAATTTATACTTCCCCTCTGCCCTGAGGGATCCGTTAACCACGTTTTTAATATTCCTCTTAAAAATAAATTTCCCAAAGTCCATCGGATGAATAGGCTTACTGTCTGAAAGTTGTATGTTGACAATATAGGGTCCCAATGATTTCGGGGAGTAAAAATGTTCTCGGACCGGGCCGGTACTAATAGTGTTTTGGGGATCGGTTGTCATTTTCCCATTTGTACTATCCTCGTCCATAATGTTGGGGATTATAACGCCATTAAACTTTCTTTTCTTTCCTAAATCAGGCGGATCAGGAGCAGGGTCTGGTGGCTGCATTATACCATCAAACCAATTTCTTTAGTAAAAATCAAAATAAATATTTAGAAAATATTTATACGTATTAAGAAAAATAGACGAAACGAGAACTTTTTATCAAGTAATTGCGAAAAGATATATAAAATTAATTAAACAAGAAAAGACCTTAACTTATATAGTTACATAACGTAAACCCTAATAAACAAAAAAACAAAACAAAACGAAAAAGAGAAAGAAAAAAAAAAAAAAATTATTTACTTAAAAATAATGTGGTTGGATGTTAGAGATTGCTACGGCTATAATCCCGCCATTGCCACTTGTCTATACACTATTTTTTGTACACTATTTTTAATATGCATAAAGTATAAAATAAATAAATAAATAAATAAATAAATAATGAAGGAGAAAAAAAATTAAAATAATAAATCAAATATTACAGTACGTTACAACTAGCGGTAACAACAACATACGTTTGAATTGCCCCGGTGTATTGTTTTATTTTTAATAGTGCATCGAGAGTTTTGCTAGCGAAGGTTTTGTTTCTCTTTGGTTCTGAAGATTACTGAGTCTTTCTGAATCATTCTCTTCTTACCGATTAAGTGCTTTTGATCAATACAAGTGAATAATAATTATTCTGCACTGTTTATTGCTACCTCCATTGTGTTCAAACAGGGAGTTCTGCGCGAGGCGGATATGGCCAGCCCTTTTGAAAAGTCCTTATTAACACCCAGATCACCCATAAATCGGGACTGCACTCAGGACACTGATGCATCGTTTGGAGAGGAAGACGCTATGTATAAGGCTGGAATGATGCTAAATGGTATCAAAACTATCATCATCGAAGGGAAGGGGAAGGTCTCTGCGAACAACAGGGATAAAATAGTTGAGGATATTGATGAGATATTATCTATATTGTTTACCAAACAGAAAGAGGCTGAAACGCAGACAAAGATGGCACAGGATATTGTGGAAATAAAGAAAAGGATACTGAACAATGAGCAGCCTAATATGAATAAACAGCGTTCATACAGTAATGTGACTCAGGAAAAGAAGTATTCCCTGATAGTCTCGTCTAAAAAGAGCGAGAAGTCCCCTGAAGATATAGAAAAATATCTAAAACAGAAACTAAGACTGTCCTCTATAGGTATCTCAGTGTGCTCCACGCGAAGACTCAGAGGAAAGGGACTACTGGTGACATGTCCCTCGGTCGCCGATGCCCAGCTCTTCGTCCAAACAATTAACGAAGGGCACAGTGACATGTTGGAGGCGGCATTGCTAAAGAAGCGACGTCCACACATTATACTAAAGAATATAGCAGCGGACTACGACCTGGAAGACTTGACGGATGACATTGTTCGCCAGAACAACAATTTGAGAGATCTTAGTCTGAAGCCTGAAGACGTGAAAATAAAGAAAACCATTAAACTGAAGGGAAGATTAGAGCAGAAACACATCATTATTGAGACCACATCAGAGGCGAGACGTCGATTGGTCGAGAATGGACTTGTATACGTGGGATACCAGAGGGTTCATGTTGTCGATGCCGATCCGGTCACGCAATGTTACCATTGTCTCGGCATGGGGCACACCTCCATAACGTGTCTAAACAAACATGAGCCTCCAGTCTGCTCCCACTGTGCACAGGCCCACCAATACAGTGTTTGTGATCGGAGGAATGACCCTCCTGTGTGTGTTAATTGTAAGCGTAGTAAAGAGCGATTCAATACAAGTATGCGATATGATCATAGTGCCATAGACAAGAAGGAATGTAAGTCATACACTCGAGCCTTGATGAATGCGCGAGAAAGGGTGGATTATTGACTGACACTCTCTATGCGAGTAAAAAACATTCTAATTTTTTGTAAAAACTTTTTCATAACTACAGTATCGTTGGTGGGTATACCCTGTATGATGAGTTATATAGAAGGCTTCTATGTGATTGTAAGGTGCACTGAAATATGTCTGTCCTACGTTGGGTGTATGTATTGCCGAGCGTGCAGACAAAACTGTGCCGTAATGTACACGAAGAATGAACTGTTTAATGATTGGAATCGGTTGATGGGTATTTCGTATAAAGACGATGCTAGCGCCAAAAGTGAACTCATGACGTATGAAATTTATAATAGAAAATTGTTCCTTACTTGCACTTATTTTAAGATTCTATTTGCCCTGAGTCGGGATTATAATGAATTAAATGAAGTGAATTACCTTCATTACAGATATTTACAGGTTATTATCATTATTATATTTTGTTGTCGTATACCGGTGGTCTCTGTGCGTGACAAATGCGTCAATTTATGTATTCTAATTGTATTTTATCACAAAACTAGATTATTTAATAGATTAATTATTAACTATAAACTAAATCTCGGTCTAACTTGATGTTATATTGTAATGAAGATTGGCTTGGATCTGTACACGGTGTTTATAATGAAAAATTGACATTGTGCATAGTGAGCACGATGCATGACGTATTATTCTTTTATATTAGGATAAGGTTTGATTCTGAAATGGAAATCACAGTGTAACAATGGCAATAATTGACGATATTTATTTAAGTGATGAAATAGATAAATGTGATAATATAGTTACAAGGATCTGTGATAGTATGAATGAGTGCAATACCTTGTTCTCAGATATTGATATTCGGTTTAGTGTCTTTCAATTAAATATTAGAAGTATTTTCAAAAATTATGATGAATTTCTGGTGCATCTTAGCGAAATGAAAAAGCTACCAACCGTCATTGTGTTAACAGAGACACATTCTAATGATAATGATAGTTTTTTCATACAAGGGTACAAATGTCTTAGCACCAAGCGCGAAATAAATAAAAACTCGGGAGTTGTATTATTTGTAAGGGATGAATGTACTATTTATAATGTTGAGGAGATAGACTTTGACTTGGTGAATTGTCTGCGACTTGAGATTACTTATAACGATATGAGATTCGTTATAGTGTCCATCTACAGGACCCATAACTCCAATGTGTCATGCTTCATTGACACTTTGAGCCAAATATTGGAGAATAGTCGCACAGACACTACCATATTAGTGGGTGACATGAATTTAAATATTGCTGACGACTATCGTTCTTCTATCAAGGATGATTATATTAATATGCTTGCTTCACTCGGTTTCAAGTCCTGCATCAACTCATATACTAGAGAGGTGTCAAATTGTAGGCCGTCTTGCCTCGATCATGTTTTTGTAAATGTTCAAGACACATCCAGAGTTCACTCCGTGGTCTGTCGAACGAATATCACGGACCATCACGCTTGTTATCTTGTATACTCCACTGAGGACGCCCCGGTCGGGCGTAACGACTCCGGCCTGCGCAGCATTAATGTTGTAGACTGGGAGCTGCTGGAAAGTAAGCTCAGAATGGAGACGTGGAGCGGTGTAGTCTCGGAAGACGATGTTGAGCGATGCGCTCTTACCTTCCACGGTCTTATCTCTAAATATATAGACGAATGTACAAGTATAAGAAACAAAAAAAATAAAAGTAAATACCGTGCTATTAAGCCTTGGATAACAGTGGGACTCGTGAAATCGGTTAGAGAGAGGCATCGCATGTTTTTGCAATGTAAAAGAAACCCTAACAATATAGAACTCAGACAAAAATTTAACACCTATAGAAATAAGCTGTCAATATTGATTAGAAATACTAAGGAGAAATATTACAAAGAGCGTTTGAACGATGTAGGTAGTGATAAGAAACGAATGTGGGCGATTATTGGCGATGTGATGGAGAAAACAAGGAAGACGTCGAACATACATGTGATTAGAGATAAAAATAGTGACCGCGTCGATGCGAGGGCTGAGCCGATGCGATGTGCGAATGTTTTTAATGATTTTTTTTCTAATGTTGGTAAAGAGCTCGCGCAGAATATCGGGAAACAGACATCGCCTATCGGTGACGCTTGGTTTGGATGTAGTATGGACGAAGAAAATCATTCCAATAACTTTGGACCTCAATTAAGATTCACAGAAACAAATGAAAGGGAGGTTGCTTTAGCTATAGGATCCTTGAGGGGTGGGTCTGCGCCTGGTTTTGACAGCATTGCTGTCGGATTTATAAAAAAGTATAGTCACTTCCTCACGAAACCTTTAGTGCATATTATAAACGTTAGTTTAAGAACTGGGAATTTCCCTGGTCATTACAAAAAAACCGTCGTCACGCCAATTCATAAGAATAAAGACCCTGAAGATCCTTCAAACTATAGACCGATATCTCTTACTTCGAACATATCTAAGATCATAGAGAAGATTGTCAAAAAACAATTGATGTCTTATCTGAACAACAACAATATTTTGCACAAAGATCAGTACGGCTTTCGGACGGGAGTGGGTACGCAGGATGCCATGACTAGGCTAACTACGAGTATTGTCAGGGGTTTAGATGAAAAACAAAAATGTTTAGGTATTTTTATAGATTTTAAAAAAGCTTTTGACAGTGTCTCACATGCGATACTTTTAAAAAAACTGGATTCTGTGGGAGTCCGAGGGGTTGCACTTGATTGGTTCAGGAGCTATTTGGCTAACAGGGAAACTACTGTTAAATTGTATGATGTATTAAGTCATCCTGTCAGTTCAGAGTACGGGATTCCACAGGGAACTGTGATAGGGCCGATTCTATTTATTATTTACCTAAACCAAATGTTTACTATTGTACCGGGTGTCGATATAGTGTCATATGCGGATGACACTGCTATTGTAATAAAACGGAGATGTTGGTCTGACGTGATTACTGTGGCTAATGACACTATTAATATACTCAAGAAATGGTTCGATCAGAACTCACTAAGCCTGAATGCTGAAAAAACTATCGTCATTCCTTTCTATCTGAACAATGAGGCACCGGATATAAACATTGAAATAACGATTCATGCCCGAAACTGTGCAAATCGGGGTGACGGTGGCTGCCACAGATTGGCGGTGGTTAAGGAGGTTGGATATCTGGGAATCATTCTGGATTCTAACCTTAAATATAAGAACTACATTTCTAAAACAGTAACAAGACTTAGAAAATTAATTTATGTGTTTCTGAGATTGAGAAATATCTTAAACTTCGAGATGCTCAGGACTGTGTATTTTGCACTGGTACAGTCGGTCTTACAGTATGGAATTGTTGTCTGGGGTGGGACGTACGCAAATGCCCTCCAGCCTTTGGTGACCCTACAAAGGTTGATACTTAAAATTATATTAAAAAAAAGAAGGGATTTCCCAACAAAAGAGTTATTTGAGAAGTGCAAAGTACTTCCCATCGAAAAAATATACCGGAAGAATTGCTTGCTCATGTTTCATAAATACAAACACGAGTATACACCGGTGAGAAGCATGAGAGCAAACCTTTTGGGAAGCTTCCATGTTGACAGGTTTCGAACATCAACTGCCCAACACCATTATGTATACCTCGGACAGAAATTTTTTAATAGCCTACCACCAGGAATTAGAGTGATAGAGAGGTATGAAAATTACAAGGCCGCAGTTCAGGTTTGGATTATTGGTGTGGATGTGTGATTGTGTAAGATTTCATTGTTGTGAGCGAGGAGTGTGAAGATTTGTTTGTGCTGGAGGGTGTGAATGGAGAGAAAGAATGTTTGTATTGTCTTATATGTATTAATAATGTGTAAGTAAGTTGTGATGTCTGTTGGTTGTGCTCCTCTGTCGAACACGAGCTTTGCTCTATCGACGGAGTGTTATTGTATTTAAATGTTATGTATTGTGTCATGTTCATGTTAATTTTATATACTTTGTAAATCTTTAATTTTAATAAATAAATAAAAAAAAAAAAAAAAATTTAAATCAGTGAGAATTCCCCGCTACAAGGCGGGTTATTTGCAACAAAACTACAACAAGTATTTATTGAACTAAACTACTAAATAATATAAAGTAACTAAACATCTACAAGAAACAGAAAATATGAAACAAATTATGGATATGTGTAATGTATGTAATATCTAAGTAATTACGACAGAAATAATAATATAAAGTTGAAATTTTTAATCTCACGGCACGGCGTTACTGGTGTCTCGCTAGCGTTGACAACACACAAACACGTCCAAACCACTTGACTTACAAACGACAACTGTATTATTATAGGTTGGATGGAAGAAATTGCCCCAGGCAATAAGCCCGCCAATTTTGGTTTGTTATTTTTGTATATTCATGCCAATAAAGTGTTTATTATTATTTCAAATCATTTATTCATTAAATCACAATATATCATATGAAGTATACATCAATGTAAAAAAAAAAATAAAAAAAAAATTAAAATTAAATACAATGCTATATACTAAATATAAAAATATCGGTATTATCTCTCATGATACATCACGATGTAATGTAATCATGAGAGATCTTCGAACTACAGAGAAAGTAACCTTCTTAACATCCTACACGAGGACAACAGAACTGCCTTTTGGATGGCATATCTGAGACCACAACAGATGCCAAGTTTCCCTAGATTGTCTTTAAGAGATTTAGGAATAACTCCATTCGTCGATATCACTATAGGTATTATGTGTGTGGTTGGTGTATGCCACATATCCTTGATTTCGTGAGCAAGATCAAGATATTTAATTATCTTGTCTTGCTCGGCTTTTTTCAAATTTTCGTCATACGGTACAGTGATATCCACGAGATACGTTATCCCGTTCCTACGATCAACCAATACAATGTCCGGACGATTTGCGCTAATCGTTCGGTCAGTCTGTATTGGTATATCCCAATATAACTTTGTATTATTGTTTTGCATTACCGAAATTGGGGTGTACCTATTATTATTATTATTGTCAAATAATGGATCTTTTTATCCGCGGTTATGGATGTTGTCATTGCTAAGCTTACTATTAAAATACATGTGGATCGAAGCATTGTTTATTAAGATCATTTTTCCGCGTTTCATTTGACAAAACTTACCTTTTATCATTTCGCTAAATTCGTTTTGTGTATTAAGGATGCTTCTGTATGACTGCCTAATTAATAAAGATATATTATAACAACTCAAACTGCTTAAGACTTGATAAGTGAACTCAGTAAATTGCGAGTAAATCATTCTTGTCTCAGCAAATAAACCTGGGCGCTGCGCCTAGAAAGGGGTTTCGTCTAATGTGTTTTGTTAATAATTTTGAAAATTCATATATATTTAAGACATAAATAATACGTGGTTGAGCGGGAATCAATAATATATTGATGATCCATCCATACGAATGTTCAGGTAAAAAGTGAATGAAACGGGAGAAGCATTAAAGTTAGATTAAACAAAACAAAACCCCAAGAAAATGTCTAATGCTGCTAGAAGAATCGAAGGAAAGCGCAGGAATATAAAAAACCTAAGGGTCTGTTTCTTTGCCCATCTCCCGAGGGGTTCAGCTTGAAGGGTGAAAACGTACTGATAGAATGTCTTCGCGTTTGCGTCGAAAATTGTGTATCTTCGAGCCCAATAAAAATTATTGAAAATTTGAAGCAAACTTTCAAAGGATTTATACCGATTTGTGCTGAAATGATATGTGTGTGTGGCGAATCAGTCAAAATAGGTGCCCAATAATTTTTAATCTTGAATTGGATCTAACGAAAAAATTCAAGCATTTTTGCTTTGTGTCAATACTTTTTATCAAAAGCTTTCGACGATATTTTGTGCACAAATGGTGTTAATTCAATGAAAAACGGTACTCAAAAGACAAGTCGAGACGTATTATTATCGGCCATGTGTGACATGGGAGGATGTCAGTGAACTTCGCAGCGAAGATCCGCACAATATCTATAGTCCACTACTGTTAACAGCAATGCACAGTACATAGTATTTACTGTTGACGCAATATGATACTCCAGCAACAGGACAAACAGTCTGAAAATAACAGTAAGAAACAACCACGAGTGTGTATACAATAATATGTATGATTAATTATTACATATTTACTAGAAGTCCACCCCGGCTTCGCACGGGTAGATAAGTACCTAAATAAAATAAATAAATAAATACATTTTCATACAGATCCCTAACTTTTTCAAAATATTTTATAGCCTATGTTAATCTGGAATAATATAGCATTCTAATGGTAAAAAAAATTTAATCGGTCCGTTATATGTTGTCCCAATTCAATATCGTAATCAATCATGGACATAGATATTTTTTGTCCTTGGATACTATAAAAAAAAAATTGACAAAGACTATTTTTCCCCTTATCAGTTGAAATGGGAACAAAAAACGCAAAAACTAAAAACATTAATTAAAACAGAAATATAGTATCTAGAAAGCCCCTGTTTTCATCTAAACCATCCTTTTGGGTAACCCTCGACATCTCCAACTTTTTTCATCGAAATCCGTCCAGTAATAAAGGAGGAGTTAGGTAACAAAGAAAACGGCTAGATTTTTATAGAGTAAGATAATAATAACCTAGCCTAGTGCCATACAAGAGTGGCGCCTAATTTTGTTTTGCCTTTCGTTATTAATAGTCCTGATTAATTATTGTAACTAATTAATATAAAAAAAAGTACCTAGATTTTTTTCGTATGTGTATAATTATAGTAGATATGTATCTGTCTTCAAGGACAAGTTTTATGAGTGTACGTTTACACCAAACGAACATAGAGCCAGAGCTAGAAATCGAGCATTCTTTCTTGATCATTGACATCGTCAGGCCAGGAAAAGAAGCAAAGTAATAATATTATGTTGTAGTCGGTAGCTTAGCAGAAGCTAGATCTTGGCTCACACCATGTACTGGACGCCGTGGATTTGAATCCCGATGTCAAATTCAACCAAATCGTCCACAAGCTTTGCTTTATGTGGACAAGGCGTTAATTTACGTTATGGTTCTAGATTCGCTAAAAATATAGATACTTGACTTTTTTATGCAAACAATACATCAATCGACGTTTTGTGTTTAATTTTGAATGTGGAACTCAACGAGCTGATGAATGTTTAGAAGGCTATAGACATTGTGGGACCACATTTTCTTTAATAAAGTTCGCCATTAGGTGGTCAATTTTCAAATCCCCACTTGTTATGAGTGTCATCAATATGTTCAATGTGTCTTGCTCCCGGCAGGAATCGAACTTACGATTAAACAAAAAACATACGTGCCCAATTTTGTCCAAACTGAAACAGGCAACAACGTAATTTCAAGACAGAGGGAAAACTTCTAATCCGATTGACAAACCACCAAGCGCCATTTTGATTATGACTTTAGTGTCTGACAACTGGGCTAGTTATATCATAGAAAAGTTGATATTTCCAATAACTACTCTGTATATGCCAAATCGAGGATCTTATGTCATCTATTTATACATATAATATAATACGTACGACAGTAACACACACAGCTTATGACTGGATTAATAATACAAAAAAAAAATATAATTTTTCGCAATTCGGTTAATTGAAAACGTTCCCGTCTGCTGGCTGGCCAACTACTACAGCAAGGACGAGTCTGAATGTCACCACTACTCGCGTGTGACCATTCAAACAAATTAATATCCGTCCAAATTAGCCGGCGCGAGCGATTTACTTAGTTAACAACTAACTACGCCAGTAATACTATTATCGCGCATATTTCGATGCTAATCATTATGATGTTGAGATAGTCACAACAAAACAAAAATGTAATAAAACTATAAAAATTGCGTGTTCCTATGTTATATTATAAAACTTAACCTAAAATGTTCTATCGGTTGATTTGTTCGCTTTTTGAGAATAGGTAGGTACCTACTGCTGTGACTCATCGGAAAATCGTTGGATCATATTGAAAATCCGTAAAAGCCTATATAGCATGTATCATAGAGATAGTTTGTGGCATAGCAGCGGTTCATTCGCCGACTGGGGGTCATTGGTTCGATACTCGATGAAAGATATCAAAAGTACATTTGTGTTGACAAACTTATACTGTTCGAATTTTTAATGGTATAAACAAACCACTACAAGCTTACGACCGTATTCTACTGTTATTTCGAAGGCCGGCTTAGAGCGACCACTTTACGGTAACAACGTTCGCCATAAGGTGGTAATGTTCAAATCCCCGAATATTATGAGATTTTTTTTTATATTTTTTACTTTTACTTGACGTAACTGTCAGTTGTTGCATAGTTGGTGTGCGATTGACGGATGCATTATATTGATTAAATAGGAGATCGATTTAAAATTATACAAGATTGAATTCAATATTCTCAGTTAGGACTGGACGGCGTCTGTCTGGGAGAGCTAGTTGAGTCTTCTGTGTAGTTTATAGCTAATGGCCAACCACACTCATTTGACACAATTTTTAAAAGTCGTGTTTTTAAGGAGGTACTTCTGGGATAAGATGAGCACTTAAGTACCTACACAGCTGGAAATAGACCCAGAGAGGACGTCTGGACCAGCCGACACAAGACAATGTGTGTGTGGTGGAGGTACAGAATGACATCATGGATTTAACACTGACACCATATTACTGCTCTTAGTGTTATGATACATACTAATTAAGTATTATTTTAGGACATCTTGACTAAATCTTTGATTACGATTAATTAGATTAATTCATTAACTAATACTCAATGACTATCAAAAAGATCTTTGCTTATGAATCGAAAGGAAAATAAAAATAACCAAAGCTGTTGACTTTTAATGATAAGTGCGAATACAGAAATCCTGCCTTTTATGGTTCTAAAAATATAAAACCTGGAAATTTAAACATCGATTTAATTTTAAAAACCAGTAGTTGTAAAATTTATTTTTAAGTGTTGGTGGCATAAAATCATTCGATTTTAGAAAAAATGCTAATGAAAATTATATAAATGAATAAGAAACTTTCGTATGTTAATTAAAAAAAACCGCCAGCCTTTTGTTTATGATATCTTTATTTGAAGACAAAATGATTAAAAGCTAAGGAAATATCAATTATCGTTAGGTGTTAGGTAATCGAAAAAAAATCTAAAGATAAAATACGCAACACGACAATTCATCAACGTGAATCACATCTGGAAGAAGGGCAGTTTAATTATTAAACACGTATAATATCTCATTGTAAAATAATTTATCTTTTTATGCTGGTTAGGTTTTAGGTACTGTATTCTTTAAGATGAACCTGCAGCGTAAGTAATGGTAACAAAAGGTAAATTTCACTATCTTTACGAGAAAGAGGGATGTAAACAACATGTACCTACTCTCCATTTCCATTATTTATCAAAGAAATGTGTTTTTTTTTTCTCCCATAACATCCTATAAATTACAGCTCGATTGATTTATATTTTCGGATTGTATCCCTTCGCTGCGTACGTACGTAATAACATCAATCCGGAAGCCATAACTCTGCTTCAGTTCCGTAGACTATCATCGGCAAGAAGACAGATGGAACCGACTTCTAAAAGGCATGACAAGTCATCGAATCTACATAGTACGATGGGTCCTCAATATAGTGCGCTGTTCTATGTAACAGATTACAATCATACGCTGTGACTTGTATGATACAGCGTAAAACTCTATGAGCAAATTAACACTGCCTACTGATGAGATAGAACTTACCGAAATGATTACCCCAATATTGACAATACCAAGAATTGTGTGAGTTATCGTGAGAAGAACGCACCAAAAAGATTGATACGCGAGGCTGAAAATATTGTAAGATGAATTATTAAAAAGCGAATGACTGTTATGGCCGTGTTTCAAGAATTATCACAACCACACTCCCACATACCGAACTTCATAATTAACCTCGCGGGAATCGCCCAAATATCGTAAGGTATTTAAAGGACAATGTTGAGATTCAACCCCACAAGGAACTTTCTAAGAGTAAGTTACATACCTATTTCAAAAGTCTGAATTCTCTGAGGATACCTGTTGGGCACTTCTTCAAAGTTTCGAGACTACATTTTAATATTTTGAAAAAGGAAACTATGTAGGTACTAGTTTTTTTTTCATTTATTCATTTATAAAAAATCAGTCATACATTGCATTGACTCAACCCACTAGGACAAGCCTGTCTCGGGTAGATGAAAAAACAATTACTTATACATATATATTCAAAAACAGTAAACAAAAGAAAAAAAAATACAACATACAAAGGCATTAAAAGATATGAAACGCATTAATGATGCAACAATGTCAACACAAAACAAATCAAAAATTGAACCTCGAGATATAAAACGGTAGTATGTGTATGAAAATAATTGTTACAAAATATTCATAAATAATAGGCAAAACACAATAAAAATCTCGATAATCAGTCACATTATAATGAATATTCATAAAAATTTCAAATCATTATAATAAATATCAAATAAAATAGTTTTGAGTATAGGAAATAAATTCTGATATATGATTAAAAAATAATAATAAAAGATAAAAGAGATAAAAAGAGTAAAAAGACAAAAGATAATAAATAAAATATTAAACAATAATAATTAGTCAAATGTATCAGATCATTAAGAAAACATACACAAACACATCTTCACTTATACATACTCACACGAATAATTTTATAAAAATAAACATATTTTGTAGTCAAAAATATACTTCAAATGATATCACTATAAGCAGTCACAACAATAAGAAAACAAATATGTAGTTGTAATTAATATTCTTTGGTGAAAGCGTTGTCAGGGTCTGAAATTTTAAAATCCCACCGAATATGGTATTGCAAACAAAAGGGGAGAAGGTAAACAATACTTTGACATATAAACTGCATTTTAAGCAAACAAAAACTAGCGGGCCTTGTTGCTTTGTTTGAAAATATCTGGAAGTTTTGACATACCTATTCATTTAATCTTAAAATGAAGTTTAAATAACAAGGTTCAGAATAACGCACAAACGATTCTATAAAAATAATAGAATTTTCTCATTACTATAGCAAAGAGTTTAAAACCATTTTATATTTATTGGTTTGGATATGGAAGGTTCGTAATAAAAATATAATAATTTACGCCCAAAAAGCACATTGCTACCATTCGCAACAGCGAGAGTTATTTGAATCATAATTTTGTCAACACGACAGTAGTAACAGTGTTAGATTTCTAATACAATAATATATTAGCGCGTTGCGGAAGTCAACCAAAGAATATCAACTGAAGATCGACATCTATTTATTTGTTTACTTCTTGAAGCATCACTTCCTGAGTGAGCGATATGTAGAAGTGGTTTGAGAACTGATTTGGATAAAAGCCCCATCAATTTACTATGATGGATGAGTACCTACCCAGCTACAAGCAAGAGTCCTACTTTAGAACTGTAATTCTTCGTTATATCGATAGGTTTTTGATTTAGACTTTGATGAGAATATTGACAATATTTGGTTTAGAAGACCCCGACGAACCAACAGTTTTCTCTTTTCAAATAAACTAATCAATCTTAGGTCTTCAAGCTGTCCTCTCCTCTGCCTGGGAGTCTGTTAATGAATTTCTGCGCAATGCTGTCAGAATAGCTGGAGACATTTATTTCTAGTCAGGATGCATAAATCGGGTTGAAATTTCTTGGGAAGCGATCATCTTGATAGGCAGCTAGGCTGCGAAGGTCAGAAAGTACCAATAAATGCCCAGTCTTTAAATTTAGTTGCTCTACTTGTTCTCAAAAAATTTCCTACAGTTGGCTCTATTTCTCATTATACTTGTTATATAAGTAAATGTTAAGAATTCTCGAGTTTCTGAGATTTTAACATTACCACCTAATGACTAACGTTGTCAACGTAAAGTGATCAAACTTATGCACCGGGTTCCTAGGAAGCGGTCCGTCGCCTGACAAGATGGCAGTCCTTCAACGGTAACAATATTGAAAAACGTTTTGAACTGATACATACATACGCCGTATTCGTAGGAAAACAGACCATAAGCCATCAGCCTTCGAAATAACAGTGGATGAGGGTCGTGAGCTCGTAGGGGTTTGTTTGAATTGTAAGTCATTAGTTGTTATATTTATATTCGTTACCAACAAAAATGGTTTATTAATTGGAGTATTTTAAAAACAAAACTATTAAAAACAGCCACGGTCACAAAATTTGCGTATCCATAAACAAGCGTCATTATTTCGAGCCATCGCTGTCCTCTGACGAGTCATGTAGAATAACGTGAATTCCATTAGTTCAAAGTCATAAAAATTACACGAAATGAGTATTCCGCGCTAAATATTTAATATACCTACTGTATATTGCAGGAACGATGAATAACCACACGAACGTATAAATAGTAAAAAGGTGAATCGGTATGAATGCTAATTAATGGAAGTCGTAATGCTGTAGTGTAGTCCCTGAGGCAGGATATTGAGGTGAGCGCGTGTACACCATCACTATTATAGCGATACTTAAAGCATCGTCCATCCAGGCCGGAAAACTGCTGATGGGCGTCAATAATGATAATATGAACACGTGTTTTGAATAATGGAAAATTTTGCTCGTATCACGATGACTGAAAGATTCTTTTGTATTCGTAATATAAATTTAAACAATTCAATAGATGTCGCAGATTTCTTCTCCAGTTAAATACCTGAATTTTCTTCGGTCAGCTGATGGGTAGTGTAAAAGCACTTCATTCGTGAGCCCAAAGTTCAAATTCAGCAAAGTATCTAATGGTGAGTGTTGTATACGTAAAAGTGATCACAACTAAACCAGTCATCGATGATGAAGGTCGCAAGCTCTAATGATACAAAAAAACATTAAAATAGTAATTACTCATATTCTCAGTTGAAGAAGTCATCTTTATTGTGTTCGAATTATTCGAAGAAAGTTGAGGAATATAAGATCAGGGTGTACAATAGAGAGAAAGTAGTAAGAATTTAAGGGAAACCTGGGGTACCGTAAGGTAATTATACATATTAGAAGGGGCTTGTCGGGGACATCACGCTATGAAAAATCGATAAAGACAAATCAAATTTTCAGACTCTCAGCATCTACTTTATTTCTGTTGAGAGAGAGTTACAGTTTATACACCATTTGATTGAGCGAAATGGTGAAGATTTTTATGTTTTGGAAAATGTTAGGAAACTGTTTTATCGCAAGCCCAAAAAATATAGAAAAAATAGTGAAATGGTGAACATTTTTTTTTCAGATGTGATTTTTGTTGCTACACAAAAAATACGACATACTATGTGTTAATTTCATACATACCTCTTTGACCTCGCTTAGGAGCATACGGAGGCAACAAGAGCTCTTCACTGCGCTCGATCTTGCGCCGCAGCTATGATAACTAATGTTAATTGTATCCAAAACTTACGTTTCGTAGTAAACATAAACGTGAGTTTATAAAAGTTTAACTATGAAAATCGTAAAAAAATACGTTTTAATTAGTCTTTCTTACCAACTATTTTCTATACTCCTTTTATAACAACGTATTATAAGAGACAAGAATACTTTTCAAGTGCATGTTTGTATTTAAAGAACTTACTAATGCGCTGGGACTACAATCTTACTATAGTTACAAGTTGGTGTATTCGATATTTAATTGATTTATTCAACATTATTTTGGGTGAATAAAATAATTTGCACGAGTCATGTTTAAGCAATCATTATTTGTTTGTTTACATTACTTGTCATAATAAACACGTATGAAATATCTTTTCGCTGAGATGATTATTGCTAATTATATAACGCACACATGCAACATGTAGTGGAGACAAAGGGAGAAAGAATTTCGGGGTGAGAGGCTACATAATCTACCCCAAGGAAAAGCGAATGAAAAGGAGCGCTCCCCACATGGAAACAAAAATATCGATTGCCGGAAAGTTTCAGTCTAGACCACCGTTGTGAGTCATCAGTTCATCACTGTGTCTGCTGTTGAGTGTGGAGGTAGGACTGTACCATGACTGGATCTATGTAGTTATTAATATATTAGGTATAATATGGGACATCGGCACGGAATCGTAAAAGAAAATTAGTATAAAGTGCCGTGTGTGTCGCATACAGTCGCAGAGACTCGACATCTGGTGAAACGGATACGTTTTATACTAATCTTTGTTCGACGGCCATTTCTCAAGTTGACGGAGCGAGCTTGCGATTGTATGAATCAGTCTGGAAACGTGTTAAAACATTGCAAACAATATTAATTAACGGCGATCTTTTCGGCGAGGTTGTTAGAATGTTTTCAATTAATGTTTTGAGACTGGATTAAAAGCATCAAAACTACCAATCTGTAAGACTAAAGTGAGAATAAAATAATATGTAGAAATCAAAAATCGTAGTTTAAACACAATATTTACAAGATCGCATTTTTACAAACACTAGGTATAGATTTTTTTCATTGATTGGTTGAATGATTAAATTTCAGCGGCTCGTGCAATAGAAGCCAATTCAAGGAGTAAAAAATGTTCAAGGGGACGACCCGCCATGCGTGCTGCAAATTTAAGTCCAGTCCAGTATTAATTATTTCTGTCATGCTAAAACTATTTTCAAAAAATGTGCGAGTTTAAAGGAAAATAATATCAGAGAGGGCGTGAACCCTCGAAAAATTAAAGACGTTAATGTGTGTAATGTTTACGGAGCCGAGGTCGACTGAATCGATCACGCGAAATATCATGTGGAAATGGAGTAAATTAAACCACCAGCTTTGAATATATTAAGCAGTACTCTGGACAATTCACGGTCTATTTAGGGCGCCCGCCTTATTTGTTGAGACTTTTCCTTTCCAAAACGCTCTGCCTGGAACCCCGGACGGATGTCATAGAAAACTGTTAATCTCTTCAGACACTTGGAAGATCTGCTACACTGTACTTAAGCCAGTACAATCGGTATTATTTAGAAGTGATAAAATTTGTCTTTTTCAAGCTTCCTGGCGACCCTTTAGTTTATCCCTATAATACCAGACGTAGTTAGTAGGTATATTGTTTTCCACGAATGTGTCTCAGATATAAGACGTTCCTAACCTTCCTAACTATATTCTTGTGGAAAAAAATGAAAGTAAGATATTCCTAAAAATCTTTTTTTTTTGGTTTCCGAAGATCTGTATGAAATGAGAGTTCACGTTTTTGAAGCTTCCAGAGTAACGTAAAGACTTAACCGCTAACCCATCTGATGAATTGTCAAATACCTAATACAAGTTTAGAGTTAAGTAAAATTTTAACAGTTAAGTAGGAACCTATACTATTTATTAAAAATTAATCGCAGTGAAATTACGTTTTTCGCAATATTAAGTTCAATTTGCTTTAGGTACCTCATAGTCAAGGGACAAACAGTAATAGATCGCCTGACAGCAAGATTGATCTTGAGCATAATGAATGAACATGGAACTAACTTTTCTAAAAGGAACTGACCTGACACTTGACTGACACAAGTACAGCAGTGAGCTTGTAATTGGATTACTCCCTGTAGACGACTAATGTTGAACATTGTCGCCAGACTCACACGAACACGACCCGGGATTATGGCGGAATTGTGGCATATTTATTAATAAACTCTTAATAGGACGAGCGCCCAGCTTAGCGCATGTATGCTACTATAGAAGGCTGGGTGCGGCTCCTGGCGTCCAGACATGAAGGACTGGGTGTTGGTAACGGGGACACAACACCCAAACCTGTCGATGTTATCTAAACACGAAGCCTCCGCGCGGAGAGATCTATTGCTTCACCCTTTCAACGCCCCGACCACCTTTCTATTACATTTCGCCACACGAAGAGTGGTACGCACCTTCCCAATGTGTCATACACTACATATTAACATAGCTTGAGCCTTTATTTTTATTGCTTTTTTAGTTCTGTTAAATTGGTATTAGTCTATGTTGGTAATCATAATTAGGTAATTTCATGGTTAAGTATAAATGCAGTAGAGATGAAAGGAATACGAAGAATATGTGGAAAAATTCTATGGGACATGGCAAGGAATGTGGTATGGGAGTTAGTGTTGTCACAAATAATATCGTCAAACCACTTCAGTTGTGGTCTACTTAGGTTGGTAATGACCTGTTATTGGCACCAAATCCAGGGTTTTCTTGATCTTTAGTAGGATGAAAAAAGATAACCAAGGAACAAAACTGAAAGTGCTAAAGGGTGACTCCCTGTATTTTTACACATTTTTCTATAGGGTTTATCGTTTTCTTTGCTTGTGACAAATGTGTACTGATTCAATATTTCTAAATCGAAAATATTCAATTGCAACAGTACGGATTTCCATTCTGTCCTATCCAAACACACCTCTTTCGCTTCCTCCAAACGCATAACATTCCGCATACATGCTCTTCTATTCCTTTTGCTCCTGACTTGGCCCTCCTCTAAGACCGAACCGATATGATCGGACCATGTCATTCGAGGTCGGCCTTGTCTGCGTGCACCCATTCTTTCAGATTTATATATCCTTTTTGTCATTCTCTCCTCGTTCATTCTCTCTACATGCCCAAACCACCTTAATTTATTAACTTTCATTCTGAAAAAAAAATAAAGGTGGTTTGGGCATGTAGAGAGAATGAACGAGGAGAGAATGACAAAAAGGATATATTTTTGGTAAAATAAAATTAGTATTTACTTATCAAAATCATTAAAAACAATAATTGTTATACATCGACAGCTCATCGGAAAATCGACAACAAGTCAGTGTTTTATTAAACTTACCTACACAGCAGTATTATAATTTCAAACAGATAGGTACTTCGATTTTTTTATAGAAGAACAATGGAACTCCTACAAACAACTATACCCATAATAATACACCTATCCATCCATCTATTTCCTGAGATAATGTACAAAAACACGCATTAGAAATTATCTTCGAACATAAATCGTAAGTTTAAACGATAGGTTAGTTCACACTCGCAAACAATACAATAAGAATAGTAAAAGTTATCCCCGAGATAAAAAAAAAACATTTAGCGAATGACATTTGTTACGGTTTCTTGACCTCGCGGATAAAAGGTGTAAAATAGAATAGTCGAGGTTCGGGATCATAAAGGATAAACTCTTAGAAACAGGGTAGGTACATTTTCCTAAATCAAAGATCGCAACCCTACACAAAAACTCCACTAACTCAAAAAGAACTAGTTTTTTTAGTACGCGGCGTTTTCGTTTCCATGGCTAGATTACCTACACGGAGGTAAAACTCGCGGTACGATATCATTAAACGTTCTCAAAATATGGCGCGATACGTCACTTTTGTTGCCTGACCTTACGTTAGAGGAGATCGCTTGCGTATAAACTGATTTTTAGTTCCAAAACTATGAGAAATTAATCTGGTAAATTTATTTTTTATATCGAGTGGATTGAGTTTTGAAGAAAGTTATTAATTCTTTCGACAGAAAATAATTGATTATTTTGACTTTAGGTGGTGTTCAATCGCAATCTTTTTCTCTCTAACTCTAAATAGTGCTAAAAAAGTATCTCACTGCCAATAGTAAACTAGAGTAGGTATCTCAAAAACACTTTTATTTCTCGGGTTGAAACAGACAATACAATTATAAGTCAACTTTACAACCTTTATATAATGCAACCTCCATAAAAAAACAACATTCTTTTTATATATCTTCTAAATGTACCTACTGTAATCAGTTTTTCGTAAATTAAAAAAAAAATAGGTTTTTTTAGTTATCCAATTTTTCATAAAGGGTGCGATATGTTTTCATGATAATATGAAAGGGTTTGTAAGATGATATTCATGGGGGTTGATTGTTTCTAAATAAATGTTTAAAAAGCAGGTTAAATACAAACATGCAACACAAACAATAAAGCAAATAATGAAATTAGCTTGTTTAAGTTAAAAACTATAGATCACTCTCTCGAGAGTGGATTGCCGCGTTGAAAGAAAGAAGAAGAAGAAGTTAAAAACTCTGTTCAGAAACACGTACCTACTCGTGTGGGAGATGACTCGAAGCGTTTATCGTGTGGAATTGAAGTTTTTATCACGTATTATGAATCTTAATTCAACATCTAAGATCGACGGTAGCGATAGGTCCCATGCAATTTTATAAGCACTGGAGAGCGAAGTTGAATTAGCATAGTGTTTTTTAATCACTTAGCAACAGTCTCAAATTTTTCTCACGTATTTCATATCAGTTTTGATTTTGTTTTCTAAACGAAATAAAAAAAAAAGAGTTTGAATTTGGCGTATAAATATAAAAAACAATAACGTTATGAAGTATGATTGTTAGATAAGTATTTCTTAGAGTATGTATGTTCTTAGATTATAAAACTCTAAAACAACGAGGAAAACATACGATCTATCTTAAGAAGCATACAAAGACGCAGAGCTTGATAGGTAATAGAGTATATTTTTCTAATGGTTAATCTTGATACTGGATACCATTAAAACAGAACAGCTCTGATTTAGATACTAAATAAAATTTTATACTAAATGAAGAAAGTAACTATTCTAATTACGTGTACCAACCATAAGTCATGGGTTTCCTGACAATAGAATTAAATCATCGTCCAAAAATATGGACAGAGAAATGACAGTTTTGCCATACATATTTTAATACTTATACACATGTATACATTGTAGATTTGACCACGTCCTGTCAGTGACTCCAAATAGGTAGGCACTTACATACATATTATTAGGTATGTACATAATATTATACAGGTATGGTCAAAGGGGAAAATATTCAAATATCGGTACCCACTTCCACGACTCAATCAAATGTGAACATTGGTGGCAATGCCAATATTTTAATTATTCTTTTCAAAAAACCTCAACATAATATTATTTTGTTTAACAATTTTGCTGGATATTATATAAAATAATATTTATGTATATTGTATATACAAATCTCTCAATACAGATGATAATATATGTTGTGTGGGTATAACAATTAAAACTCAGAATTGGTCCTTTTCAACCACATCTGGGAGATATTGGTCAATGTGTATTTTTAGATCAAAAATATGATGCGCTTTTAATACGTGTCAAATGGAAGATCTATCTATACCTACTTAGATCTATTGAATGACTCACTTGACAAAGTCATAATGAAGCTGTTTAACAAACAATTTACCTACTTATTTTAAACTATGTATGCCTTATCAAAGTTAAATGAACGGCAATTAAATGAAATTTTGCTATTGATGAAGGTTGAAGTGCCTACTAACAAAAGTATCGAAATTGCACTTCACAAATTAGTTTATACACACAAAAAAACTGCATGACAATATGTTCAAGCATGTTAAAATCAAAATTAAATGTGATATTTATTATGGTGAAATATTTTTAATTGTCTTTTTTCTTATTGTTTTTATTTTTGTTATATTCGAGAATTTATTATTGGTATGCCATCAGGGTCCCGAAGACGAGGAAGTTCCTATCATACCATGTTCCGCTCTTTCGAAGCAGAGCTGAGGGATTTGGATATGGTATGGGAGGAGGTCATACACATTGCGCAAGATCAAACGCAATGGAGGTTGCCTCCCTATGCCCTTAAGTGGGGTGTACCTAAAGGGAAGTTTGATTTGATCGAAATAAGAAATCGAAACGTGGTATATTTTGTTCAGCAACGAAGATCAGCGAATATCATTTTTTACCTACTGCCTAAGGTTTTTTTTTATCGCGCAATAATAAGAAGACCTGCGAAAGGATTGAATGCAGCGAACGAGGTTAAGGTTTGATCACGGCCAGATGCACACCAATTGGCCAGAAGAAGAAGAAGCTAAATAGCAATTCCTCTTTCACGATAAAGTCAAGGAGTGCATTTATGTTAATTTTTAAGTGAGCACTGATTCACATAAAAAATGTGAGATTTGCCTAGATTGAATTTAAAAAATAAATAAATAACAACTTTGAAAAACAAACTAAAGAAAATAAATGAGAAGTTTGCGAGTTGGAACATTATCTAGAGTTGAATTTAGCGGTTGTTGGTGTTAACATGCATGCATTGGGTTTGATATCTACGTGTTAACCACCTAACTGTGAGATATGAACACGTTTGAGCATTGAAGATACAGCCAAGGTTTTCTGCGGTCTGATATTATGAATTCACGTAACATTCCGTTCTACGCAATAAGATTGTTATCGAATTAATAAATAGGTACAAACCTATTAAAATAATCGCACCGTTACGATGATGTGTACCCGATAGTAAAAAAAAAACAAAATGATTCTAAAACTAATACCTAGTTGATCAGTTCGATATATTCTATCAAGAAGAGACGATATCAAAAGTCTAGTACACCTAAATCTGAGTCAAAAATTTCATTACTACGAATCCTACCCATCTCCATATAGGAAGAATACACAAAAAAATGATATATGGGTCAACATTTTATAGCGAAACGGAGACATGTTCGTAGATAGGTGGGATCATCTACATAATAATTCAGTAATGTATGTATATTTATTTATTTATTTGTTTCACTCCAACTGTATGTCAGAGCATCACGCTAAAACCGTAGGTTCTGCGTTGAATATTTTTCTTCGCAGTTTTTCGCAAATACAATTGTGGTAATCTGAGATACAAATATTTACATTTCATTAAATATATTTTAAATTATTTACAAATTTCTAAAAATTTAAAATCTTCATACAAAAATGAGAAAGTCATGTTTTAAAAGTAAAATTATACGTCTAAATTTTGTGTAGAACTGTAGCATTACGGTATGAAAATGTACAAAATCAATCGAAGTTTGATTTGAAATACAAAAAATATAAGTAGAAGTCTTTTAATTCTTATTTTATAAAGATTTTCACCGAAACTTCTTATAAAATATGTACGCCATGACAGATGACTAAAGCCGGTAAAGCAGAGTTCGCTTGCACCCTCTCTCTCCTAAGGTACCTCATTAAATTTATCACTACAGTCATAAGTAGGTCAAACTAACTATACATAATATAATACTAGGTAGGTAGGTACCTATATTTACACACAGGTTTTCATTAGGAACAACTACACGTATTATAATGCTAGGTAGGTAGGTACCTATGTATAACTACATTCTTCTTTTAATTTTTTCGCGTATTCAACAGTGAGTATTAATTTTTCCTCATCTTCTATTTTTTTTATAAATATTGAAAGTGACATTAGTTTTTCAAATTTTTCGCATATTTAGCAGTGACTCTTATTTTTTCCTTTTTTGATACATTAGCTGGGTACACATTCTAAATCTTAGCGTGAAATGCCGCCGTAGACAAATTCAAATTGGCGTTCGACTACAAACAAAGATATCGCTAATGTATAGTGCGAAAAAATTAACTGTCCACTGGAACATATAAACATTTATTCAAACCAAACAATGATCCTTATAATATAAAATATAAAAAGTGGACATTTAATTTTCTTCCTACTCTACATTGTCGAAGTCGTTTGTAGTCGATTGCCAAATGCATTTTGTCTAGGCCTACTGGTCCTGAGAAGGGGAAAGCTGCATACAAAACCTGTTCAATAACCTACGGCTCAAGTCTGACTAGCCAAATCAACAACGTAAAGCAAGACGGGTATCAGCTAGTACATAATAATTGTCTAGTATCTTACGGCGAGCGCTAAGCACACAGTCACTGGGTCAATGGCTCTGTTCACTATTCAAGCGCCTTATGTAATAGAAATCAAAAGTTCATTATTTTGCCGTCGTATCTCCCAAACAATAGACTACAATATTGTACCTCTACACTGCGATTATAATTATTATTATGTCATCTCGAACGTATTTTGATAATAATGTACTTATAGTTTGAAACAAAAGTATTTCCCATGAAAGAAGGTCGCATTTATACAATTTAACTAACTACCCACTATTTCCCGACTCCACTTATGCTTTGTTTTCACGTTATTCGGAAAATTGACACATAAGATGTTTTACTAAAGAGAAACAACATTTAAAAATAATAAACATAATAGTAACGACCTAATTATCTACAATACTATTATAAAGAGGAAAGTTTTGATTGATTGTTTGTTTGACGGGAATAGGCTCCGAAACTACTGAACCGATTTGAAAAATTCTTTACACTCTCCCCGCTGAACATAGGCTATATTTTATTTTCATATAGCCTTTGATCCTTACTAAAACTCCAATAAGGTGCAAAAATTACCTAAAATATTCTTTACATCGCGTACGCTGCGAAAACTATTGAAGATAGAGTAAAATAATGTACTACAACTTTGTAGAAGACATAATTATCTACAAAAAGTGTCGCGACAGCATACGTCTAACTATTATAATAATGCCACAATAAGTGTTGATTTATTAAAAAAAAAAAATTGGCGTCACTGGGGTACGAGCCGGACGGGAGGGGACCATTAGAATGCTACATTATTCCAGATTAACATAGCCTATAGAATATTTTGATAAAGTTAGGGATCTATAAAGATCATAAGAAAACTGATTTTTTTTTTAAATACGTATCTACCTACCCGTGCGAAGCAGGAACAGACTGCTAGTTATTGTAATAATTAGGAAGTAGTAGTTACTATTATTTGAATAGACAAAAACATTCGGCGAGGTCATCGGCCCACATGCGATAACGCCAAACTCGTCAATAAATTCTAACAACTTCGTATCAAAATACATAGTCTTCTTGGTAAATTTGTAATAGTTATTTTTTGTATCGAAATATTGGTTAAATTGACTAGAAGAAGGTAGAATAATAATAATTCATCAAGGAAAAAAAGCGCTCGATTTTTTCAACGAATCAGAAAGCACAATAATGGTAAAGAAAAACTCAAAGTGGGGGTATAAATCAGCGATAGAGAGAATAGTTGACGCGAAAGAATGAACATGTTCAATACCAGACAAATAAGGCTAATGATAAATAATGTATTCATCAAAAAGATGAAATTACACAGGAATGTAAAAATCCCACTACATTATTTCAAATGCGATTGATACTCGCAATTAGACGAATCTGATTGAATGGACAATAACAGAATATCGCAATTTAAAACTATGCGAACAGTATCAACATTTTGATGTGTAATAAATAACCGTGATTTCTAATCTCTAGGGATGTGAGCATGGAGGATGCGCATCCGTTGATATCAAAAAGAGAGAGCGCGGCGTGTGTAGTGATCCTGAAAGTTGGTAGGCTGATAGATCTTATCTGAACAGTCCATGGACATGTCATGAACCATGATGCTGTTAGATTTCAAGGTTTCCTCCTTATTTATACTGTAATTTGTAAGCATATCTTATAATATAAATGAAAGTCGGGTTAGTGCGAACACTTATAAAACTCGAGATCGGCTGAACAGATTCTTCCGATGTTTATTGGATTCTTCTCCACTCCGGATAACAGAATAATTAATAAAAAGTTGAAAAAAAGGGATAAGAAATGATATAAAATTTAGTATGGAACGGATTTTCTGCGACGCCACCGCCATCTATGGAAAATTATACAACGACAAAATTATTGTTTACATGACAACCATCGAAATTAAAAATATTGATACGTACGAAGATTTTTGATGGTACCTTTTTCAAGCTTTCAGAAATATTTTTTTTAACATTCAAACATATTTTAAGTGTATTTTTGTATAAATTACAAATTTGGAATCAATATTCATAGTAAGGACTACAGGACAACGGTTGTCGGGAAAGCTAATTCTACATGAAGAAGAATTTCTGGCGTTGTTATTAAGCATTTTCAAAAATATTTATTTTACAGCTGACAAAACAAAGGAATGAAGGATCCATAGTTATTTTTTTTATATTATGTACAATAATATGTTAAGGGTATTTGTAAAGAGGAGTTTGCTCTACCATTAATTAATGTATGTTGTGAAAAGGGTTGACGTGTAGAGGTCACACTATGTTCTGACCGCTACAACTTTGCAAAATAGAAAAAAAATGTTTTTAAGAGATAGGTATCTGAGGTGATTTCGACCTAAGCTTTGAATGTCACGATTTTTTCAAGACGCATTGAGATGAATGTATAACATTAAGCCAATGCTTTGACGATTTGGAAGTCAAATGAAAACGAACAATCCAATACCATTCGTCCAATAATCAATATCTATCGCTAATTATCTGTAAATACTAAGTTTATAACTTATTAATAATAATAATATAACACTTTTCTATACAAAGGTGTCAGCATAGCCGGCGGAACTTATTGCCTGAGGCAATTTTTTAACCGGTCCCGTCCAATCTGAGACAGGACAACCCCGGGTAGAAATTTCAAGTGAAAAAACACTTAGAAAAACTCTGACCTGACCGGGAATCGAACCCGGGACCTCGGATCTGAAGTCCACGCTAGTACAACTAGGCTACCGAGGTCGCTCTTCAACTTTCTAGGTATTCATTCAACATGCCCAAACACTATTTTGCAAAATGATTGAAACGTACATATCGAAAGAGAATAGTAGATACGTAAATCAATAATAGCTTAATGTTGGCAAATTTTAATAGACGTGAAATGGCACTCTATAAAGAATGGTATGATGTACATTAAGTATTAACGCACAATATTCCAATAGAGATTAGCGCGTATAAACATAGATATAAAAATATCTGGAGAGACTATATAATATTATATTTGATTGTGTGTCAACGAACCGTCAAGAGAATAACGGCCTATACCGACATCGTGTTGTAGTGTTCGATATACCCACATAACAATATTATTATATCGTTGGCTTGCGACTTATAAATTGGGTATAGAATGCTGCATTTTTCACATATTGCACTAAGCACGATAATTATTAAAGTATATTATGATAATAAGGGTGTATTCTTTTTCGAACTCGCTCATATTCCACCACGGTGTAGAGTGAGGCAACGAAGGTCCTCCATTGGGCTTGTCGAAGAAAATGGAAAGAATTGCAGAGCTTAAAGCGATTTCAAAACCCTGATGAAAAGAAGTGCATCAGCACAGCTCTCCTCGACGAACCGTCTTTGATAACATAAAACATATCTCAGCCATTTCATTTTGAATGGTTCCAGGTTCCAGTTCCAATCCCTGGTTTATGTTCTGTTAGTGAGAGAAAAAATAAGAAAAAACAAAATAATGTGTAAGATTTCATTGTACAGTATGATAGGGACGGGGTCTGACGTCATTAGAAACGGATATAATTATAGTATTTTAGCTTACCTAATGCATTTTCAGGGTTAGCCCAAAATACAGTTTGATACACCAGTATCAGTATTAACGGGTAAACAACGAAAGCTAAAATGCGGTGTACGTGTGTATCTCGGATAACTTTTGCTATGTTATTTGCCACTTTTTTTAGAACCATCTATTTGAATTTCTTGATTTTATTATTATTGCCTAATATTCAATCGCCTAATATTCAATCGCCACTAATTTTCGTATCTCGTACCTTAAAGAGTAAAATGTCATTTCGATAATTTGGTATTCGAAAAAAGTAAAAAATCGCTAAATGTTCCAAAATAGCTAAATGTATCACTCAAATCGGTAGATCTATCGATTTGAGTGGGCCTTCTCTACCTACGTATCTACCGATTTCAGTCAAAAGTCTACCTATTTTGGGAGTTTCTCACACGAACATCAGGTTTTTTTATAACAATGACATGATTTTTTTTTGTCTACTTTTACCTTTCCGAATAATAACCAAAAACTAAGCTCCACTTAATCTACTTATTTCTTAAAATATGAGTTAGCAACACTGACTCCCCATGACAACTATGGGAACCTAATACTAAATTGAAATGATCCGAATTGGAAAAATAAGGGCATATTGCTCAGCGCAAAAGGTTTGTACTTGCCATGCTGCGTAATGATTTTTTTTGATTTTATAAAAAAATAAATATTAGGTGGGTACTGGGTATATACATTTGCGACCTCGCCCTGTACAACGTTAAGTACCCAGGGCGAGATTCCAAAAATTGACCTTCACGCGGTAAGGCAAAAAGAACAACGAAGGACGCGGGCAATCATAACGAATCTGTATTTATTGAAAACATACTTCACGTGCGATACATTAACTACTTTACCGGCATCTGTGGATGAAACTTGCAAACACATTAGAAGACGCTAAAATGTTCGTAAAATGGGAGAATTTTACTTATTTTTCTTTTATTTTATTTTTATCCATCACACATGTCTCTTACGTTGCAGGCAGAGAGAATGGGCCACCACTCTTCTATTGCGCACTTCTTTCGCTTCTTCCACCGAAGTGTACTTCATAATTTATTATGTGCTTAAAAGGATCAAAAGATAGTGAAGGAATAAACAAATAAATAAAAAAAACAGGTGGTACGTAGAAAAATTGATTTTGAGAAAACTAATGCAATCATGGTGCATCCCTGTATTGTTGAGAAGGAGGAATCAACGGCCGGGAGTTAAGAGTGTAATGAGATAAAAAAAAGTAATGAAGAGAATTAATCACTAACGTCTAGGATGCGTTCTCCATTCGTGTGATAAAAATAAAAGTTCGCGGTCTCTCTATCTGTCTCTCTCCTTACATCCTCCCTCAGTAGGTACCTAAGTACTTAGTACTTGACAGTAACACTCACAGCTCTGCTAGCGTTCTTTACTGGACTTCAAATAATTCACGCTCGTTGTTGTTTGCTCGGTGTCGATGACAGCGATCATTAGGAAATGCTATATTTTTGGCTGTGTGTCTCTATGTTCGTTTGGTGTAAACCCACACTTATTATAAAGTTGTATTTACACCAAACGATCATGTAGTAAGACTTGGAAGTAGAGTATATTTTCTTGATCGTTGATATGGAGACTAATCTGTCATCGCTCATGAATTAGTTCTTGTTTGTTATAGTTTCCATGGTGTCCAATATTAACCATAAAAGAAAGTATGCTCTGTTTCTAAAACAAGCCGACACCATCTTGCTTTAAAGTTTACATCTTCAAAAGACGACTATCCCTTTTACAAAAAAAAAATACTTTGGAGATCCTGTCATTTTAGAAATTTAGTCAATTTATTCGTAAAAATTGAATATTTTTTATATGACTTATAATAATTGCACAAATTGTATGGATGGAAAACAAAAATACCAATAAAGTACCTATACGAAAACATTAACAATGAGTATAGGTTAAAAAGCAAGACATATTATACAAAAACTAAGGTAATAGCATAATATACAGGCTCATTCGAGGAAAAGGGATGGAGGCCAAGGCATAGTAAAAGGCAAGTGCTTAGTAGCCTAGTGGTTCAGGTTCTTCCAACGGCGACATACCATTTTTCGCACATTTTTTTTACATATTTCTCATTGGTTTATCTTGAGGATGAAAATAATCTAGGTCTAGGTCATCGCACCACGTGTGAATAGCTGTACCAATCGCTGACAATTTTTTGGGTTATGTTGTGTTTGCTATTGTAAGGAGAAGGTTCTTATGAAAGAAAAAATTAAGAAAATTACGCGGAACTTAGGAAAACTTAACGTTGTTAACCTGAATAATACTTTTGACAATTTTTCTATTTTTGCCGTTTGAGAAAAAAAATGGTAGGTAGCTAGACGGTTGTTGCGATTGTCAGAATGTAACATGTGAATATAGTTTAATGTTTAAAACAGATGCATCGGTCGGAATCAATTTATCATTATAAAAAATCGAATTCAATATTTATTCATTGTTAAGACAGGACCGTGAGAATAGCTTAATTTTTATTGGGTTAATAATTTTGAATATAGTTCACAGAAAAAAAATTATACGTTGGTTAAAGCACCGTTGTAATCCGATGCATAATTATTTCACTCTCATGCTGTTCAATTGTAAGATTTTGTGAATTTTTATTATTTTAATTTTGAAGTTTGTTGTGTAAACGAGTCGCGTGCATTTGCTAGTTAGTTGCAGACAAGAGTTCTTTTTTTATTATTTTTTGTGACAAACACTTCCCGTATGTATATTATAAGACATCTCCAATTCAAACAAGAAAAAAATTGGTACATCATTACGTTCGTCAGCTGGATATTTTTTTTCTTCACAATGTTAAGTGTTATTTTAGTTTCTTGTGAAGTAACGTTTTAAAAAAAATATTTCACAGTACACGCAGCCAAATGCTTTAACAATATTTTTTTTATGATACGTGTTCCTAATAGATAAGGAAAAATATAAACAATATCATCAAACAAAGAACATAAGTATAATCATGTGCATAATATTGAGATTCTTGGAAGAAGGTTCAATTTCAAATGAAAAGGTAAAAAATTATAATTCACAAAATAATTCGGAAATAAATAAAAAAAAAACAGTATTTAATATAAAAAACCTACAAAATATAATACAAAGGTATGTATTTATTATTTTTTGTGATTATTCAAAGAAGACAAGTTGAAGATTTGAACTTCATTTACCTACATGGTTAAAAGTTATGAAAAAAGCTAGGATTCTTATTTTACCTTACTAAGAATTTATAATAAACTTTCTAGGGGTAATTCAAGTCAACACCCTTAACCTCAAAATAGATGGTCCATAAAAGAACATTTTAGTTTATTTAGGACATAAAATATTTCCCGTAAAATAATCTGATAAGTATAGGTATTTATGTAAAAGTTTTATTTAGCTTTATTAAAGTAAAAAATGTAGAAATTGAATAAGCAAATAATTTTGAAAGCTAACAAACAAGGATATTGTTATTATAACCAAGGTCGTGTGCGATCCTAAATTACCTAAAATAAATTATGTACTTCAAAGTTTACCATGTGGTTTAATATAAAACATTTCTATACGTCATGTTAAATTTATTTTATATCATAAACATTGTTTTACTTACAAAGTTTATTGTCCGAGGTGATGTCCGCTGTATATCCAGCATGAAACAAGCACAGCACAACAAACCACAATAAATAAACACCACTTTTTTCCATTTTGATGTGAAAAAACACAAATTGTGCTCGCTTTAAGTATTGTGCGAGTCAAAATATTTGATATTAATTGTATTTTATAACTTCATTTTTGACCAAAATAATCATCGAAAGACGTACGCAACGATATTATCAAACAGTACTGACACATAAAAACGCAACTGAACGACTGTTGATTTTGATGGAAGCAATTTTGATTGTCAAGTTTCTATGGGAACATTTTAGTTCATCACTCTGCCGCAGTATTTGTAATAGCACTAAAATCGATCGCAGTAAATTTAAACATATGGCAACTCTTGTTAAGATGTTTTTAGATCGTCATGTTAGATCAGAACTATGCTAACTCCAAAATGACAATTATTCAGGAAAGCAGTTTGAATGTTTGACAATGTCAAACATGTCATGTTAAATTCTATCATGTCATGTTAAATTCTATCATGTTACTGATCACACAGATATCATTTTTCACATATGAATATAAACTACCTTGATTTAATTACGCGTATAGTAATTTACAGAAGCATTCTATAGAACATTTGCATTGTTTTGCACCAACAAAATTCTGAAATTGGAGATAGAATAATTGTGTTTTTTTTGTAAGGAAAAATTATCTTAACTGTTATTTATATTAATATTTTTACATCAGATAGATCATAATATTGCGCATACGTCAGCCAAATATCTCAAAAACTGGAAATTTGGAGTTAGCATAGTTCTGATCTAACATGACGAGATTATTTTGATTACATATTATTATTTTATACTTATTATTTTTTATCTGATAAAAAAATATTATTGGACAAAATATTTTATAACTTTTTAAAATCCACAGTAAATCTACTATTTTCATACAAAGTTTTTTTTTAAATCTACCTATTAAAGGTACCTACATAGATACTGTATTTTTTAAATAATATTGATCTAAAAACATTAAAAAGTATAATAGATACAAGGCAAACCTCAAATTTGGTTAAATATTACACTTTGTTAGCAAATAAAATTAGTTGCTTTCTGCAATTTTTCTTTTCTTACTTACCATGTAAACTTGGGAGATTAATCATGTTTCAAAAATGTTTTTCTCTTCAGAATAGAAGTCCTGAATTTTTGTTTTCTTTTTTATAAGAACATGTATTGGTTGTTAATTTACAAAAATGTGAGAAATATATATTTTTTCTATTCTATTCTTCAAGTCAAAACAGGATAATTAGTTGTTGGTACAAAAATGATATAATACATTATAAAAAAAATCAATAGCAGGATGAAAAAATCTAGATCAACACTACTATACATGAAATAAATGCTTTTCTTCCGGGCATCCTACCAACTTCTTGCCTCTGTTGGCTATTGGGGCGGGTCTTCTCGTCCAGAGGCTGTATATTCTACACTTGGTATGTTCTTCTGAAATCCCATGTTTTCGCAGAACCTCACAGGATTGCATCTTCTAATTTTTCATGAGTTTCTCTCTATACAGGTAGGTAGTAAATATTGTTGTTCATCTTAAATTTTCTCATGTTCCTCGCAACTTTCATAATTTTTTCATTCATAAGAACCTTTTTTTTTCATTATCAACACAAGTGAGCACAACAATTAGTAAATTTACATATTTTTATACAAGTTTACTGTCCCACTAGACCAGTGTTTCGGTGTGCCGCCAAAAATTGAGACCCAAATATTGTTAAGAGGCTCGTGATTCAGATTTGTCTTCTGTGTTCAGAAGAAAAGAATGGGTGGTAAAACTTGTTTATCTGTCGGACACATTCGCTCATTTAAATGAGCTCAAAAGAAAAATGGAAGGCAGGAATTCTAATATTTTAACGTCTCCTGGACAAAATTGAAAGCTTTCACGCTAAGAGTGTGTATCATCAGGTACGCTGTCAATGGTGGTACCTTATGAAATGTTTCGTTGTCTGCCAATTAAGAAAACAATGCCGGCGTTGATAGGGAAATACTATGGGGGACAATTGGCAGAAAAAATGAACTGTTACTTTCCTTTGTGTGACCTGCAACCTATGGACTGGGTACGAAATGCATTCTCGGACACTGATTGGATTTTAAAATTAAAAAAATACGAAGAGCTGGCCATAATACTAAGTATTTCTGCATTCAAAGCGCGCTGTTGCAATGCTATCCTTATTTTACCACAACTTACTAATGCAAATTGTGATTTTTAACTCTGTACTATTATTAAACTGAAAAAAGAATGGCTTAGGATGATCAATGACTGGCTAGTCACATGGGTGTTTAGGGAAAGCAAAGGGGGAGTGGGGGGCACAAAAAAAGAAAACGTCAATGCGTGTTTCATAGGGGGGGGGGGGACAAAAAATCATTGGTGTACCTCTGAGTTTTTTTGATTTGGTAGGTGTACCTTGAACACAAAAAGTTTGCAGAACACTGCACTAGACAACATATTCTGTTCTGGGGCATCTTCTCTTGATAAAATGAGTTATCAAAATTGGTCCAGCAGCCGACACATAATGCGATGACAAAGGGATTACATTTTTTATGTAAATAGATAAGAAATGAAACAATCATTTTTTTAAATAATTTCAGGTTTAATTTATAAAAAATCAGGATGTATAAAAATCGGGTTTGGTGAAATATGACCCGAAATACCAATCCCCTATTTTTTGTATGAAGATGTGCCGGTTCATTCTTTGGATGGGCGTGGATCATAATAATATAACCTACAGTCCACATTCCAAAGAACAACAACAATACACAGCATTTTAGTTAAAGGCTTTGTGACTTTTATTATTATATATTGCTTAAATCTAATGAGCAGGCTGATAGTGACATGCATCCTTCTGGCTTTCAACTGTTTGGTGGTGTGACAACAATCTCTATTTTGTGTCTGTAACATTTACTAATAACCTTGGACCTGCCATGATGAACTGACAAAATATTTACAATATTAATTAGCAATTAATTATGTTACAAATATTTATTTACCTCAACTACATCTCAACTATCGACCATGTGTTTATTTTGCTAACATCTATTCGTGTATAATAACTCAAGTTTTTAAAGATTCAAATAAGATTTTATTAATTTTACTTAAAACACAATAAAGGTTCGGTCACATAGTCTATATTTGAGATGAAGTCACGTTTTAATATCAAAGAATGATCAGTTGTATTTTCAATTTGTAAGACATACATATTTGTACATAAAAATGGTAAAAATAACAGTGTACATTTTGTATAAAATAAATTACAAAAAAATGAACAGAATCTTACGTAGCACAGAGCAATATTTTGAATAAACAATAAATGGTATTATTATAATTTAAATTGTTACTTTTGTACTTTTCTGATAATTGAGGCATGTTCGTCAACCTACACATTATGTATATTTTAAACTGTTTTTTATTCTATGCGTATATGTATGTAATAATATAATATTGCTATAACAAAATGTTAATATAATATTTTAATGTGGATGTTATTTCATTAGGTATATTGAATCAAAGGATATGAACTTGAAACAGAACGGTGGGGATCAACATGATTTATTTTCCAATGCTCCAAACGAAGGGTTCTTGATTTGATGTTAGGTATTCTATATTTACACTATACACACAAAATCATTCTGATACAACAGATGATGGTTTTATTTTGATTAAGAATCATTTCAAGTGGTATTGTATTTACATATCGTAATAGCATGAGAAAAATTTTAACTATAGAACATTGGATATTAGACAAAAATGGTAAAAAAAAATTCATCAACTAACTGGATAAAACGGAATAAGCAAAAAAATAAATTTCTTAATTTGAGAATTAGTTCCAAAACAAAATATGGATTTCGTCGGTAGACGCGAGGTACACAAGTATATTTGCGCAAATATTCTCACTCAAAAAATTGTGGTGGATCACTTGGGAGGAAATGTGTAGAAAGAATTGAAAGCATCTTGGGTATGACAGGAATACGGGTGGCGGATAGGGTACACATAATTATTACTAAAGAATAGAAGTAACCAGGCCTTAAGTAGGAAGGTATGACAATGAAATAACTTACAATAATTGATTCATTTAAAATGTAATATAATATTACGTAACTTCAAAAATTTATTATGTATAATATGTATATACACAAGGCAGCCATTTATGTCGGCTGTACAATCAACAATCCTACTCAATGGCTAAATAGCACACATGAAATCGTCTTTGTACGTCAAATTTGACAAATGCGGAAACATTCAATTTCCCCATTACTCAAATTACGTGTGCACAGACGAAATATTTGACATTATTTTTGTTGTCGCCGCCATTTAAAAAACTTACAAATAAACACAAAAAAATAGGATTCAGATGTTGCATTTAGCCAAGAAAAGGACACAAATCTTAACAAAGCATCAAATTAAGTTATTCAGTCTGTTTCGTAACTAAGCAAATTCAATTGTCCATTACAAAAAAATACATATATCTTTTTCATATTATCTTTTAATTAACTCGAAACAATGGAATATGTGACACCCGCTGCACTAACATAACATACACTATTATTATCTTTATACGGCACATTATTTTTAATTTAAAAAAACATATCACTTTTGAGTATTATTTATTCACACAAATAAATACCCAAACCATCACAATATCCACTGCAAAGAGACATGCAAATTAATTAAGACAAGTTGCTACATTGTTTACTTTATAACTCAACACGCCGCATTCACTGTGCCGTCACCTGGATGCACCACTGACGCTTCACCACGCAGGGCTACGTCAGCCTGGGGCAATCCCAAAGCTGCGGTTTCTATTTACTTACACAGTGAACTGAGGGAGGAATCATGTATCATTATGTGATACTTCAAATACCAATATTTTCTTTGTTGTCATTCGTTGTAAGTGAAATAAAATTGGGTATTCATGAGTTGAATCACGGTCACAAGTGTATACTTAGTAGGAATAAATATTTGACATAACATTCCAATAACTTGTGGTGGATAACTGCGCGGTATATAATAAATATGTATAACAAAGAAAATGGAACTTGAAGTTTTCGCGTAAACTAGAATGGATATAACCTCACAAAATTAAAGTCTTTTATTCGCAAATTTGTGATATAAGAGATGAAACGCGTGCTGCGTGAACTGTTAGCGTCCAACGGTGAAATTGGAAGTAACATTGCGCGAGTGCGTTACATTTGGTTAAATGATATATGTAAACCTATAACATATAATCAACACAGCACTGCCAAGTGGCAAAACCATTTGTAAGAAACCGTAAGTGCCAACATGCTTGGCAGACTGCTAAAATTTATCCTGGAACAGGAAAAGGTTGTTGGTGGCGGCCACTGCTATTATGTTCTCGGTTGGATGCCACGCCGTGTGTAATATTTTCTTATTATAATCTAAACAATCCACACTGATTTCATCTTTCTTCCGTTTGCCTCCGGTGCTCACTTTTCTTGGTCTGAGAACAGTCTTGGGTTTGGCAACTTCTCTAGACGCCTCCAGCGTTACTTCCTTCTTGGTTGTTCTGTCAAATACTCTGAAGAAGTTGTTGTATGATCCCGTCATTATCGCGTTATCCGATCCATTCCAACAGCATTCAAACTTATCAAATATGCAATCATTCTCGTAAAGCGAACAGAGATTGGCGCGTAAATATTCATGTACCTGAAACACAATGATAACAATCGTGTGAAAAAAAAACTTGTAATAAACAATGTATGATGAGCTGTATACAAAATCAATAAAACTTACAGGATATGTCTCTACGGGCTTAGTCTCCATGTGCAGATCCCACAGTTTGACAGAGAGGTAGTCCCTAGTAATCATATATCGACCAGAGTTACTCAATCGAACATCCGATATGGAGGAGATAATTTCAGAGAAAAAGGACCTGGATGCCGGATCCTCTGGTTCCTCAAATAGTTTAGCGTGACGGTCACAAAGAGCAGCAGCCCGCATGTCACACAATCTAATGGTACCTGCGGAGGGGATGTCAATCTTTAGACATGAATAATAATATATTTGTTCTTGTGGATTAGAATATTGAACGTGGGCTAGTAACAATAATATTTCCACACATGTTATCCTGTCTCAGAGTTGGCAGAAATCCAACCGCACAATAATTATAGAAATGTAACAAGACAAAAAAGCTTACGAACCTTTACTACTAGAATATACAAATAGGTTACACTCGGTGGGATGGAATTCAGCGGCCGTTATAACCTGCAACACACAGAGACAAACAATATTAGTTATTATAAGGCAGGTAAAAGGTAGAATAGAAATAAAAAAAATAATAAAAAGTCACCTCTGTTAATTCTTCCATATTGGCAGGCTTAATGTCCACAATATTAAAGCTCTGATCCGTGATGTCTAAGTGCCATAGATTGACGCGGAGATCATCTGCACTTAGATAAGTCTCCTGGTCACTATTCACACTTATACTGTTTATATGGTAGGTGTGGGCATTGGCAAATATACGCCTGAAAACATTAACACGTCAAATAATATTCTTTATATTGGACACTTAATTCTATCACGATGGATTATAAATCCAATTTTTGTTTTGTTTTGAAGTTATATTTCCATTTTCTGTGAGTAATTCTCACCTAGGTACAAATCATCTTCTGACATAAGGGGCAGTTTGTATTACACAGCACAATTAGGGGGGATGGGGGTCTTGTAAAGAAACGTTACTGTGTACTACCGGGGTTGGATGGAGGGGGGTCTGAATAAAGGAATTCAAGTGACTTTCCAGTACCTAGCGCAAAGCCCATGCGATTGATTTTTAGGTACAAATAAAAGTGACATGGGTGTTACGCAAGGGGAAGGAAGGGGATCCGTAATCTCAAAAACTTGTGTTACGTAATACTTAAACATAATAATAATTCTACCATAGCAACATCCTTCAGAAAGCATTTTTTGACAAACTGAGGAATTCACTGCCGCACAAGGTTGTAGAATCGCCATCCACGAACACGTTTAAGAACAGGCTAGACAGACATGTTGAAACGGACATTTTTCAATAGGCGTATCAGTATTTATACTGCCTGTCTATCAATCAATTCTCCCTTTTTACACCCCACTCAGGGGCATAGGGAGGCAACAAGAGCTCTCCATTGCGCTCGATCTTACGCAATGTTTATGACCTCCTCCCGCCTGTCTATCATCTAACAATAATATGAATAGTTATGGGAACATACCTTGGCGATGCTTCCACCATTAAATCCATAGGCCTAACTGTGGGAACCTTAAGTCTGGTAATATGAGATGGGTCTTTTTTGATTCCACTCTCTTCCTTGGTGTTGTATCCCGTGACTCTCTTGTCTCTTTCTGAAACCTGTGGAAACCCATTAGTACAACATAAAAGTGTGTGCAAGGTTGAGATCAAGAACACAGTAAGTATACTCACTTTCCATAATTTAATAGTCTTATCATTAGTGGATAGTAAAAAGTGACTTTGATTTTTTCTCTTCAGCCACCGTATTTTATTAATTTTCTCTTCTATTTCCAAAGATTTCAGGTAATCAAATTCAGGTTCGTGCGATTGAAAGGTTGAATAGACATTGTATTCTCCCCGTCGTGGAACGCTAACTTTGGAACCGGGATCTCTCTGAAAAAAAAAAAAAAACAATGATTGATAACAAAGATTTCTAATATGACTATCAAAATATGAGTGATGTGGTGTTATTTTTCAAAGATTGGTGTTTATCATTTACATATTTTGTAATTGTTTTCTATGAAGACGTGAATTTTAACAAAAACAACACCCGCACTATTAATATCATTCTAGGGGAATATAGAACAACAAAATATTAGAATAGGAATGGACATTAGAAGAAGCTATCCATATTCCTCTGCTTACGCCCACAGTAGCTTTCTTAGCACATAGGGTCCAGCCAGTCACTTAGCAAGTAGCTCAGTAAAACATATTCTAAAATGTTCACAATGGGCTGCATAAGCACTTGGCGTCTTTGTAGGTTTACCAAAGTAAACAAATGTCTGGTAATTAGGTGATAAGTCACTAGACTCTTCTTCGTTTTTTTAGAAAAGAAAAGCAACTGAAACACTACCAACTCTAGAGAAGTAAAAATCATTCTATATTTATCTCTTTCACTGCCAGCAGTAAAATAATGAAAGCGGGAAAAAGACAGTGTAATCTTGACGTTTGGTGTCAATTAGCGTAGATTGGATCATGAAGTAAACTCCCGCGCAGTAAGTACACTCTCCTGATAAAAGCCTACACGACGAAAAAAGAATTAGCGAAATCAGTCCAGTCGTTTAGGCGTGATGCGATGATATCGGGAAATAAATCTCCATTTTTATAGTTTTCTTAAATTTTCTTATTTTCTATGCATTTTTCTTAATTTTTTTGTTCTAAAAGGACACTCTCCTGATAAAAGCCTACACGACAAAAAAAGAATTAGCGAAATCGGTCCAGCCGTTTAGGCGCCATCCGATGACAACGCGAAATAGCTCTCCATTTTTATATATAAGACAAGATATAAGTGTCTTTGTTTCATTTAAATAATTGTTTATTCGACTGTGCTCAGGTAAAAGGCTTTAATCCACATTTTTTCCAAAATTGGTTTTATTATTTTAAACTAATATTGTGTGTCTCAGACACATTCCGGTAAAAGGATTTAAGCCGCAAACACTTATTTCCTACATAAAAACGCAAATGATTGCAAAATGAAGGACTTAAGCCACAAAGCGCAACCATGTCAAAGGACTTAAGCCACAATAATCTAGTTGGATCAGGTAAAAGGCATTAAGCCACATGACGCATGATGTATGAAAACGATAGTTTTTTTATGACGAACACAAATGTCAGTGGCGATGTAAAAGGACTTAAACCACCTTTTAATCATGTTTTTTCTAATATCTCGATTATTTATTATTTTTTTTAGACTTAAATTGCGCAATAAAAATGAAATAAATGTATGAACAAAGCAATGGTTACATTCAAAAACTTTTGCTAAATTAGTTAGCAACTTTGAAAATTTGATTTTTCTTTGTACAACAGCCGTTACATTGTGGTACCGCACTTCTAGACAACTATCGCATAACCAAGCTGCCGTAAGTGTGGAGGCAGCCAAAGTCAACTTCGTAGCTAGTTTCAATTAAGTGGTTATTGTGTCATAACTAGCTTTCCCAACAGACGTTGTCCTGTAGTCCTTACTATGAATATTGTTTTCAAATTGGTAATTTATACAAAAATAGGTACATTTAAAATATGTTTTAATGTTAATAAATAAATCTTTATTACTGATTAATAATACGTAGAAAGGGTGGACAACCCGAAGGATCTCTGCCAGCCAACCCAGTGTTAAAAAATTATTTCTGAAAGCTTAAATGAAATTCTATCAATAATCTTTGTACCGGTGTTATGGAACTCAATAGTTGTCAAGTGTACCTATAAATTGTGTTGTTATGGAATTTTTCACAGATAGCATTGTTGGCAGTAAATCCGATCTATTCTAACTTTAATATTGACTGGTATTCACAAATTCACGTTCCAATTGTACGCAAGAAGCTCTTGCTTAGAACTTAATCGGTTGCCAGTAGTTACGCAACTAATGTATTGGATAAAATATTTTCAGAATACAGAAATGTCAAAAGTCTCAATAATTGGATACGACGCAACTCAATCGTCTGTTTTTCATTTCAGATCATTATGTTTTTTGCTATCCATTTTTCGAATTTTTAATAAGTATTCTGTTATTCGTAGCGGAGAAGAATGCAATAAATCAAACATCGGAAGAATCTGTTTAGCCGATCTCGAGTTATAAGTGTTCGCACTGACCCGACTTTCTTTTATATTATAGAAGATTTGCAAGATATAAATAATGAACTCACTTGAAAAATAACAACTCTGCCTCCTTTGTCTCCCGTTGCCAGGAGTTCTCCGTCGTGGTTGAACTCCACACAGCTAATAAGATCTGCTTCCGTCACGTCGTCCTCCAGTGTGCCTTTCACCTGACTGAAGCACCAAGAAGTGACTCCACCATTGCCTGCGCCATTAACAACACTCGTTACATTATTACTACATCAGTCTACCTATACATCTCATTTCATATGGTTAGTTTACACACAATACATCAAATAATATACAACAAATTAATAAATATGAAGTTTTAGTATAAAATTTAATAAGTCACAACACAAAAAAATCAAACACATTACAGTAGCCAAAATTCGCGTTAAGGCAATGTCTTATAATAATGCCATTTAGTCAAGAAACTTTATAGTTACTTTTAATAATGTGGGCATAACTGAGAAGAGAGCCAAACTAGTTCTGAGTTAATCATTGGCAAAAATATTCTGGAATTTCTTTTATTTAATTTATTGGGCCAAAAAATGGGTGGTATGCATTTATTCTATATGAGTGTAAACTTTGAAAAATGTCCAACAATATATTATTTTATATGTACTGTAACTGTTAATCAAAAGCAGCTGATTTCTTACATTTACATCAAGTTATATTCTTACTGGCTTCCAAGTTATTTTACATGACAAAATCATTTTTTTTTTATTCAAAATGAGTGGTCAAGAGTTTTTCCTTAATTGATTGCAATTTATTATTTTAATTCAGAATTCAAATGAAAAGTTATGCCTTTTCTTCTACAAACTCAACACACCACGATTTTTAATTTAGAAAAATTAATAAACTGGAGTTTTCTTTGATGAATAAATTATATTAATTAATATATTTTTAAAAACACTATTGTTTAGTTCTCTTAATCATTACTTAACTTTTTGAGCAACAATTCTGAAAAATTGTAGCTCTTTAGAAGAAAAATGGCTAAAGTAATGTGTGTGATCTGTATTGGGATTTGCATAATAGAAAAGGAGTAATTGGTGCTCAAAACAGATAGGTATAATGTTAAAATCAAATAACGGCAATCCTTCAAATGAAACAAAACGCCCAAGATGGCCAACAGAACGTCACGCTAAAATAATAATACAGTGCAAACAAAATAAAATAAATAAATTAAGAGTGCAAATTTATAATATTTAACATTTGATGTGAATAAAAATAAATAAAAAATCCCTAGTAATTTTTGTTGAATCAAATATTTAGAATATAGTGAAAATATGTACAAGATATCAATTTAGTTAGAAAGAGATAGAAGGATATCTACGCACTATGAGCATTTAGTCAAGACATTTTCAGAGATAAAATATGCAATATAAAAGCAATAAATACCAAAATAGCGGTGACCTACATAAATGCCACTGAAAACATGAAGAGATAAGCTATGAATTGAAATCAGACAGTTATGCAAATCCTGCAGCGGTGTATTGATACGGTGGCGCAGATGACACAAGGTACAAACATTATGATGATAGAACACAAGAAAACACAACAATCAGTTATGTGTGATAATATGTACACTGAATTTTATTTATATCACATGATGCCAGATAGATATACCTAGATATACCTCTTATTTCTCTACTAATGTTCAAATCAACATGACTGATATAATATAGGTATAAACTAACAAGAAAAACTATCTATTTGTTTTCCCACTTAATTTATTACCCTGATTACTTTCTTAGGCACACAGTCTTACTTGGTCTCAAGTTTATTAAGACTCTTTTGGTTACGAATGTGTTCAGGTTGGTAAAATAACTATGTGGAAAAAAAATGTTTATTTAAATAGATAAATTGTTGATTTACTAGTGTCAACAAGTAACTTTTTTAAAGCTATTTTTAGAACAATTTTTAATTGCAACACAATCAAATCATTTTAATAAGATAAATAAACTACCACATTACAATGATCTTTGCTATCTGCAATGCGAATTTGCCTCAAGTTTTCAGATAGCCGTAACCTTTGGCGATAGTACCAAATTTGATCCTTTTTCTTTATCATTATATTAGTCCAAGAAAATCACATTATCAGACATTAGGCGTTACACACACACATAAAAAAAACCATAGTCTTAAAGCCAGTTGGTAAGTGAACCATTAAAAATATGATTTTGTATTGATTAGCACATAATAATTAGTGTTAGCAAGTTGAAATTAGAGAAAGCACTAAGACGAAGGAGACTCCATGGCTGTATCCTGCCACGGTACAGAGAGCAAGAAGAACAGGACTACTATTACACTTTGCAACTTCTATTTAGTTGAGGCAACATAACAATAGAAGGGATCATGTAACATCAGGTAATACTGTAACACACACCTGGTGGATTGTATAAAAAATGTGGACAATGGCTCATAAGGACTATAAGAGACTTGCTTACATACGACTCTCCTCAAAACGCAAGAGAGGGACACAGTAAACACATCCGCATTCGTTTTAGAAATCTAACAAACCGACGCGAATTAGTATCATTTTTATACAACGTTCTAATTGCACCAACAAACAAAACATATTTATAAGTGCGCAGCGTAACACAATAAACAAATTGGTGTTATGAAAGAAAACTGCTAATCTAAGTAATATAACGCTAACAGTGGGTAACGTTTTTTTGCAATTTAATGACAATCATTGCGGAGGTAAGATACACTCAAATTTGAAAGTAAATAATCAAATTGGAAGATGTAATAAAGAAGAAAACATCCGAAAGCTAAAATAAGCATAGCATAATAGACACAATCTAGCAAGAGAAAAGAGTTATGGTTAAAACAAGGTTAAGTTGGGGCGGCTGTGACTATAACCAATAAATTATGATACATAGAGAAAAACCTTTAAGATGAAAAATATTATACAATACGCAACATTCGGAGTCACGTTTAATAAGGATGCAATTGTCAACACCAATATGTATGTCGATTAATTTACCATCTGTGTTTGAGCGATAAAACATCCTTGAAATTAGCAAATCCCAACAACCGAGGTCAACCTTGACAAACGGGCGCTAAAAGTCACCACTTACCGGCCATGACAAAGCCCAGCACAATAACTTATTTAACAATTAGATAAATGTTTTAATATTGCAAATAACATCAACAATCTTTAATAATCACCACCGATGCACGGATGTTTACGGATTCGATACATTTCAAACGATTATCGGACAAAAGCAATGGCGGTCCGCACACATAACATCACAGCCAATACAGAATCTGACGTCAGAGTTATCGGTAAAACAGGTGGCTGAAATATCTCAACTCTGCCACCTAGCGTTATCTCCCGTCAACTACTCAATAAATTGTTGACAATGTTTTTATTTTCAATATCGATCAATAGAGTGCTCTTTTAATATAGATTGCCAGATCACTCGCTCATTTTTATTTAAATCGCAACCGATAGGTTTGGCGGGAAATTTCTTAGCAATAGTAAAAATTGATCGGATTCCAGAAACCTTAGGTTCGAATTATTTTTTATGAACTAAAACTTCAGAAAAAATTTATTGCGTTATAAGGATATGAGAGTGAAGTGATATTAAATATAAAGAATATGTATTACTTAAATATAATATATTTTTTTTAATTATTGGCTTAATGGATTGTCTTTCTTAAATAATCATGAATTTGATATATGCGGTAACAATTTCATTTCCGTCGAATTGAGAGTTTATTGATTAAAACATAATTATTGAAAAAAATAGGTATTATGAAAAATATATTTTTTTTATCGATTTCAAACAACGTAAAAGAAAATTATTTTAAAGGAAATTATGTGGTGTGGAAACGACGGAAGAACATGACGTTGTAAATATTCGAACAATTTTAGGTAGGTATGTACCAAATTTGTGACAAATGTGTCTTCGAATAACTGTTTTCGAAAAATTTTCATGTATAACCAATAAAATAACAGCCGATTAGACAATTTTTTTTTTCTTCAACAATGACCGCTCTCAACTTTCAAAGTTAAAAGTTTTTATTGGAAGACCGTTTACAGGTACCTAGGTAGGTATACATATTTCCATTGAAAAATAGTTTACTTACCCCTGTGCTAAAGCAAACTCGTTATAGAGTGGTGACCTGGGCAATTATGATATCTAATTGTTTTTTTATTACAGTCAATAATTAATTGTTAACCCATTCTATTAGGGTGATAAAGTTATAAGGAAGTAAGTAATTGTTTTTGATCTCACCATTTTTATATTTGTTGTTAGTGACAGCGGAATTGATATAGTCTCCAAGCCGCGACAGACTGGACTGTCTGACAACTCTAGGTGCGCTCTTCTTGCACATTTTTTCTGGGACTGCTGGAACTGTGGGGATCGAAGGGAAGGAGTATTGTCCTGGAAGAAATAAAAAGCCATCGTTAGAGACATTAGGTACAGAATATATCTATGGAAAACTTAGATAGGTTACCTTCTGTTTAATATTATTATATCTATGGATCAACAATTCAGTGGCGTGGAGTGGCTTTAGAATTTTCCAAAAAATCAACGTTGCTCAATTATTGTACATTTAACGGTTAAAAATTACTACTTGAATGAGTGTGAGTAAAATGAATGCATCATTGTAGATCCTTATTTCATTTTGTATTTTTTTTGGAAATCAATAAAAACTGTTCATTGTACAATAAAAATGTACTACAATATAAAAAAAATAATATAGTAAATAATCTTATGGTCAGGTTTGAATTTAAAGTTTGAAATCCCAGTCACAAAATTTATACTGTAAGTATACTTTCTTGGGTATAAGGTGGTTCCATCGCATCACGAACGACGCTATACGCCGGCGCACCCAGCGCAGGCACATTACTTTCATCATTGTGGAGAGGAGGTGGATGTGAAATGTGATGTGCACATCCTTTCACATGGCAGGGACATGTGTTAAGGATGCCGAATGACAGTTGGCCGAGGAGAGCGCTGTTTTTCCTCCCATCAGGGTCTCGAAGACGTGGAAAACCCTCTCATACCGTGTTCCTTTCCTTCGACGCAGAGCTGAGGGTGTTGGACATGGTGTGGGAGGAGGTCATAAGCATTGCGCAAGATCGAGCGCAATGGAGAGCTTTTATTGCCTCCCTATGCCCCTGAGTGGGGTTCAAAGGGAGTTTTGATTTGATTATTTTTGAAAGTTATGGATAACGGATAAAATTATTTTCACAATTATTAAAATTTTAGTATTTTGAAAATTTGTTGAGCAATGTCGTTTTTACAATCACGTACGCAAGTGCGTTGTTGACCTTACAACAGTTTGTCTAAACATAATAAAAACTCAATTGCCACTTCACTGTGTTCAAAAGTAAATAAATAAATAAATTATATGATAGGTACTATTCGAGAAAATTTACTCATACCCACCTACAAACAAATTTAATTATTAACAGATAAGGAGGTCGATACTGCATGTTTCGCTAAAATAATATTTACACGGGTAATGTAGAATAATTTCAACCGAAGTTATTTTGACAGAAATGCGTTATGCTCCAAAATTTTGATGGGACTTTCTCAGGGGCCGCATAAATTGATCGAACAGTTGATCATTATAGATTATAGAGGAATTTTGATAATATAAGGAAACGTAAGTTAAAACGCATCTTCTTCATACAATTTTTAAAGGATTCCAAGCTTTAGTGGAATTCTTACGGAATTGATATCATACAACATTATAAGTAGGTAGGTAATTGATTTGATTTTACATGATTGTACTTCTTAAACATTTGATAATGGAGACGGTAGTCTCCGAAAACCGGTTAATGTGTGAATTATACATTTTGTGATAGAAGTAGGTACATAGGATTTTTTTTAATTTTTAGTTTGAAATGCACTATCACCAAGCACCTTCTGCCCAAAACATCGAAGGTGTACGTAAGGATGTATTAAAAAAGGAATTCTTTATTTGAATAATATACCTACCTATACATTTAAACAACGATACTTTTACCATAATATTACTTTTTTAGACAACTCAGTCAATACAGAGCCAAATTAGCTATTTGCTTTTGGAGAAAAGCCTTGTAACACTGAAGGATACAATGTGTTGTTTGGGCGTATTGGTAACAGCTGTTTACAAACGACATCGATTTTTCATTTTCGCAATATTGCCTACATAATATGCCTATGTGTTAACTATCCAAAATAGTATTTTAATTAACGTCTTTCGAAATAATTTGTTTTTAAACTGCTTTTAGGTCACTTTCATCGTGTCAAAATAAATGGATGAAAAGACAAAGATTTTTGTAAGTAGGTCCCTAAGTAATAAACAATAAGAACTAGCTAGAAGGTTACTCCTATACTCTATGGATTCCTCTAAATCTAAAATAACGGTAATCTAAAAATACCACAGTGCATGATAAAAGTGTTTTTTAGAGTGAAGAAAAACCGAAAATTTAAGAAAATGGTTACCCCAGGTGGTTCAACTGGTGATAAAAAGTCGGATTATAAGTTTACATGTATGTTAGTATGTATATAAATTATGATAAATATAATTTGAAAATAACCTTTTAATCCAAACGGATAATGTGTGAACCTCATCTTGGTTTGAATCAAACTCCAATTCACAATAACTTATACCGACTCAAATACCACACGATAGGACTCTTCTCCCAATTATTAGAGTTGACGTAGCTTTGAACTTTGATGACTGGCGATGGCTTTATCAAATTCTCGCAGTTATTAATATGCATCACTGGCCAAAGATGCTTTGAATGGAACACTTTCACAAACAAAACTTAATTTCCTTAACAATTATTAAGAACTGTTCACACGAGGTATGGAAGATTTTTTTCGATAAAAGATCGCACCACCAACACTCACTGTCTATGGTTCAGTTTATTTTAGTTTATTCTTCCACACGTCAGATTGACACACTTAAGGTGTCAATTGTAAACACAATTATTATAAGTAACGCAATGATTACATTTGAAATAATAAACATGTTTGTGTTCGGCGAATCGGCGATGTATCTTTCCGAATGTCACAAGTTTAAATAAACAAATTATTGTTAGTTTAATAATTATTCTTCAGCGAATAGCCTTCGTAGAAACTGAAAATATACAACGGAATTATTAATGTTGGTTGTTTTTAATAATGCGTTTCAAGTAGATCTGCTTTAAAAGATAAGATAAAAACAAGGATTAGTTTAAGTATGATTTTGATTCGACCATGATAACTTAAGAGTGTTTTTACTTTTTTTTATTTTAATATCAATATTTAAAAAAGTGAGTATAAAATATGTTTCATAATAATAATAATTATTGTTATAAAATATTTAAATAAGAAATTATTATTATTTTAAATTCTATTGTTTTCGGCAATACAGTATTATTTGTAATAATTTTAGGCAACAAGTTTTGTAAATTTTCAAATAAAATTTAAATAAAAAAATTACTGCATTGTTATGATTTGTATATAGATAATCAGTTATAGAATGAACGTGAACTTTAAATATTCATTACTTATTGTCCTTTTAAATTAATAGTCAAGCATTTTTCAAATTGAAAAAAATCGCCATTAAAAATCGAAAATACGTAATTATTTAGTGTAACGTTGGCATAAGATGTATTTATAAGTACCTAATCACTTAACGCGCTTAAAATATTTCATTTATCTATATGTATAAAGACAGATTATTTCAGTTTGAAAGTGGAAAATATAAATGGTATGTAACGAACGATTGATGAAAATTCCGAAGTGAATACAGTGGCGTCCGAACGTGAACTGACAAAAGTAATTGAGAGTCCAATAAGTATCGAAGACAAGTTTAACAATTATCAAGATATCTCTCTGTTTATTCGTTTGTCAATAAATGTATGAAGGCTGCTTACTACTTTGATTTGATAATTTGATTGGTTTAAATTAATTTAATTAGTTAATTTAAATTTAGATTTATGAATGTATACATACACATAGGTACATATACTCCTTTGTAACCCAACTAAGGGACAAGAGCCTTCTAACGCGCTCGATCCTGCGCGGCTTCAAAACTTCCTCCCACATCATGTTCAAATTCCTGGCAGAATGGGACACGGTGTGGACTGTTGAAACAGAAAACTACAACATAGAAGACCAATGGAGGGAGAGATGTAACGCAAGCGATACAGTAAACAAACATTTGGTGTTGGACCCAACAACCCGCGTTCCGGGCTTTGAACTGGCAAGGAAGGTCTGGGTGCAGCAGAACAGAGTGCGGACGGAGCAAGGTTGTTGTAACTACCTGCTCTGGAAATGGGGAAAGAGGGACAGCCCTGACTGTGAGTGCGGATCGGTGCAGATGGTGAGACACTTGGTGGGTGAGAGCGAGCTGAGGCGCTTTGAGGGGGATCTCCGGGAAATACACGGTGGTGATTTGAGAGCGGTGAGGTGGCTGTCGGAACTGGAGCCAAGGCTGTGAGGGAAGTTGTCTATTCTACGCTGCCCATATGGGATGAGAAAAGAAAAAAAAGAGAAAAAGAAAAAAAAAATGCCGAGCCATACGAAAATAAATAAAAAAAAAAGATTTTTCATTTCATTAAAGGATGTTCTGGCGGCTTCTATCCTGCATTTTATTTCCTTGTCAGGGTCCAAATCTGGAGTGATAATGCTACCCAGATACTTGAATCGATTCACCCCCTCAATATTAACGCCCCTGAGTTGAAGATTCGCACCTGGATGAGTGTCTCGGCTAAAAACCATCAGTTTGGTCTTGCTTTTATTTATATTCAGACCGAAGCCTTCTCCGACGGAGCTAATTTTATCTAGTAGGAGTTGAAGGTCTGGTGTATTATCTGCCAGCAGAGCGGTGTCATCGGCGTACCTTATGTTACTGATAAGTTTGCTTTTACACCAAGATTTGTGACAAACAGCTTGTCAGAGTACAGGTTAAACATAGGTGAGAGGGTGCATCCCTGTCGCACACCGCGCTGAATGGGAATACCCCATTCTCAAGTCTTAGAGTGAAAACATGTAGAACGCCGATTCATGCCGGAAAGTGGGTTCCTGCTTTTGCTGTGCGTATCCCCATTCAAATGCATAGTAACATTCTTTGCGCCGGTGGGCGCGGGTCGGAATCGGCGTTGTACGTGTTTTCACCCTAATAATAGCGCTTTGTTCCCGTTACAGATTTTTGATAATAATTCTCACATTTTTGTAACATTTTTATCAAATCCGTATGTTTTACTCTGTCGAGTGCTTTTTCATAGTCAATAAAACAAGCATAAATGTATTTTCTCTGGTCATAGCATTTTTGTAACACAATGTTTATTATTGTGAGCGCTTCACGGGTACCAAACCCATTTATGAATCCAAATTGGATATCATCCAGGTCTTTTTCACGGGGCTACAATTTGGAAATAAATAAGGACGAAACTTAACCATGATTTGTGGAAGGGAGGAGGTCGCCGCAAGTGTTGCTCTGAGGGGCAGGATAAGGAGTTCATACAATGACATATTATGGGAAGCAGAATATCTCAAGATGGCGTCCAACAGCAGATAACGAAAGCAGAATCCGTCAGGGAAGTGTCACGTTTTAATTCAATTCAGTAGGATTAGACTAGTAGATACAGATGGCCTGCGCAGCGTTTGGAAAAATTCTGCTAATTTTGAAATTTATCAATTATTCAAACTATCTAAAATGATTTTTTTTTGTTGCAAGTCTTTAGTGTTCGGCAAGATAATTTTGAATAAATTAATTGAGACAAAATACGCTATGAAGAGAATAATGTTGCAAATAGTTGAGATTTAGAGAAACCAATAGATGGAAACGACAAAAAATGCAAGTCAAGTGGCTTGCTATACCCATAGACAAATTGAATAACACCAGAAGGACCAAAAAGGTTCTCGAATGGAGGCCAAGAACATAGATGGTCGCAAAACACCTGATCTAATTAATGAAGGCTGCGGAAATCTTAGGGGGAGACCCATATTCAACAATAAGCCTGAGAGGAATAGATAAAAAACGATGATATAAACGATTATGCATTATTTTTAATTCCCATAATGAAAAAACGTGGGCTGAATTGAAATGTAGGCCACATAGCAACCTTAAGTGTAAGCATGAAGTTATTGGATGGTTTGACACGTATGTTATAATTCTCCGGAATGAGTAGTGCACACAGAACTACTAATATGTTGTACTAGTGGCCTGGGTGCATACCCTGCACGTGTACCAACTCAATAGAAGTAGAAATTTTTCAGCGAAATAAAATGGGGAAAATAATCAACATAGAAAAAACCACGAGAAGTACCGGACACTATTATTTGGCATTCCATAGAAGAGGTTGATGAGAAAAAGAGATTTTTTTAAATGACAAGGTCGAGAAGAATAAAGGCTATATTTTAACAGCAGGACTATTCACGAAAAAGTTCAAGTTAGAACTTGTCAAATATTTGAAACTCGAGGGTGCTTTGCACCTTATCACTCATTTTTTGCACTTTTTCTAAGTACCTACATAAATCAATTTTACTTAATGATTACACGAGTCTTTAACATATACGAAACTGAAATGTATAATTGGATAATGAATTTCAATTAACTAGTTAAGGATGATTTTTGAGTATTTTTTTTAAGTCTTTCTCGATCCATAACATAAGATGTGGAACCAATTACGCACAGAACTCATACTTAAACCGTTCTACGGGCATTTATAATTCATTTTTTAATAATATAGACTCTTCTCTTGCGGTTTTCAGGCAAAACGTAAGAGCACACTTGACGTCAGAGCAATAACTTCTTTTTTCTTCTTGCTTATTCCTCGTCCCTTATTCCTATCCCTCGCCCTTATCTTATCCTTCTTCCCATTATCCCCAGCTGAGCCTTCACATATTGTACATAAGTATTTTTCTTCTTCTTTTTTTTTCTGTTGTTTGTCTTACTTCTTACCTACTCGCTGTTAATGTCTACGAATATACTTTACTGGTGTTTTTGTTGTCCATACTATTTGTGTAATTGTTTGTATATTTGTTTACTAAAATAAAAATAAAGAATTTCATATTTATAGAAACGTATGATGCGGAAAATGTGAAGATTAACCCTAATAATAATTGGAATTTGTATTAACCTAAACCATAAGTGGTACAACTCCCCTTAAGAAAATAATAATAATTATTAAGGTTAAGTTTGAATTAATTTTTTTTTTTTTGAATACCGTGTTCATAAATGTGGAGGGTTGGATTCTCAAAATAAATATGAAACATTCTCGAGGTCTTTGATCTCTTGCTCACTTGGCAGATATTCAGGGTTTTCAATGAGTTTACATTACGCTTTTATATAATACGAGTATATAATAACACATACATATTATTATATTCAATATTAGAACAGAACATCTGAGATATGCAAAACATGGAAAAATAAAATATGCGTCGAGATATTGATATCGTTTTTTCAGTAGATACTTTGAATTTCTTCTTCGATTAACTAATTTTGTGTAGTAATATGTTTTTATATGTCTCTGAATGTTCAAAGCAGAGAGAATGCTCCTCCACTCTTTTTTTTCAGGCACACTTTCTTAGTTTCATTTATTTCATACAAGCATATTGTCAAGCTTCTTTTAATTTTGACCTGGCTTTTCTGAATAGAATAAACGCTTTTATGAACAAAAGTGCATGTATAATCCTTTTTATCTACTTGAGGTATGCAATTTCTCCTATATTAAGGATCGCGTCCAGCCTAGTTTCCACTTTAGTCGAGTATCTAGCTAAAATACTCTCTACTGTCAAAAAATCGTTTACACTTTACTCGAGAACAGTTTTGGGTTTTTGCAAAATGACATTCGCAACGCAACAAAGTTTCTAATGAAACTTCTATTATAGATTTTGTATTGTTTAGCAAGTGAGCCAATAGATAGGGACGTGTGTTAGTATAAAATAAAAAAGGAAAGCTTTAACAGAATTACCGACTAATCTACCTACTCGACTACATTTTTGGTGTTCAGAAACGTTTAGTCACTAAATTACTCACAACACTGAATTATAATATTATGTGAAAGAATAGATGAAAAATATATTATAATTTTCAATACATACATGCTACATACTCCCGTTAAGGTCCCCCACTCTACGCAAGCCAGCCCGGAGGAGACCAATCCGCAGCCAGCCCGACCCGCACGAAATCGACCCCCCAGTTCGATCAAAGCAATCAAACCGAAAAGCCGGCCCCACACTAATCAAGCCCACCGCGGATCCCCCTCAAACCAACCCACAATGCGGGAGGCCTAAGCCCAACTCAGGAGCATAGGGAGGCATCAAGAGCTCTCCATTGCGCTCGAAGGCGTCCGAGGCTCTTGTGCCTTTTCTGACCAGTTGAGGTTTAAGGACGTGAGGTGGTCAACCTCACGGTCCCGATCTTTGCCGTGGGGTCGCCGGCTAAGAATAGCACCTCTGCTCTTTTTGCTGGTTTTTCGAGCATCCTGTAAGAGGCAGGAAATCGAAAAATCAAATAATTTTCAATATACTTTTTAACTATTAAAATAAGATTTAAAACTAACGAAAAAAGTTAGTTGCGTACGTAGTTCATCGATAGAAGTGGACCAATTTAGAATTTATCTAAACATGTTCATAAATTGAATTTCTAGGATTCTATAATCTAGCTAGAATAACATATTTCAGTCGAACAATAACTATAGGGATGTTAATTTTCTGTCGTATTGTAATTCTACCATGATGGAAGTGACGCATACTTAACAATGTCTGTGAATCATTTGAACAGGGAGGTGTGAATTGCTCTAGTTATATCAATAAACAATTTAATTTTTCAGTGTGTTCCCTCCATATCAAGTTATTCTTATGAATTTCATGAAAACCGAGATATTTTGTTTAATTGTTTGACTCTACGTCACGAATGTTTATAATTTATTATACTAGATTATTAATTTAGTGCCAGGTACCTATTTATACCTCCAAAATTACCGAATAAACTTACGGTCCGTTTCCACTTCGCGAAGTAGCAATTCAAAATGCAGGTGCGAGCTGCGGGTTAAAATGCACGTCAAAAGTGAGTCTCCTCTTCTTTTCTTTTTTCAGTTCAACCACAGTTTTTGGGTAGGCGCATTTTTTCAGATTCGGAATCCATTTATTGGAGCATTATAAATAATATTTTTTTAAAGTAACACCAACACCACCTATATAAGAAGGCCTTAGCGCTGGCGGGCATTTTGCGTCTAACGTCACACCCGAGGCCCAGGCCGCCGGCGCTGTTCGACAGATATCATATGGTACAGGTAATTATAGGGGAAGCGGAAACGAGGAGGGCAGTACAAGAGGTACAAAGACCAGCTAACCTCCACGCTGAGATTGGTTGGAAAGGAGGATGACTGGGAGTCGCAGGCTGCGGACAGGGACGGTTGGAGAGAGTTAATTGCGGGGATTCGCGAGGTTCCAGCGCGCAGAGTGCAGTGCGACAGGGATAACGAAGTGACCGAGTGCGCAGTGTGTGGCAGGATCATCAAGTCCAGAATTGGTATGTTCAGCCACATGCGTACTCATAAGTAGCTGCCGTCTAAAAGCTGAAAACCATTGCTCGTGTTGCGAGTTGGGAGCTACAACTATAATGTCGAGTTCGCAATTTTTGTAGTACAGAAAGTCTATGTGTTGGCCAATTTTCTGTAGGTGTCTGTTCAATAAATACTTATTTAATGGGATTTACTGTCCCAGTGGAATTTACTGTCTGGGAAAATGGAGCCACCCATTCCTGAAAACTTTCAGTATTTAATAACGATTTCAGTTGATTTTATCTTGAGATGGCACATATTTAAAATGTATAAAAAACAATGTTGTTGATCTCTCAATTAAAAACACGGTCTTCCAATTTTTTTGAATTTCTAACGATTAAACAATAGTAGTTATTGTCAAAAGAATGACACAAATAAGCGAGTTACTAAATACTATTTGATGTTATGTGTGAAAATAAGAGTAGGTACCTACAGATACCCTCACTATTAACCTATTTTCATGTTTGCTTAAACTTGAATTTCAGAAATAATTACGTACCAAAGTAAATATTTTTCAGCCTTGCAGTAAAGTTTCAAACTGTTTGCGCAAATACTTCATCGTAGGAAATGAAAAATTTGAACCAAATAAAATCAACCATGATTTACTTTATATCTGTTTTTTTTATAATAACTAAAGAATCTGTTTTGGGTTTATAATACCTTATACATTTTTAAATATAGTATTTTTAAATAAAAAATCCATGCATTTGTATAGCGTTAGTCGGTTCTGCAATTATTTCCTATATATTATGTTAAGATTTATTCTCTACTAGCTTTCCCGACAGACGTTGTCCTGTGCTCTAACTATTAATATTAAATAAGAATTTTAAAAAATATATAAAAATGACTTAAAACAATATCATTCCGACCGAAGCATCTGTTTGAAATCATATATTTTTCGATTTGATTTGAAAATTAGATTTATTCACTGGACAGACAAATTTCAACGGTTGTCAGGTAAATAAAAATTGTGTGTCTATAGATTTTTTCACAAATGGCATAGTTGTATCGAAATTCGTCCCATACTAACTTTAATATTATATTTTTATATATAATATTTTTTTAAGGCATTCCACCCAGTATTTTTATGTTATTTGATATCTTATATTATAACTTGAAATTTTTATTAGTTATTCTGTTATCCGGAGCGGAGAAGAATCCAAAAAATAAATCTGATGAAAATCTGTTCAGCTGATCTCGAGTTATAAGTGTTCGCACTAACCCGACTTTCTTTTATATTATAGATATAAATCTCTTAATATAAAGTTACTCTAGTTGCCTACTAGAGATCCTCTCAACGATGACATTTCGTTTCGTTTCGAAATAAAAATGTTGTAACAAAATCAAAATCAAATTAAAACTCCCTTTGAACTCCGCTCAGAAGTATTTTTATTTATCTGACAACCATTGACATTAAAAATATTGGCACACAGATTTTTTATGGATTTTTTTTCAAGCTTTTTTATAATTTGTTAACGTTGAAGCGCATTTTTTTATAATTAAAACGCGAAAAGTGAATAAATCTAATTTTGAAATCAATTTGTCGCTTGACACAAACTGTCAGTTGTTTAATAGTTGGTGCGATTGACAGAATTCGAATGGAAAATACGTGGTTTCAAACAGATGCAACGGTCGGAATGACATTGGTTAAAATTCATTTTTAAATCTTTTCAATATTCATAGTTAGACTACAGGACAGCGTCTGTCGGGAAATCTAGTAAATAAATAAATAAATAATATTTCACTCACACAATTGGATGCGCCGGCTCCTTAATAAAAATAAGATTTCAAAATGATTTTGATAAAATCAGACTAGAGCTTTGTAACATACAAGAATAATTTATAACTATGTGCAAGGTTGATTTCGAAAGATTCTTAAACGGATAGACCTGTCTAAAAGGAATGACCCTATTCGAAAAAACGATAGTTTTATCCTAATAATCACCATGCTTGAAAAATTATAAGAGACTAGAAGTCTGTCCCAGTTTCGCACGGGTAGATAGGTATTTAAGAAAAATAATTCAGTTTTCTTATGATCTTTATAGATCCCTAACTTTCAAAATAGCATTCTAATGGTCCCCTCCCGCCGTCTCGTACCCCAGCCCCCACCCTCTGCCGCATTTCAATTACATTTTTTTAAAATAAAAGAACATTTATTGTGGCATAACTATAAAATTTAGACATATGCTATCGCGACATTTTTAGTATATATTATGTCTTCTACAAAGTCGTAGTACATTATTTTATTCTTTCATCAATAGTTTTCACAGCGCACGCGATGTATAGAATATTTTAGGTAATTTTTTTACACCTTGGATTACATTATTGGAGTTTTAGTAAGGATCACAAATATTTTTGAAAATTCAATATAGCCTATGTTCACCGGGGAGAGTGTAGCTTCCCAAAAGTGAAAGCTTTTTTCAAATCGGTTTAGTAGTTTCGGAGCCTATTCAATGCAAACAAACAAACATACAAACAAAAAATCAAAATCTTTCCTCTTTATCTATATAATATTTGCCTTGAACATTGACTCACTGACTGACTGACTGATGTCATTAACGCCGCTAGATGGCGCGCCACTCGCAACTAAAGACAATTTTTCTTCTCCTAATATAATATGGCTGTAACGTAATAATGTTATTATGCCTGGTGGCTGAGCACTTTTTTAAAAGGTTTTGATGTAGAGATAACAATTTTTCGGGTTATTTCAAAACTCCCATGCGAAGTCAGCCATAAGAAAGCAGAGTTGACCAAATCAGGAAATTTTTATTCACAGCGGGACTTCATATAGCGAAGAAAAGCCTTACTAATGCAATGTGTGCAATAAAAAGTTGCAGACTCAAGAATCACACGCGAACTCATAGCGGAGAAAAGACATACAAATGCAACAATTGCGATAAAAAGTTAAATCAATCAAATAATAACTCACGATAAAAGCCATTTGAATGCAAAGTTTGTTATAAAAAGTCAAGTTTTTTTTAATTTTTCATAGAGTTCTATTATCAAGTGCTAATAGCTGAGAAAAGCCATACGAATGCAATGTTTGCAATAAAAACTTTATACACTAAAGTATTTTTTTCAAGATTCTCATGTGAATTAATAGCGTAGAGAAGCCATACAAATGCAAAGTTTGCATGAAAAAGTTTACCAAATCAGAAAACTAACCCACACACGCGATCAAATAGTTAAATACCCACATGCTAAAAGCTATTTGAATGGAAAGTTTGTAATTAAAAGTTCAAGTTGTTTTTGAGTTTTCATAAAGAGTTAAAACAACCAAGTATTTTGAAGTCTCACATGTGTATTCAGCTATGAGAAAACAATGTTTGCAGGAAAAGGCCATAGGTGGGAGCCATGGGCGCCTTTAAAAAACTAGTAATAATATATTAGTAGGTATAGTAAAAAATTTAATAAAATTTATAAATTGTTGATCATGCATTTTTTCCGTGGTGGAAGTAATTTAAATATTCAAATTTAAATAAAAAAAAATTTAACTCTTCCACAATTTTATTACACATGACATGTTTCGAAGAGGCACGCCCTTCATGGTCACAGGTTATTTGACCATGAAGGGCGTGCCCCATAAAAATGTAAGTCTTACAAAAGGTCATGGATTCGAATTCCACAAGCAAGAAAAAGAAATAAAAAATAAGTGTTTTATTTTACCCTTTTACTGTGTGCAGAAGAAAATAAAAAAAAAATCAGTTCAAAAAACTTATTAGGGAAAAATTATAGGGATATATTAAAGGGAGTCATTATTAACATAATCCCTGTGCAGTGGCGTTACTAGGATGGCAGGGCTGGCAAAAGAGGACCCGACCCAAGAGGTCTCGAGAACAGAAATAAGCTAATATTATCTTTATAAAAAAATACCCAAGTCCTAAATTTATAATTCGATTCATTCGTATAATTCGAAAATATTACATTAAAAGTTTTGAGAACAAATAAAAAAACAAAATCAGGCCTTGTTGAATTTTTCGAAGTATTTAATTGTAAAGATAATATTTTAAAGATAGTAATTTTTGAAAAAAAAAAAAAAAAACAACAACATACTATTATTACCTAATTTAAGTGTTTTTTTTTAAATTCAATTACTACGAGACGATTTCGCTGGGAGGGTCCCATCCAAATAATACGTCATAGTCCTCAGATGGTAGGTAGAGTTACGCCACTGTTCCTGTGTCAAAATGGGGAATCGATTGGTGTGTTTACCAATTCTAGTTTCTGTAATGTATCCGATACGAAAGTAGCTTAATAGAACCGCTCTGCAAATAAAGGTGTTGCCATATTGGGGAACTATACCATGGATAGTGTAATATAGGTAGGTACTTAATAAACAATATAGTGGATACTGTGTACATACACAAAAGTAAGCATCATCATCCTATCAGCCGTCACGACCCTCAGTAATGAGGAAAAACGATGATGATGATGATTGTTATGTTCTGGGGTCGGGTGACAGATTCGTTCAGAGTGTTCGTCCTGCAGAAATGAGCGATCAGGAATCAGGATGATCCTGTATATGTGAGCCATGGAATCATGCCGCAATGGAGTCCTGAGAACTAGGCAATAGGCATACTTGTTAAACTGTCCACTCTAACTAGTCCATGCGATTCCTCTACAAGACTAGGTATTATCTTAAGCTTTTGTAATGTCGTTGTTCTTTGCTTTTATGCCTGTGATGAGCCCAAGTGTCCTTGATGGGGCTATCGTGCAAACAGTTAAATAAATTACCTACTTTAAATATAAATAATGGAGAAAAAGAACTTATATTGATGCCTTCATAAATGACTCAAAGAAATTTATAATATTATGTACCTAGAAGGTATACGAAGTGTACATCTAATGTCAGGTTGAAATATTAATGAGATTTATTGATTGCTCGATAACTTTTCATGGAGTGTATAAAGTCAGCGAAGTGGTATAGCGGGATCTATAGAAGTAGACGGACCATAACGGGGTTCTTACAAATGTCAACTAAAAAAGACTGGGTACTTTCATAAAGGCCAGGGGGAATGGGAGGAAAAAACTGTTTCATCATAGTAATCATTCAAGTTTTTTTACATCTTTAGTTTGTATCGTTATAAACATTAAACTTGTTGTTTTTTTTATATATTATTTATTTATCAAAGACACCAATAGAAAAAACTGAACCATTTACCTTAATAAAAAAAATGATTTTAAAAGTTACCTACCTTCATATAATTTTCATTGCGGATATATTGCAAAGTCAAAATATTTATTTAATACAACATTGAAACACAAATAAACAAAAAAAAAACTCTCCAGTGCTCCAATAAAAAACATCACACGCATGACTACTAATTATTGTGCATAGTTAGTTAGGTACAATTAACATCTCCTGAGCATATAATAATTATAATTAAAATTTATGAATCACACATGACGTGTATTTACGTGTTCCTAAACGTATAACTTATAAGTTGTTTATAAAATATAATCTATATAATAATTCAGAAATGTTTGTCTGCTTTCTATCGTATATGTGAACATCACGCCTAAACGGCTGAACCGATTTCACTAATTCTTTTTTTGTCGTGTTGGCTTTTATTAGTAGAAGGTTCTTATGAAAGAAAAAATTAAGAAAGTTGCGTGGTAAATTGGGAAATTAAATAAAACTCGCATTAGCCCTCCTTCTCTATCTAAATAATAATTCAGAAATGTTTTTTTATTTTGCTTTTTACCGTATGTCATAGCATCACGCTCAAAATACAAATGCTACGTCAGATATGAACCTGCACAGAGCCGTGCAAAATGCCGGAGAAGATTCTTTAATACAATTTGCTGCATTAACTTTAATATATTTAGAGCTAATTAAAAAACCCTATTTTTTAGGATCTTCATACAAAATTTTAATAAACATTAAAAGTGTCATTCTTCTTTTTCTGTGCTTATGTCAGTTATAGAGGTCTACAAAGCAATGGGAAGCTAGACTAGAACCTGTTTAATTACCTACCGATCAAGCCTGACAATCGGAATCAAAAACGTAAAGCAAGACGGGTATAAGCTAGTAAATAAATAAATCAGTAATTTTCTATTCAGAGATGTCCGTATAAATTCAATAAAATAAATTCGAAATATAGAGGTAATGTCGTCGCTCCACCTCATCGGCTGTCTACCAACACTTCTTCGTCCAGTCTCTGATCTCGAACGCTGGTGCAGAGTGGATGGAGATGATTAGAGACAGGGAGGAGTGGTGTGAACATGAGGAGGCTTATATCCTGCAGTGGACGATCACGTGCCAATATATAGAGGTAAAGTTTAACTACATTACATCGATACAATTTCTCAAAAAACTTACCCTGTTTCATTTACTTTAGACCTGGCAAGTGTTAGAAAGTCACGTCGTTGTTCTGAACCTACTGTATATTAATTTTCACTTTTTTCCATGTTCCGCAGAGTTTTTCCCTAGCCTCTATAACATTGTGTTATTTTATGTAATAAACTATTTGGTTCATGTAATGGGGCTACAGTGTCTCAGTTCTTTACGACAATTGGCTCCAGCACACAATAAATGTTTGATGCTAAAAATTTAGATGGGTCTCAAATGCTTTGGCTTGTCCGATGGGTGAATGTAGGGGAGGCTCGTGGTACCTACTCAATACTCATCCCTTATTCGATTTATTTCATCGTTGTCCGTTTTGTGGAGTTAATTCCTCATAATATGGGACATATGACTCGTAAAATATACTCTTTTATTAATCGTGACTTTTCCCCTATTAGATGAGCATCTATTAGTCCAATCCAATCTAAACTCCCTTAAGGCTCCACTTAGGGGCATACGGAGGCAACAAGAGCTCTCCATTGCGCTCGATCTTGCGCAACGTTTATGATTTCCTCCCACACCATGTCCAGATTCCTCAGCTCTGCTTCGAAGGAGCGGATCACAGTATGAGAGGGTCTTCTTCGTCTTCGGGACCCTGATGGGAGAAAGAACAGTGGTCTCATCGGCCAACTGTCATTCGGCATCCTTAATACATGCCCCAGCCAAGTCCATCTCCTCCACATAATGGTAGAAGTGATGAGCTAACGCTGGGTGCGCCGACGTATAGCGTCGTTCGTGATGCGGTGGTACCATATTATACGCAAAATTAATCTATTAATACTCGTAGAAAAAAAAACTACTGTATTACTCGTACTATTATTTTTATTGGTAACCGGTTAATGTTGGCTTGTGGCTGAAACTTGAAACGATGGCTTACAACAAAAAAAAAAGATGGAAACATTACACAGTTGTGTTTTCCTAACAAAAAATTGTTTCTATCTCTTATTTTTGTACTTAGTTGTTTTGATGCCTATAAAATGATAAATAACTATTTTCTATTTCTAAAGGAAATGACTAAAAAACCATACGAAAATGATTTTTTTTTGCGTAATCAAAGGCTTTTCGTTGCACCTTCGTCCAATAAAAATGCTTGTCAATCAAAAGTCAATGTCTGATAATAAAGTGTGGACCACCATGATTTTCTCAAAAAGTTTCAAATTTTGGGCCATTCTCTCAAGAAATAGAGTATAGTTTACCACTAAGCTTTCATATTTATTTATTATCATACTTAATCAAACATATATTGTCACGATAATGATAATCAAGATTCTGAACGACATAACACTTATATAAGAAGTAGCTATAGTGGCCAGGAATACCACAAGGTGAATGCCATTAAAATAAAATAAAAAAAAAGAAGTAGGTATGTACCTAATGTTTTTGATATTTTTTGCTGGTTGCAGAATTAAATTTAAAAAATTACAAAATAATAATATTATTGACATATTATGTCATAATCAAAATAGTTATCATCAAAAACTCCTTAACACTCTACAGCCGGTTTCATAAAAATAAAAGAGTCTTTATGTTTCCTTTAAAAAATAACACAGCCGACTTTATAGCTTTGGTCTCGTTATTGGTACTAAAGTCGACTTTAGTGTAGTTCAATCTTTTAACACCGGAATTCATAGAAAATTTCGTGACGCTTTAACTGTCACAAATTATGAACATTTGTATTACGGTGACAGTGTGAACAAAAATATCCAAAATAGGGTGGAAAACATGGCAAAACGGGAAGAATATTATTGTTTACTGATTTCACTTTATAATTCATAAACCATAATAATAAATTAACAACAATAACGACACATTGATGCTTTATTGAGAAATGAAATTGACAGATCAACAGAAATTCCGCTAAAATAGTAATAAACAACCTATGTTTTCCATATTATACAATTTCCATGATAACACTATCAACTGCTACCAACATTCAAACATTTTTTTATGAAACGCGTCAACTAAAAGGAGACTTTAAATTTTAAAAGGTCCTTTAGTTAGAGAGTTCTTTAGGCGCTTTTTTTTAAACCGGTCGTTTATGTATAGTATCTAATTCGGCACAAATATTAATAATTGTCTTAGCAGATTCAAGACCTGCAACGGGCTCTATTGTTATTTTTACTATTGGCTTGTTTGCATATTTTGTTGAATTTGTTGAACATATTTGCATTTCCTACTATCACTCCGCTAGATACTCGCTCCATTAATTACGTAAGCACACAAATACCTTATATTATATATATTGAAACAAAAACACGACGTTGGTTTATTAACACAAGTAGAAGATACCTGCTGGCCGATTTTTTTGCCTCTGGCAAGCAATGTCCTGTTACAATTTTTTTTGCTTATTTGTTTATAGATTTGTACCATGAACTTCAATATTTTTAATCTTGATAATGGCACACATCACCCCCCTGGGTGGATTGCCTAGTAAAGAAGAAGAAGAAGAAGAGGATCCGTAGACAATGATGATGGATGGAAAAAGAAAATGGATGAAATTAATTATTTACAATAAGTTAGCCCTATATTCTTCTAGCTCTTCCTTTTCATTTTTTTATTACCTACCAACAATATTCCAATGATAATAATTGAATGAATTTTCCATTAATTTCCATCTAGGTATATTCTTGTTATAAAAATGTTAATAACATTCGTTTATGTACATAAATGCAGAATGGTTTAAATATGGGGTAAAAACATATTATTGATGTCTGTGTATGTAATTACTCCAACCAATATGTCCAATAAAATAAAGTTTATTGACAGATAATCTTACTATAGGTACATATCTACAGCATAATAATGTTAGTGCGTTAAATCATATAATGTAATGTTCTTTATTCGAATTTTAGTGTTCTTCAGCTACGGAGTTAAAATTTTTAAATTAGGATTAGTGTTCGTTAGCTAATGACTTCTCAATTTGAATTTTTAAGAATATGAATTCTTTTTCAAAGACGCGATTTCGACGAGTAGGTACCGAATGTTTACAAGGTTAAACAAGGTTTTCTACTCGAAGAAAAATATTCATTTTTTGTGATATTGTTTGAATTTTGATACAGTTTTCCCCTTAAATAACATCACCAAGCTGATTGAGATTAAAATCAGATTGACCGAGTAATGCATTGTTTTTATTAGAGGCATACGCGTCATTCGTTCCCAGTAACGATTCAATATGACGATTTGAGCACGGAGAGCTTGGATTGGAATAAATAATGAGCTCGCTGGATACAATGGACAGGTTATTATCAAAGCCTTAAGTAGACAATTGTACATATTCTTTAGTTCAAATGTCAATATTAAACGTCTGGCATTCTGGCAATATGAAAATATAAAATTCCAAGATAATTTTTTTTTTTATTAAAAATGCAGTGTAATTTTTTAGTAAGATCATGGCTCGAATAAACACAGATTCAAGTTTGACACTTATTGGTTGAATCTGAGCCTAAGATGTATATTTCATTTTCAAGGACACGATGAATAATGAAACCCCTTATGTTTATATTATATACCTAGTTTCATTAAGAATGAAATCCTATATAGATGGTAAATATTCTAATTATTTAGATATTTAAAGTTGATGAGTTCTGTATGCCTTCATGTTTGATATCAATTCAAATTGAGTAATTGGCTGTTCAAGTGATTATAATAATTATTTGAATATCCTTTGGTAAAAATATAATAACGTTTAATTTAAAAACATATTTTTTTATAATATATATTTTTATACCTATAAATTTACACATTACCAAGGTGTCAGCATAACCAACGGAACTTATTGCCTGATGTATTTTTTCCAGTCAACCGGTCCCATCCAATCTGAGACTGGCCAACCCCGGGTAGAAATTCCATGTAAAAAAAAAACACTTTGAAAAACTCTTACCCCTCGACCATGCATTCCTCAGTAAATTTTCGTGTCCCATTACGACATGTCCCAACTATATCTCACGCATAACGCAGTTATGGTATTCAAGATTTTCTTTTCCTCCCGATCTCTTGCAAGAACCTCTTAATTCGTGATATTAGACGGGAAAAATGTTCGGTAAACTTTAATGTAGCAAAATTCCTGATTAACAGTATTCCGTGATCCACTCTATCAAATAATGTATGTAGATGTTGACGACATACATGGATGGTTCATATTGAAATCGCCAGTAGGTACATGGAGCCAGCGTCGTCGGCAAGGCGCCGCGGTGTTGTCGTGTCAGCGACGTTTGGGATTAACGGGTTAATAGTCCGAACATGAATAATTAATTATTAGTTAGTTAACTCTTTTTAATTATTCTTCTCAAACTATACTTGGGTTGACTTTTTGATTGATTTCTAATTAATAAAATTTTAATTGAACGAATTATTTATCTTGTTACTATGTAGGAGGTCTAGGATAAACGAGTAGAATTATATTTTTTATTTTTTTATTTATGGTCGCTATCTTTAGTGCATGTTAGTCCTCTTTAAATGCGTACTTGGGGTACTCGTTTATGAGTCCATCTATCCCCATTCATGTGGGTACAGCTTCCATCACATCTTATTCGATTGATTTTTCGCCATATTTTTCTGGGTTGTATTAAGTTATGCAGTTCTTTCGTCGTTATCAGAATTTAGGTTCTGTCTATTTACTGATGATGTCTCCATTTGTCTTCAAGCAACGGACACTTGTAGCAGTAGCAAACTAGTACGAATGTTGGGATTGGAGGTGGATTATCTGCATCAAGATGGATTGTTAGAGAATGGTTGAATTGCTTCTTTGAAGGTCTTTAATAATAAAAATGAATTTAGGGTCACTTTCAAACCATGAACACAAAAATTTACTTTTGACATCTTACACACTGAGCAAAGCTTGTGTCGCAAAAGAGGACAATGATCGGAACCGGGGTTCCAATTTCAGTATGAACTTCAAAATATAAGCTAAGAAAATTTTATTTCGCTAATTTTGATTTCTAATTATTGTTTTTAACATGTGAAAAAGAAGTTTAAACGAACACGTTTTTAGAGTTTTTCACGTACCTAGTCACTGTTCATTCTCTCGTTCATGACAAGAGCTTTTGAGGAAGTAAGGCGTGTCCCAAATTTCAACCTCATCAGCACGTGGTACCACCCGCTTGAAAACTAACGAGGCTTTGACGCCCAAGCATCAGCATTATAACATTTGTGGGACTGAATCCCCATAATAGTAACATTAGGAAAACCTGTAGAAAACCCATACCAACATGCCTGAGCAGCGTGCATGGTATGATGTCTAAAATCAGTTAAAAGGTGAGGCCCACATCGGATAAGAAATGACCTAGAGCAGAGGTTCCCAATCTTTTTCAGTGGTCAACTCTCTTAAAACATCAGATTTATAGCATTTTGAAATTGAAAAATATCTTGGTATTCTCGTACTTTAAGTGATGAAGAGGTAATAAAGATCCTTTGAATAAGAAGACGTATGAGAATTAATCCATCAAGCAATACGATTATTGAGATGTAAGGTGGTCCGTGTCCGTTTTGATTGGCAGACGAGATACATCACAATGAAATGTTTAATATTTATATTATGTTAAAACAACATGAAGTAATGTACAATAAATTGCTAGCAGATAAATGCAATAATATTTAATCTTCTGTGATCAATATCATGAGTTACTCTGAATACAGCACATGATCGCGGCTGAGGTTTTTTTTATAAAAATCAGGTGAATGCTTTTGTGTGACGAAATTTTTTTACGGAAAAGATAAATTCATCCTCATCCTAAAAATGAATAGGCATATTTTTGAAAATCTATGTATTAAAAAAAAAAGATATCTAGCCTTTATCTTATAGATTGTGCCATGAGGTTGGCGGCTAAGAATAGCACCTCTGCTATTGTTGCTGATTTTTTTAGCATAGGTACTGTAAAAGCTGGAAATCGAAAAATCAGTTCAGGACGTTAAACCCCACCATAAAAGGCGCAAGAAATAGCCCATGAAGCCTGAACCCCATCATGCGGGTGTTCAGGCAGCTGGTGTTCCCCCTATAATGGCGCAATATCGAGCGCAATTGAGGGCTCTTGTAGAGTGGGGTTTGAAGGGAGAGTGAAAGGGAGATTGAATCTCATAGAAAGCGCCTTGTTGAATCAGTTATTTGAGAGCTGTGGTTATCCTCTTAGGAGTGTAGGTATATTATTTGGTATTCAGTCTAGTGGGAGCTGTCATCAACGGCGTTTTCCGTGTAATGAAAATGTGCATGAGTCTCAAAAGGAAACAGCTTGACTCACAGAGAACTCAGCATTATGTTTCCCAGCTAAGACAGCTGCTGTCTATTTTTTCTTTTATTATTATAGTTAGGCTCTCCAGAAAAATATTATTACATAATATAATATGCAACAATCCAGGTACTCCTGAAAAATATTATATGCAACCACTGTAGTTTGATCGTTAGGGATGAGTCCGCCCTTTGACTCTTTGTTATGTGTGTTATTTCATATTTTTGTTTTATTGGAAATAAAGTTTTATTTATTTATTTATTTGAAGTTCTGATCGACCGCGTAAAGGCAAAAGAATAGTACAAAAATTACTTTTTCGGATTTTCAGAGTATTACTGATATTTTTTCAGATATTTCCCGGAATAAAAGAAATCATATTCGAATTTATTTTTAAAATTTTTGTCATCACAGAGTCTAAAGAAAATGTGAGTTTCATTTTCACATCTGAGGGTAGAAACTGAATTGTCCATATGACCATTAACTATATTGCACCTTCTTGCTGTTTTTAAACTGAAACTTTTTCTGTATATACAGTTGTCGTGTCTCTTAAACGACCCGACGATGTTGAGTATTTAATTGTACCTACCTATATAGTATATCTGCTCCTGCGCTGGTTTTAGTTTGCTTAAATGTCTACCTATACACCTTTCTTCATAGTCGTCCCCGTTTTCATGGTAACGTGTCAGTAAACAAGCCCGCTCCTCGACTGGAAGCCCCCTGGTGTATTCATGTCCAATCACTGGTCGTGTTAATACTCTGGCCCTTTTGATAAATATGCATACCTTTGCACTACTCGCGCGCGTAGGTTATCCCCGCCCCTTGACTTCGGATCCATTCCATTTCGTCCTGTACAAGCACTCTTGATTTACGATCTTTACTAACAGGACGCGCTCTTGTCGTTACGACCATGTATCGAAATGGATATAATCGAGAAATTATATTTAAATCTTCATGTGAATAAATCTATAATAACAGTGATGGAGTTAATTAGTGAGCCGTGATATGTGCTTTATAATAACATAATAATCAATCTTTTATTCTCACTTAATTAGTGCTGGCGTGGGTCGTGTTTCCCGCCATATTGTTTTTGTTCCTGCTTTTTTGATTGAACCGTTAAGAAATACGAATTGAAATTCAACCGAACTCATAAACATCTTGTTCCGCACCTGTGACTCCTGTTTTCATTGTTCAGACAATTCAAAAGTGAACTACTAATATTATACATAAACTATCCTTGTGCCGAAGGCAAGTTCATCTCGAATCTTACTAAACTTTTTCAACATCGATACCAGCCGCTCCCAGAGCCGTTGCTTGTCTTGGACAAGCAAAGTAAAGGATTACTTTACCGTCTACATGATGCCTACTCCGTTTCGAACCTGATGACCGCCTCCTTCTCTTCGTGTCTGGGCCCGAGCTTTGAACTCTTCGAAATCTACATCTATCCTGAGGACCACCTCTTCGTCCGGATTCTATCACGACGTACATACATATTATCGTACCGTAAAAGGCAAACACATCACCTGGAAATCTTCTCATCACATCAACCAAATTCTTGTCATGTAAGCCACTATTTTATATCAAATTTTATTGTCTTTTTACATTCAGTACAGAAATAATGTTCCTATGTATGTACCCCTTGTCAATCAAAATCCATAATAATATATTGATTGTATGTAATATAACATTTAGCTTCTTTGATTTGATATCACCCATATTTTCCATTCCACATTCAAGTACCTACTGAATGCCCTATAATAATAGATTGCATCATCTTAACCTCTACACCAAGCACCTAGATGACTACTTATACATAAGAACGATCCGACCAGGATCTGCAAATCTATATATAAAACTTAGAAGAGTCCGAGTGACCACACACTTTACTATCTATTGCAATATTATAATATATCATTGGACATAAGAGTATATCACAGCAACCCCTCTCGGTTGTTTGTATTTTCCTCTCCTTACTGGACACCCTGAAGATCATAAAGGAAGATACTAATCTCTCCTAATTATTAAGAAGTCTCCGCTCATTAAGAGTCCCATACTTTCACATAGAGATGCTAGCCAGGCAGAAGTATAAACACAACAGAAGTAAGTATATTTGTACAGTTTTTCCTTCCAAGGACTAATCTGATTTTCCCCACTTTTCTTTCCATTTTTTATTAACCAAATGCTGTTGTCCCCAAAAAGGACACGGCATTTATGGCGAGCCAACGTGGGGCTCGATTTTTGTCGCAGCCAAGCTGTGGAGCTCGATATTGTTTCACGGATGCCATAGCATTCATGGCACCCTTTCAATTAAAAGATTCCGTTTGAAATTCCTTGCCCACTTTTGTCCAGTATTGTCCACATCCATTGCAATAGATAGGTGGATAACTTCTATTAATTTTCAAATGGTGATTTGGTATATGATGAGATCTAAGGTACAAGGTGGATGGAGATTTGGTGATTTAATATTGTAAAACATTTCAGAAAATATTGTATAATTGTTCAGATCCAATATTGAAAGAAAAAATAATTTAACAAAAAATTTTCTCTTTTGCACATCGCGAATCGTACACGGACGTTTCCGCTAGTATTCAACCACTCGTATTTGTGTGTGTTTGTGTATGTGTAGCGCGACGCTGGGCCGCTTTCTCTCCACGTGCAGGAATAAATCTGCATAAAGAAAAAATAATAACAACAGCCAACGGACACTCTTACCTTGAGATTTTGCACAGGAAACCGTGGTACCTACCTATACTCCGCGTCAGTTATTTCTCCGATATACGTATGAGTTTGTCTGTGTGTGTGTAGCGGCAGTAGATTATTGTTCTACCTCGGCAGGAAATGCGACGTCGGAAATATTATGTATATACCTACATAGCATCCAGTCTACTTATATAATATGGATATATTTGTTTTGTTCGCGACACGAGGCGAGGTCAAATACATACCTGCATACTTAAAAAATATAACTTAGTATTTCGTATGCCAATTTTTCGCTTATTCAATCCTTTTTCTCCGTGATTAAATTCATTTTATTTCTCGATTATAATCTTTACGCTTGTTAATGGAGATTAAAGTATGGAGCGTTTGTCCATGTACACAGTTCTGTGGAGACCATGAGCGGACGCGTTCATAGTTTTTTCTCTTCTTCTTTTTCCCTCCCGTAAAATTTTCATTATTGTTCAAAATGGATTTCTCACTGTATGGACCGATCCCCAATATTGAGCGAGCGAATAGCGCAAGTCTAGCCAAACAACTTCGCGAAAGAGGAATTCGTCCAGCCAGAGCTTTACAATCACTCCGAGCGCAGGCTCGTAATTTTAATGCCAATTTAAATCTTGCCCAATCGCCGTCAGTAGTAAGCACCCCTAGACGAATGCCAAATTACGAAAATTTAGCTGAAGCTCCAGAGTTGACCGCAATTCCTGAGAACAGAATTTGCCAACAGATTTCCTTGCCACCTTTAGCTCATAACCAAGTACAAGAAAACTTCATTCCTTGCCCGCCCAATACTGTTTACGTTGTTCGAGACCAGTCATGTAGTGTAGCAAATTGGAGAATTACTTTTGACGGTTCTTCCGGTTCGAATGTTAGAAGCTTTTTGACAAGAATTGACGAGCTTTGCGAGTCTAGACGCTTCCCCAAAAACGAACTTCCCAGAGTTTTTACCGAACTATTGAGTGGAGAAGCCTTGACGTGGTTCCGTCAGTCGTGTCGGAACGTTTCGGATTGGAATTCCTTAAGAAAACTATTGATTGACAGATTTGACGACCCCTCGAGACAGTGGCATCGTAAACTCTCCATTGTAAATCTAAAACAAGGAACTAATGAGCCCGCTTCCTCTTATATTGGACGCGTCTTATACGAGAACGAAACTTTAAACAATCCCTTTCTCCCAGTTGATATTCTGACTACATTGCGCCAGGGTCTATTACCGAAATATTCCCCTGCTGTTTTGGCAGCTGGATCAGATACCATAGAAGGTTTAGAGAGGGCTTGTAAAGAATTTGATCTTATTTATGGTACTTCTTCACGTTCCCCCGTTCCTGCCAACAAACCATTTTATCAAGCGAGACGAAACACCGCGGTCGGAATTGTCTCTTCTTCCAAGAACACTGCTAAACAGGACTCTGTTTGTTATAAATGTGGCAGGAAGGGTCATTTCCAAAGAGACTGTTATGGTCGCGTCCCCTCGACTCGCCCCTCCGCTGTTATTCCCCGTAACACCTCAAATCCTCCGGTGGTAGTGGATGTCTCTCGTCCTCCGCCCAATGATTCCAAATCTGCTAACAAACCAAGAGATTCCACATCAAAGATATAATAAAAACTAATTAGGAAACCCCTGTTTTATTGATCTCTCAGTTGAGGATCAATCGATCGTCTGTAACGTATTTTGTATGTAGTATATAGGTATAAAGCAAATATATTAGTTAATTTTTTCGATAGCGATGACGTTGAAGTGCAAAAGAGAGAATAATACATTGTCTTTTATTAGGCTAATACATATTGCCTAAATTATGGTCATCGCTACCTACTATGTATATATTATTATTATTAAGATATTTCTATGTGTGTGTATATAAATGTATCACCCCCATAAGTATTGTGTTCCCCTAGAGTATAATAGTTCATTGGAAAGAGAATCTGTGTTTCACCATCTGTTCATATTATTTAATTTCAATTTTACTATGTACCTTTTATGTTTCCGTCGACTTAGTATGATCAAGTTTGTATGTATGTTTATAGAATGTTTGCGAATGAATGACGTATGCCTTAGGCCGGCCTATGATTGGAAATAGAATAAATGTAGTAATGAGTGAAGTCGATCGAAGCATATATTTTTAAACTTATAATTAATTGCCTTGTGGAAAGCCCACGTTCTCTTTCCTAACGTCCGTCAAAAGACTGTAATACTGTAAGTACTAAATAAGCTGTAATTATTATTCTAGTTGAAATCCTGTATCTAATAAATAGATAAGTATGATTCGATAAGTTGTGTATTGGTCAAAGGTTCTTCCCAGATTCTAAACCTGACCATACATTGTAATCATAGTACAAGAATCAAATAACCATTGTAGTTTAAATGAGAATCTGGGTGGCGTCTAATTAAATTGATTCTTTTATTGTATAATGTCTCATAGTCTAGCCGAATTAAAAAAAAAAAAAAAAAAAAATTAGAATATTAAAAAAAAAAATCTAAAATGTTGAAAACTGTTGTTTGTAATGTTCCATGCTCCGTGTACCTACCTAGGTATATTGGATATTCTATACTTATTGTGCCAAATATAGATTCAATAGGAGGTCATTAACCTACCTCATGGGCGATCGTCCTCGCTTTGTATCTAGGTCAAGGTATGACCGACTGTAAGTAATACTGATGATGTTAAGAATACTTTTGTTACCAACTAATATTCTTAGTTATTGAATATATAAAATGTTTCTTGAAATATGCTGTGTTAAATTGAGCTCTTTTAAGATAATTAGTTTATAGAAAGCATATTTTATTTTCCATGGAAACAAAAAATAGTCATTGTGCTTATTATTATTGTTTATGTTATGTCATTTTATTTTTTTGTTTGTGCGAATGGATATCTGATCAATATCATTCGTACGGTGGAGAAATATTCCACGGACCAACGTTTGAGTCGTTAGGTCACCGACTTGTGAAGTCATGTTTTGTAAACCTGGTCTTTTTGAATTTCTACATTCCAAAAGGGTCACACGCTATGCGTGATGCTGTACGTTCTGCATGACAGAACTGGAAATAGATCTCTATGTCAACAGGAGACTAGCCTTATTGCCATGACCTCTCCGTTGTCAAATCTATGAGATACTCCAACGTTAAATTTATTTTTGTGTATCTTGTTCAGTTACTTTCGGTAACTATTTATGTAATTGCCATCACTGGACCTGTATACCTTAGAGTCATTTTATTTTGTAAACATGTCACTTTTAAGTGTATGTATGTGTTGCGCAACCCATAATGTGCGCTTTACGCTCAGCTGTGATTGTATCTATGTATATAATCTGGATGTACCTCTTTACATCTCAATGTGTACTATAATCATTATTATGTCCATATTAATTGTATCTATATGAGGTCTCCGAACTAAAATTTCCTCTATTGTTTATTTGTTTGGCCGTGTTATCGGAAATCACGTGAAACGTGCTTCCCTTGTGCTGAGCACATAAATTGATGTTATGTATTTTATAGTTTAATTATATATTGTAAAAATGTTGTAATATTTTTGTTTGTATCCCGTCTGTCATCTGACCCGAAATTGTCGTCTTCAGCGATCGCAGAAGCACTAAACTCGAGTCAGGCCTCAGCGGCTTAATTAATTAATTTTCTGTACTTAAATAATTAACTTTCTCTGTCATCCAATTCCCAACATATTGTATTAATTGTTTTGACCAATTTTTCGGAAGCCAGGTGTGAGCCTAGCCCTCCCCAAACGTCAAGCCCCTTTTTCTATTATTGTAAATTTTCTCTGTGTATAAAAAGGTTATTACCTAACTATATTTTCTGTAATATGTATATTCATGCTTGTATGCCCTCTGTGGTCTGATCAAACCAGTGTCGTATTCCGCGCAAGCGTTTTACCTCTCATTACAGATCAGGTCGCAGTGGTGTATGTATTCGTATGTATGTTTTCAAACAAATTCCCTTCATGCATATGTACAATGTACTTTGTATTTCAAATATTTTCCTTTTACTTAATAATCTGTGCCGAATAATATCGTTGTCTCCTTAAAGAGATCAACTCTTTCGAATCAGACTTTCTCTCTTCTTTTTGTCAAATTGTAAAGTTCTTTACTGTCCAAAATATTAGAAATCTTTATTCCACTGTACTGTTAACTTCTATACTGATCTATTCGAGATCTATTTTAAACAGTTTTTGTTAGACTTTCATAACATGCAAAATTGAGTGTCCATTTAATGTTCAAGTATTCACTGACACTCGTGAGATAATAATGTAGGTATTTCATATGTGGCCCCTAACATCTGTAACTGGTATATAACCTTTGTTTGTATTATATATCGCTGCAGGGGAAATGTACTAGTAATTGGCCCGTCAATATTTGGCGACTTAAAAAGGAAAAAAAAAAAAAAAAGGAAAAAATTTTTTTTTATTTTTTTTGTAACTTTCTATATGAAATCCACTCTTATTGATGTTATGTATGTGTGTTTGTATTCTTTCAGATGTGATGGTTGATTTCTGGGATGTGTCTCATCATGCCTTCGTGATTGTCCTTTTCTTTCTTACTGAGATGTTCTTATGTTAAACTTGCTCACGCGAAGTTTAAATTTAGGAGGGGGGAAATGTCGTGTCTCTTAAACGACCCGACGATGTTGAGTATTTAATTGTACCTACCTATATAGTATATCTGCTCCTGCGCTGGTTTTAGTTTGCTTAAATGTCTACCTATACACCTTTCTTCATAGTCGTCCCCGTTTTCATGGTAACGTGTCAGTAAACAAGCCCGCTCCTCGACTGGAAGCCCCCTGGTGTATTCATGTCCAATCACTGGTCGTGTTAATACTCTGGCCCTTTTGATAAATATGCATACCTTTGCACTACTCGCGCGCGTAGGTTATCCCCGCCCCTTGACTTCGGATCCATTCCATTTCGTCCTGTACAAGCACTCTTGATTTACGATCTTTACTAACAGGACGCGCTCTTGTCGTTACGACCATGTATCGAAATGGATATAATCGAGAAATTATATTTAAATCTTCATGTGAATAAATCTATAATAACAGTGATGGAGTTAATTAGTGAGCCGTGATATGTGCTTTATAATAACATAATAATCAATCTTTTATTCTCACTTAATTAGTGCTGGCGTGGGTCGTGTTTCCCGCCATATTGTTTTTGTTCCTGCTTTTTTGATTGAACCGTTAAGAAATACGAATTGAAATTCAACCGAACTCATAAACATCTTGTTCCGCACCTGTGACTCCTGTTTTCATTGTTCAGACAATTCAAAAGTGAACTACTAATATTATACATAAACTATCCTTGTGCCGAAGGCAAGTTCATCTCGAATCTTACTAAACTTTTTCAACATCGATACCAGCCGCTCCCAGAGCCGTTGCTTGTCTTGGACAAGCAAAGTAAAGGATTACTTTACCGTCTACATGATGCCTACTCCGTTTCGAACCTGATGACCGCCTCCTTCTCTTCGTGTCTGGGCCCGAGCTTTGAACTCTTCGAAATCTACATCTATCCTGAGGACCACCTCTTCGTCCGGATTCTATCACGACGTACATACATATTATCGTACCGTAAAAGGCAAACACATCACCTGGAAATCTTCTCATCACATCAACCAAATTCTTGTCATGTAAGCCACTATTTTATATCAAATTTTATTGTCTTTTTACATTCAGTACAGAAATAATGTTCCTATGTATGTACCCCTTGTCAATCAAAATCCATAATAATATATTGATTGTATGTAATATAACATTTAGCTTCTTTGATTTGATATCACCCATATTTTCCATTCCACATTCAAGTACCTACTGAATGCCCTATAATAATAGATTGCATCATCTTAACCTCTACACCAAGCACCTAGATGACTACTTATACATAAGAACGATCCGACCAGGATCTGCAAATCTATATATAAAACTTAGAAGAGTCCGAGTGACCACACACTTTACTATCTATTGCAATATTATAATATATCATTGGACATAAGAGTATATCACAGCAACCCCTCTCGGTTGTTTGTATTTTCCTCTCCTTACTGGACACCCTGAAGATCATAAAGGAAGATACTAATCTCTCCTAATTATTAAGAAGTCTCCGCTCATTAAGAGTCCCATACTTTCACATAGAGATGCTAGCCAGGCAGAAGTATAAACACAACAGAAGTAAGTATATTTGTACAGTTTTTCCTTCCGAGGACTAATCTGATTTTCCCCACTTTTCTTTCCATTTTTTATTAACCAAATGCTGTTGTCCCCAAAAAGGACACGGCACAGTGCTTATCCACCTCAAGATTCAAGTGGTCCTAGCCAAACTATCAGAGTAAATTTAGGAGGTACCTACCTCGTGTCCTCAAGAATGCGTCACTGTTCGCATTGATTAGGTACAATATTGCATTCACCAACGAACACGTTTATATTTCTCAAACAGGGATGAGTCTAATCAATTTTAATTAATCAAGTACCTACATGAATAAAAAATAATAAGATTGTTGCTATTTATCGTATCCGGATTAGATATACAATATTGACAATATTGTCAAATCAAAACAGCATAACTATGGAGATATGTAGTGTGCTTCTTATATGATCGATTTTTTTTTTGAAAATATGAGGGGACACAATTTTTTTTTTTTTTTTAATTTTAAAGGGTTAACTACCACTTGAAGAAAATTTTACCAGAATAGTAAGAATTTTTTATTGATAATCAAAATTTTCAGCGACATGGGAATTGATAAATACTTCTAACAAAAAAGGTGAAAGAAATTTCCAGTTTGAATTCAATACATTGCCTATATACAAATTTTCGACTGCCAGAAGCGAACCAATCACGTTTTAGAGTTGTGCAAAAAATTGTAGTTCAATTTAGGTTAACTAGGGGTCGACCAGTGCTCGAAATCCGACCATAAATTATTTAAATTATAAGTTTGAAGATTATTAAGGTAACATTGTCAAAGACTGAGCGAGCGCTATTTCACAATTTTTTTTCAAAAACAATGACATGGATATGTCAAATTTGAAATTTGGATATGTTCAAAGTTTTTTTTATGGTTATTTTTTATACAAAAAATATTAATCTATTCTCAATTTGACCTCGGATAAACAAAAGATCTTTGTCAAATAATGTCAAATTCATCGAAGTGTGTGTGAGTATGAAATACATAACATTGCAGTAGTGTGCGTAGTGTTTTTTATTCTATTTTATGCATGATTTTAAAAAAATATTAGCATTCGCCACTCCTTCTCTATATAAACTATAAGTATGCGAAATTTCATACTCCTCCGTCCGCGGGATTTTCGTAAAAATAGTCACAAAGTTTTTCCTTCAAGTATTAATGTATAGACGGCAGAACTGAATAACAAGGTGTTCCATTAACATTGTAAAACTAAAAATCTTAGAAGCGCCCTAGACATACATACAATATTTATTTTTTCCATTGATAGTAGGTACGATTACTGTATCTGAACGAAATATTCTATTTTTTTTTATAAATTTAAGGAAGAGGTAAAATTTGGCTTTGTAACTCTATAATTCCAAAAGATTGCTGCAAACTGGGACGAAGGTTCAAATCTTGCCAAGGAGTAGTTGCTTTATATAAGGATTTAGGTCTACAGCAATTGCCGTCCCTAGATAAAATGAATAGTCGTTTTTATGTAATAAGGTGCAATTGAACTATATAACTATACCTATATGTTAAATTGGAATAATTTTGAATTAATAATGTGAGTACATAATACAAACGTGACGTTTTAATATTTCTTACATTTTTTCATATTTTTCCTCTATCATAAATACATAAATAATATGAACATAATAGAGAAGGCATAAAAAATATATCTTACAGAATAATCAGTTTCTCGTGTCTACGATGACAATTGACACAAGACAAGTATGACGTTTATGCTTCGTTGTAAACAAAATAATGTAAAAATAAACAATTTTTCGATACAATATAACAAAAAGAATTTGACAGATTTTAAGATTTCGTTCCAGGAAACGTTTCAAAACGTGCAGGGTGAAGTCTTTATGTGAGCAGCTTTCAGCCTCGGGATCGAATCCTTCCAAGGACGTCTCGACATGTTAAACATAGGAATTTCGGGTACCTTTTTGAAAATTTGACGACTTCCAGAAGTTTAAAGGTTGTTAACCTAATGTGATCAAAATGAGCCAACCTTTAAAGGCCAATAATTAAAAAAAAACCGGCAGATAACGGTTGTTAGCCGGTAATGGTTTAAACTTTCATTTATTTGAGAGAGATTAAATTTAATTAATCATTCTTGCGCAATGGCTATGACCTCCTCTCACACAATGTCCAAATCTCTCAGCTTTGCATCGAATGAGCGGAACACAGTATGAGAGGGTCTTCGTCGCCTTCGGGACCCTGATAGGAGGAAGAACATCGCTCTTCTCGGCAAGCTGTCATTCGGCATCCTTAACACAAGTCCCAGCCATGTTCATCTCTTCTTCTTCTTCATGGTAGGTCAGGTCAGATCAGGTCCCCCCGACGTCGGCTATCACTATGGCGTAGGCTTCTCTGTCCTGGGCTAACCGGAACAGTTCCTCCACTCGCTGGATTCCGGTCCACTGTCTGATGTTCCTCAGTCAGGACATCTGCCGTCTACCCACACCTCGACTTCCATCTATTTTCCCTTTCATTATTAGGTGAAGCAGTTTGTATTTGGTGTTGCAAAGTATGTGTCCCATCAGGTAGGACATTTTCCTTCTCTTGAAGCTGGTTAACAATTCCCTCTCCCATCGTTCATCCCCGCCATAATGGTAGAAGTGATAGACTCGAGCTGGGTGTGCAGGCGGATAGCGTCGTTCGCGATTCGGTGATACCATCTTAAGCTCAAACTTACCACCACTCATGTACATGACGTTAAAAAATAATAACACGGTATTTAAAGGGTATTTAAGTATCTTTAGCTGGTTGCCTTGCTCAGTCGAATATCACATGATAGTAAGATTAAACCAGTAATATGCCTAGATTTATGCATCAGACATTTTACAATCGACATAATGTTGGAGTATGTCGACCTTGTTTTGAGACCTCGCCAATATATCCATGATACGTGTCGTGTGTGCTGGAGGTATACAGTCTATGGTCTTCATCAGTGAGTGGCTATAAAGTTAATGAATGGTGTTGGTCGTAACACGATTCTTTATTTTGAGTTATAAATCTTATGAGAACTAACCTACACCTAGAAAATCTTGATCTATATTATAAAAGCGCCGGCTTATGTACGTGTGAAAAAAGTTCAAATCTCGTAAAAACTTCCCTAAAATATCTTCATTCAAAAGGTGTGTATGTATATCATACCTAAACAATTTAAAAGTTAAAAACCTAACTACAGTATAGTCGCTATCTCAAGTGAACTATTTGCATACATCAACGGATTCATATGAATTCATTTGTATCCATCCCCGTATACACAATGGTTGATGTTTTGTATGAAAACTAGCTTTCCCGACAGACTTTGTCCTGTAGTCTTACTATGAATATTAATATCAAATTTGTAATTTATACAAAAATACGTTTAAAATATGTTTGAATGGTAAAAAATAATTTCTGAAAGCTCGACAAACATTCCATAAAAAATCTGCGTACCAATAATTTTAATGGCAATGGTTGTCCGGTAAATAATAATTTTGTTATAGTTTTTTTTCATAGATGGCGTTAGCGTCGTAAGAAATCCGTTCCATACTAGCTTTAATTTTATATTACCTATTTCTTTATCCTTATATCCAATTTTTTTCAACTTTTTATTAGTTATTCTGTTATCCGGAGCGGCGAAGAATCCAATAAACCAGTCATCATAAAAATCTGTTCAGCCGATCTCAAGTTATAAGTGTTTGCACTAACCCGACATTCTTTTATTATTTTTTTTTATTCATTTATTTTTTTTAAAGATACAACAGCTAGATAATATTATGTATTTTTACAGTCATAAGTAGTAACAATTATACTTGAGGAATTCAATCTTTTATATAACTATTTTTAAACCTAACTCAAAATAAAACTTAACTTTTTTGTGAACGCTTTTTGAACATTGATGGGCCATAACTTTTTTACGCGATTTTTTTTAATATAAATTTATTTTTTTATGAATTTTCATACATTTGAATTGAAAATTAAATTTATTTGAATCTGATTGATTGTCAAATAAAAAAAGTTATAAAGGCTAACGAGTTAGGTACGATTTTTAAATTTTACTTTATTTTTTTTATTTCTTGAAAAAATAAGGGAGAACTTTACACAAATTTTGAGTAGCGACAATAAGTTACAAATTATTCTCATATATGTAGGTATGTACTATAAAGGTTTGTCTAACGTTCTAGCAATTAGGTACCCTGTATAGTGTATATATCTACCTAATTTGTTAACTTGGATACAAAGTATGATAGCAATTTTTTACAAGGAAAAATGTATCCTTATCATCCAAGTAGTTCTACGTAATAAATAAAACAGGATAAGTTTGTGTTCTAGATATGATTTCTAAGACAAAACTACTATTGCTTGGTTGGAAGATATTTTTGCCAATACACGGCAATAAGCCACCAATGATGAATGGATGTGAAACGTGGATATGGACGAAAAAGATGAATCTTGTAGGTATGAATGCAGTAGAGATGTGAGCTCTACGAAAAACATGTCGAAAGACTGAAAATCAATAAGATTAGATGGTTTGGGCATGCATGTGGATAGAATGGATGCAAACAAAATGGAAGGCCAGGGAGGTAACTCTTGAAACTCAATTCCGATCTCTATGTCGAACTCCAAAATTTAATCACTAGGTGTAATAAGTATTTGTATAAATCCAGATTTATTTCCTTTTTTTCCTTTTTTTATACTGGATTCAAAACAGACCTACACACGTGAAACTATTTTTATGCAAATCAACCAAAAGTGTGATAGTGACATCGTAAGATTGAAATTGGATCGGCATTGTTGAAATGCAGAGCAAGTCCCCTGGTCAAAAATAAGAGAATTAGGAGAGGTCGTATCAGAAATGGTATTTTGGAAGAAGTGTGCTTGGATAGAAGGGAGTGGAGGTTCGTTCTCTCTGCCTACCCTTTACGGGACACGGCGTGATCGGTAATGAGCCCGTCAATTTTTAGTACCCAATATACTGAAATGCTTTTTTTAATGTATTTTAGCTTAGAGAAACTTGATTGATTCAGGGTGATGAGTATGACTGATGTTTGACAATGCCTTATGTTTGTGATGCTCTGTGAGTTGCATAATTTCAGGAGTGAATCTGACGTTGCGTTTATTAGTTACCACTTACCACAACGATGTATATTTCTTGTAACAAAAACTATAAAAAGCTGAAGATGTAGCTTCTTACCACGATTTTGGACATATTTTCGGTTAGTTAGGCGTGCATCGAGACCAGAAAAAATAATGGACTTATAGCTGATGTTTCACTGTATATATATTTTACCTATTGTTTTATAAAAATATGTTAAGAGGAACCGGATAATAGAATAACTAATAAAAAAAATAGAAAAATGGATAGGAAATAATATAAAATATAATATTACAGTAAGTATGAAACGGATTTACTGGCAACAACGCCATCTGTGAAAAAATCCATAACAACACAATTTTTATTTGTTATTAACACAATTTTTATTATTTTATTTGATATCAACACAATTTTTATTTGTTATTATTAACCTTATGGCGAACGTTGTTAACGTAAAGTGATCACATTAAGCCAGACTTCGAAATAACAGTAGAAGACGGTCGTAAGCCCGTAGTGTTTGTTCCATTTAAAAATCGAACATTAGTAATGAATTGTTAGAGTCATTAGTTGTTATTTTTTCTTCAATTTTTATTTACTTATTTACTTTCCAAACATTGGTACGTAGATTTTTTATTGTATTTCTTTCAAGCATTCAGAAATAATTTTTAACATTCAAACATATATTTTTGTATAAATTACAAATTCGAAATCAATAAACATAGAAAGGACTACATGACAACGTCTATTGGGAAAGCTAATAAAAGATAAAGACCTATCACCTTATCACCTTCACCAGCAGCGCTACGGTTAACGACAGACGTCAAGTAAAAACCTTGATAGCCTTCTTTCGTTGCACATAATGCCATCGAGTCTTGCAGTTTTTACTCCATAAAGACGTCAACGTTGTCTTTCAAAGAATCCTGCATGCGCCAACATCTACGTACCTACATACGTAGTGATAACAACAACAATTAAAGTTGTCATGTGTGATTCTGACGCAGAACATATAGATGCCTATATTGAAGACACTGCAGTTTCTTGTAAAGTACAGAATATATTTACTTTTTTATGATCTATTGTTTTCTCATAAAAGACGTAATATTGAAGATTCAATTTTTCTGTATTATGTAAGACCACGTGTTTATGCACGTAATTTTAATTGAAATTTTTTTTTTTTTTTTTTTTTTTTTTTTTTTTACCCATCACGCCGTGTCCCGTAAGGGGTAGGCAGAGAGAACGGACCTCCACTCTTTTCTATCCAAGCATACTTCTTTCGCTTCTTCCACCGACATACCATTTCTCATACAGCTTCTCCTATTTCTCTTACTTCTTACCTGGCCTTCCTTGAGGACGGAATCGATGTGTTCGATCCACGTCATTCTCGGTCGCCCACGCTTTCTTACACCATTCCTTTCAGCCTTATGAATTTTCTTTGTCATTCTGTTTGCATCCATTCTTTCCACATGCCCAAACCATCTCAACTTATTAACTTTCATCTTTGTCACAACACTTACTTCCATACCACATTCTTTCCTAATATTTTCATTCCTTTCCATATCCCATAAAGTTTTTCCACATATTCTTCGTAGAGATTTCATCTCTACTGCATTTATACTACATTCTTCTTTTTTCGTCCATGTCCACGTTTCACAACCATACATCATCGATGGTAGCAGGATTGCGTTATGCACTAGTTTCTTTGCTTGTAGTGAGACGTTGTTGTTTCTCATTATAGGTCTTAATGCACCGCCCACCCTGCGACCAGCAACTTTCCTACGTTCGATTTCTTTTTCACACTTTCCATCCCGACTAAACATGCTTCCTAAATACACATACTCATTCACTTGCTCAAGACATTCATTTTCTACGGTTACTTTGCAATTCGTTCTTGCTTCATCCCTTTCAAATACCAACACCTTTGTTTTGCTTACATTCATTTTTAGACCATTTTTTGCACAATTTTCAAACACACTTGACACAAGTTCTTGCAAATCATTTTCACACTCAGCCATAAGTACTAAATCATCTGCATACATAAGCGCACATACCTTTATACCATTCAATTCAACCCCTATATTTATATCTTTTAACCCACTGACGCAAAAATCAAAGAACAAATTGAACAACCAGGGTGACATGACGCACCCTTGCTTCACACCTTTCGTAAGATAGAACTCCGGTGAAAGGTGACTGTTCACCTTCACACACGCAGTACTTTCCGAATATAGCGAAGCAATGGCACGAATCAACCGGTTATTCACTCCATACATTGATAGAACTTCCCATAATTTACCCCTGTCTACCCTATCATATGCCTTTTCCAAATCTACGAATGCACAGAAAAGCTTCTGATGTTTACTCAAAAGCTTCTCCGTAATCATCCGCAGAGCGTAGATCTGATCGGCACACCCCCTCCCATTCATAAAAGCCCCTTGTGCATCCCAAACTTTATTTTCAGTTATTGTTCTAACCCTTTCTACTAAAATTCTACTGTATAATTTACCCACGTTGCTCAACAAGCTGATTGCACGATAGTTGCCACAGTCCAACCGGGAGCCCTTCCCCTTGTACAGAGGGCAGATAATGGCTTTCCTCCAGTCACCTGGGGTACGGCCTTCCGTCCAGCACAAGTTGAAAAGCTCCAGGCACCACTGCAGCGTCACTCGGCCGCCATACCTGATAAGCTCCGTTGCTACCCTATCGCAACCTGACGCTTTCCCATTTTTTGCTTTTTTAAGCGCATTCATAAGTTCATTCATACTGATTTGCTGACTCTCATCACCCTGTCCATTTATACTTACTTGGCACAAACTGCCGCATCCATCCTTGGTTTCAAAACAACTCTTCAAAATACTCTTTCCATCTCAGACCTATATCCTTTTCCTGTGTCAACATACATCCATTTTTATCTTTCAAACAATTCACTTTCTCATCCTTCCCAGACCTTTTCCTTTTCACTTCCTTCCAAAAAAGCTTTAAATTGCCATTCACATTCGCACTTAATTTTTTACATTCATTATCCTCTAATTTTTTCTTTTTCAAGCACACAAGTTTCTTAACTGCATTCTTCTCTTTCTTATAAATATCATACATAACTGTTTTGTCGGAGTCATTCTTCGCACATACTACATTCTTCCACGCAATTTTCCACGAAATTTTCCACGCAATCTTCCACGAAATTATAATTGATTTGTGTAATTAATTTATACCTATGTGTTTTTTTTTTACTTAAAATTTCTACTCAGGGTTGGAATCCTCTGTGTCAGATTGGATGGGATCAATTGACTGGTAGATAATGTTTCAGACATCAAGTTCCGCCGGCTATACTGTCAATTTTGTATAGTTAAGTATTAATTTGTCTTCACTGGTAATCCTGGAGAGCAATCCGGAATCCGGGCGAAAGTATAAGAGCAGGCAAATTTAGACTTCAGAGTACATTGGGATGACGAGGTTTAGAGGGACGTAACACAGCTTCTGCGGGTGTCAGATTGGAGGGCTGCATCAGAGGACAGAGCGAGTTGTGAGCAAGTGGAGGCGAAAGTTAAAGGAGGCCAAAGCTCAATCTGAGTTGGAGAGCCATTGAAAAAGAAAGTGTTCGCTTTTCAATAGACATTTTAATGACAGACATAGAAAGAGTCATTAATGGTTTGATTGTCTTATAAATCAGTTACATCGTCCTTTCCAGCGTCCAAATTTTACTATACCAATGTTGGAAACAGCGGACATTTTTTCATTATTTTCCGTACCTACCAATAAAGCAACGAATATCGACATACAAACAAATAATAATAAGTATGAAAAATATTTTTCGTGGTTTTTTCATACGTATGAAATATATTATATCGCGTTCAAATAAAATAATAGTCGTACAAATGATCGTTTAAGTTACATCATACGAATTATTAATTCATGTAATTTTCTCATCTGTTTTATAAAAGGCGTAAATAGAATTCACATAAGAAACAAATAAAGATGTCTTTTGTTCGTATTATTGTTTTTTTGTTTGTTTATGTAACCGCAAACGAACGGGTGACCTTCAGGATTGACGATTAATATTGTAATCGTATGAAATTGCTTCAAGATGTTCTCATTATAAATTATAGTTCATTATATTAAGTGGATTAGTGGGCTGGACTTGAGGTAATGATTTGTTGGTACAAATCGAGTAATCATATTTCATTATTCACGATAATTTTCATCTAACTATTTTATGATTCAGACGTATATTTAAATTAAATTCAGATGATGACAAGAGACGACGGGTTCGGGTGTAAAATAGTGTACACCAAATTAAATCTCTATACTAATATATATCTTCTTATATATAAAAATGGAGAGCTATTTCGCGTTGTCATCGGATGGCGCCTAAACGGCTGGACGGATTTCGATAATTCTTTTTTTGTCGTGTAGGCTTTTATCAGGAGAGTGTCCTTTTAGAACAAAAAAAATAAGAAAAATGCATGAAAAATTATAAAAATTAAGAAAACTATAAAAATGGAGATTTATTTCCCGATATCATCGCATCACGCCTAAACGGCTGGACCGATTTCGCTAATTCTTTTTTTGTCGTGTAGGCTTTTATCGGGAGAAGGTTGATTTAGAAGAAAAAAATTAAGAAAAATACATGGAAAATTAGAAAATTTAAGAAAACTATAAAAATGGAGATTTATTTCCCGATATCATCGCTTCACACCTAAACGGCTGGACCGATTTCGCTAATTCTTTTTTGTCGTGTAGAATTTTATCGGGAGAAGGATGATTTAGAAGAAAAAAATTAATAAAAATGCATGGAAAATTAGAAAATTTAAGAAAACTATAAAAATGGAGAGCTATTTCCCGATGTCATCGCATCGCACCTAAACAGCTGGACCGATTTCGCTAATTCTTTTTTTGTCGTGTAGGCTTTTATCAGGACAATGTCCTTTTAAAAGAAAAAAATAAGAAAAATGCATGGGAAATTAGAAAATTAAAGAAAACACAGAAAGTAGGTAATCTTTTTAATACTTTTTACAATATAATTTTCTTCTACTTTTGAATTTTTATTAATTGACATTTGAAAGAACTGTCAGTGGATTGATTGTTGTTGCAATTGATAGAATGCGATTGTAAAATATATCGTATGAAAGATTGATTGAAAATGAGATCACTGCGTAGGATATGCGGAAAGAGACTTATTGATAAGGTGAGGAATGATAATATTAGAAAGGAATGTGGAGTACACTAACGTGTATAGTGACTAGAATGAAAGTGAATAAAGAAAGAAGGTTTGGACATGTAAAAAAATGAAATAAGAGAGAGTGACTCAAAGGATAATAATATAAATCTGAAAGAACAGGTGCACGCAGACGAGGCCGACCTGGAATGACATAGACCGACCATATCGGTGCCGTCTTACGGGAGGGCCAAGTCAGGAGCAAAAGGAATATAAGAACATGTATGCGGAATGTTATGCGTTTGGAGGAAGCGAGTGAGTTTGGATTGGGAAGAATGGAAGTCCATACTCTCTGCCTACCCCCTTCGGGAATCAGCGTGGGCAAAAAAGTATTGACACCTCAATGCGTATTTTGAATCGGTACGGAGATGTTCCTTATCGTGCTTTGATTAATCAATCAATATTATTTTAACTGAGCAAAATAACTATTAAGACATCGAATATAATGACATACCTAAATTCTTTTTTTTACATACATATTAACATCAAATTAATCAAATTTAAAACTCCCTTTGAACTCCACTCAGGAGCAAAGTGAGGCAATAAGAGCTCTCCATTGCACTCGATCTCGCGCAATGATGACCTCTTCCCACATCGTATTAACATAGGTAATAAGTTTTTGATGTAAAAATAAACTCAGACCCAATGAACGCAGCGTGGTATGCAGGTTTTGCTAAAACCAGTAAATAGTCATTCGTGTTAAATAACTAAAAAAACGAATTTGAGCTCTGTTGCATAAAACCTATAGTACCCATATTATTATTTATTTCGATACGAATTTCGACGGGTCAGCTAGTAATATATATATATTATATTATTATTTCCCGATGTCATCGCATCACGCCTAAACGGCTGGACCGATTTCGCTATTTCTTTTTTTGTCGTGTAGGCTTTTATCAGGAGAATGTCCTTTTAGAATAAAAAAAATTAGAAAAATGCATGGAAAATTAAAGAAAACTCTACGTAGACAACCTTATTATAGTACCTATGTTTTACCTTATAATTTCTATTCCAATTTTGAAAATTTGACAGAAATTGTCAATTGGTGCGATTGAAAGAATGCGGATGGAACATACATGGTTTAAAACAGACGCATCGTTCGGAATCACATTGGCCAAATGATTCATCAACATACAAATTCGAATTCAATATTTATATTTAGGAACACAGGACAACGTCTGTCGGGAAAGCTAGTACATAGATAAAAATGGCCCTTTTTGTGGCAATCCACTCGGGGGTGGCGTGTGCCATAATCACAACTCACAAACAAATTATACAAGGAGAAACACAACTATAAGACGAATTAAGATAATTATAATGACAATTTGCCCGGGACTTGGACGTGCTGGGTGTGGGAGATCAGTGGGAGTCCATTATGCAGGACAGGACGGCTTGGAGAAACATTGTTCAGGAGGCCAACACTCTGTCGGAGTTATATGGCCAACGGAAGTAAGCAAGTAAGTTTAATGACAATTCATTACTAATGTTCGATTTTTAAATGGAACAAACCACTACGGCTTACGACCGTCTTCTACTGTTATTTCGAAGGCTGGCTCAGTGTGATCACTTTACGTTAACAACGTTCGCCATCAGGTGGTAATGTGTAAGTCTCCGAAACTTCTAATCATGAGACTTCTCGAAATGTTCAACATGTCGAAAAATATCATGTATACAACAAGTAGATATTCAATAATTAATGAAATATAGAGAAAAATTGGAAATTATTGAGAACAAGAGAGCAACCAAATTTAAAGACTGCGACTGCTGTCATGTATTTGGCGTCAGGATATGAATATATCCATTTTTGTTAATGTATCATCTTTATTGCCTATTGACTTTGTTGGTGCTCAACATTCTAATGGCCGACTGCAGTGGCGGATCTAACGGTACGCGGACTAAGCGGCCGCGGGGGGGCACTGAGCTCGTGAGGGGCCCCGAAATAAAATGAGATAAAAAATCGGGGCCCGAAATTAAATGAGAAAAAAAAATCGGGGGCCTGAGCTTGTGAAGGGACAAAAAATAAGAAAAAAAGTCAGGGCCCCGAGTTTGTGACGAGAAAATAAATGAGAAAAAAAATCGGGGCCACGAGTTTGTGAAGGGGAAATAAATGAGAAAAAAATCGGGGCCCCGAACTTGTGAAGGGAAAATAAATCTCACATGGGTTGATTATTCTACTTCTACACACATTTATATATAGAAAAAATCATAATAATTATAAGCATTCTTGTTAATATATATTTTTCAGGGATGACATTGACGTAGTTATATGCGAGGATTAGTTTTAACACTTTTCGTTGTTTGCAGAAGAAAATGGAGAATAAAAACTATTTAAGAGACAATAATATGGGGGAAGATGGATTAAATGATATGGCAATATTGTCTATTGAAAGAGAAATTCTAAATCAAATTAATACGGAAAATTTTGGGGCCCCTTATTTCTACCGCTTAGGGCCTCCACTTGTCAGGATCCGCCACTGTGGCCGAGGGTGCTTGCTTGGTAGTAGTCCTTTTTCACAGATATAAAAATTAAAGAGAGTCTTCATTTTGTGCTACTAAATGTTTTTTATTATCATAAACTAGTTTTCTCCCTTCCTCATAAGAAAAAAATACTAAAATTATACATGAAAGTGAAAATGTTCTTACAAATTAGTTAAGTATATTATGATATAAAAAAAAAACATAATACATCTATCAAATCCTAAGACTATTCATTGATATGAAGTGACAGATAAAAAAGGCCTTATTTCCCTTGGTCATCGCATTACCCCTGAACGGCTGGACCAATTTCGCTAATTCTTTTTGTGTTGTGTTAAATAAATTAAGAAAGTTGCGTGAAATATTGAAAAGTTAAAGAAAACTTAAAGTAGGTAAACTTCTTAGTACTTGGGCCAACATAAACTTTTGTATTTTTTAATTTTAATCGACGTTTGACAAAATGTATTGGTGTTGGTGCGATTTTTAGATTGTGGCCGAAAAGCAAATTCACAACCTCTGCTTGCTCACAAAATAAGTGTTGTATTGGGATGATTGCAATAGTAAATTTTGAGAAAGCAAGACTATTCGCACCAAGACAGATTAAAGATGTCACATAGTAAACTTTTTTTGGTAGCAGTGATTCAAAGAACACACAAACAGTTTGTTGTCCTTTCTAAATTATATAACTACTTTTTTGTGCAGTAAAATTTCTACATTACATACATCAGAACAGCTAGGCACCTTGTGTTTTCTTCAATTATGCTGTGATGCGATGATGTTTCCTTTGGCCCCATGTTGCATTCATTGAATTTGTATATGTTTATGTATTTCTCACTGTTTGTTTTGTGTCTCTTGTTTGTGTTTAGTTTATTTTCTTTTGGTGTTTGCTTCTTGGCATCACCTATTATTGTATTTTTTTAATGTTTTAAAAGTATTTATAAAAGCAACCGCTGGTTGCGTAGACAAATAAATAAATAGGTACCTTCTTAAATTTTTATTTTATCGTTATTAAGTTATGTACAAAATGCCCGATAAGGTGTACAAAAGGCCCGATAAGTTGTACAAAGGACCGATAAGTTGTACAAAGGACCGATAAGTTGTCCAATAGGTATGATAAGTTGTACAATAAGTACGATATGTCGTACAATAGGTACTTATAATGATTTGTACAACTTTTTGTGTGGCCCGATAAGTTGTACAAAAGGACAGATAAGTTGTCTAATAGGTATGATAAGTTGTACGATAGGTTTTTACGATGATTATTACAACTTATTTTTCACAGTTTTAGAAACTATGAGCCCCCAAATATGTTTTACATTGTTTGTGCTTGGTGGTCGTATTGACCTAACCTTGGATGGAGTTACAGGTGTAAGCGCGGACAATGCACACAGAATTATCGCATAGTAAGCTAATACTCGTACATACCTACCACACCGGGTGTCTTAAACTAATTCAGCGGTATTTATACAACCGTTATCACTTGTTTAAACACTCGCTATAATAATGATTACTGTCAATATAATAAAATTCATGGGTAAATACGGTTTTTTCCAGACCCAGCTTTCCGTTTGGTCCAACGCCTCTCTTTTTATCTGCTTACTACCTAGGATTGGTTCGCAGTTTATTATGCCAATCCATAGCATTGCGATGAATACGTGACAGCAGTCGCAGTCTTTAAATTTGGTTGCTCTCTTGTTCTCAATAATTTCCAACTTTTCTCTCTCTATCTCATTAATTATTATTAAATATCAATATATGGGATTTTTTGACATATTGAACATGATCATAGTCGAGAATTCTCATGAATAGGAGTTTCAGAGACTTAAACATTACCACCTAATGGCGAACGTTGTTAACGTAAAGTGATCACACTGAGCCAGCCTTCGAAATAACAGTAGAAGACGGTCGTAAGCCCGTGGTGGTTTGTTCCATTTAAAAATCGAACAGCAGTAATTAATTGTTAGAGTCATTAGTTGTTACACAATCCTTTTGAGTTACCTGCGTGGGATGAAAAAAACATGCCTGTTTAACCGTTCTGCAGTAACCTCTTGGCGTAGTCGTCCTCGGGAGTTTGTCCCTTAGCTCCTCCCCTCAATGATGGTATGTAGAAGATCTTCATACTGTGCCACGAGCAATGCTTGGATTTGGTGAAAAAGGATTGTTTTTGTTCGGTTTGAAGATTCTTAGAATTTAACATCTCTGGTAAACTTTACCAGTTAAATCACATTATAACGATACCTCACAATTTCTGGATCGTCGGAAATCATAATAGACCTATTTTTTTTAAATGAATCTGTGCTTACTCGAAGTGAACCCAAATACACTTTTGACATCTTTCACAGTAAGCAAATGCTTGTGTCGTGAAAGCGGAGAATGGTCGACACGGCCGGGATTCGAACCCACGACCTCCGCACGAAACAGTGCGAAAGCCGGCGTCGTAACCGCTGGTCTATCAACCACCTCGAATAATAGGGAACAATAGGGAGAATTAAAATAATTAGTAGGTATGTGGAGTAATGAAATAACTAAATTTGTTTCATGAAGAATTTAATTTCTGTGATTACTTGAAGGTCACGTACGTACTTGCTAGGTCACGTACTCAGGAAGCCTACAGAGGACATAACCCGTCTTAGTCTCAACTACCATCCAGAAGGCAATCGGAGACGCGGTAGGCCCCTCCAAACAATTAAAAGGCTCTACGAAGCAACTGGGGTGCGGCTGCTGGAATCGCAGGGGCCAGGCCGCATGGATATGCTCCAACTAGGGAGCGATAAAGAAGCTTACTTGAAGTATCCGATTTTCCCTCTTTAAGAAAAAGAGGAAGAATTGCAAGAAAAGAAGATAATATGGTATTTTTTAGTATTAAAACCAAAATATCAGTAAAGGCGTAAGCAAAAAGCCACGGACGCCTGGACCACATGGGCATCAGCTGGTGTGCTACTGAGATCGAGCACAATGGAGAGCTTTTGTTGTCTTCCTATGCTTATATGTGAGGGTAAAAAGGAGAACGAATTAATGAGTTTAGTATTGAAAATTCGAATAGGTAATTAATTTCTTAATTTGCACGGACAAAAATAATTTTTATTAACATAAATAGCGAGATAGGTCAATCTGGTAGGTTATCAAAGAAATTGAAAAATCGTTCAAAATACGTTTTTCCAGCAGATTATAGGTAGATAGATGTAGTAAAGTGGAAAACATTTACACCTTTTCTGAGAGCTTATTAATTGGGGATGTTTTCCTTGTATTTTGTACGTCAAGTATATTATAGGAACTTTTCCTTAGAAAAATCGAAATTAAAAATTAAAAAAAAAACTGACATGCGATTTTAAAACGTTGTATTTCCGAGGTTTTTGAAAATTTAGGTTAAAAGGTGGAAAATTAAAAAAAAACCCTAAAAAGTTAAATAACTCGAAAACCACTGGCATTTGACCCCTGGTTAATGGGAACAAAATTGTTGCAAACATTTTTTTTAATGACTATAGTTACTTTCACTAAACTTGCTCTAGTATAACCCCCTTTCAAGGAATATATCGAATTGCCAGTCACCCTGTATAGCCAGGAACTGTAAATAGAATACTCGCAGTATTTTTTTTTTCAATTGAAATTTCTTTGAGATAATGAATTAACAGTTTCTTTTTTCAAATCTCTTACTCGATCGCATCTATAAATAATTAAAAACAATGTTAAAATCACAATTAAATGAATAACATACCTACGTAATATATTTTGCGGTCATTTTGCAAAGCCGTTCAGAGTTATTTATATACAACGTTAACTGCACGATTCAGATAATATATGTCACAGTATTTATTTTCTATATAAGGTGTATCTGATTAAAAGTGGTCGACTTTGAAATCTGAGAGCATGTCATATGTAAGCCTACGAGACATGTGTGAAGGTAGGTCCAATCATAATATACATAAGTATATCGCAGAAATATCTACTTTACAATATGACCGCAATATTGTGAGCATACAGGTACTATATTTTGAGACCTTGACCGTATCTACATACATAATATAAAACCATTAAAAAACAAATAGGTACGTAAAATCAAAATCATATGTGTGTTATTCTGATGCGTATTTTTCAATGAACGAAACAATATTATTATTTGTTGAAATAGTAATGGCATTTGAAACACTGAGCGTATATAGGTGTGTCCCAAGTGTCCCAATGCCCTTTATTTGGACTTTTCCATTTAAACATGTTTACGCCAGAAGTGCGATTTCCTTATTATTTGGGTTTTATGACTTCCTAATATTTTATGACTAACTGAGGGTTTCGTCAATAAATAGGGTATTTTTCTACTCACATTTAGGGTATATTATGATGTTATTTGTCATTTTGAAAAACCTGGAAAACCGTTGGAGTTTTCAAAAAACTTTCGTTCTACATTTCTGGAGGGGATCACCAAAAAAGTATACGAATATGAAACTTTTTTGCGCAACAGGTTTATCACACACCCATCATTGACTGAAAAGCTTTTTCATCGGACGAAAGTGCAACGACGCAAATTACGCAAAAGTTTTGAATGCCTAATTAGTGTACTACGTATACATATATATAATATGTACTTACTTAGTTTATTGACAAAAATATGTAGAAATTGTATTTTGTTTTGTTTTACCGATTATTTGTTAAAATATACCTACACAGGAAGGTAATTTACTTACTTAGTACATATACTCAATTAATTCAACGGTTTAAACAAGCTCTTTCAGGTAGTCCAATAATCTAGCTTTTTAAGTACCTAGTAAATTTTTAACACTGCTTCCCACTGCACATAAACAAGTGTATTCATCAAAATAAAAAAATACTAATTCCAATGACATCGTAAATTTAAATTTATAAAAAAATCGTCATATAAGTTAAATAAAAATAATTAACAAACTTTGATACAATTTAAGCACACAATACTTGTGTACGGTGGGTGGCAGTTGGTGATTGTACTGCAATTTCTTTAAGGGTGCGTTTACACCAAACGAACATAGAGCCAGAGCTGTAGTGTATATCTATACAGTATATTTTCTTGATCGTTGATATGGTCACTATGGGAAAATAATGAGAATGGACCATAATTATGTTCGTTATTGCTCCTTGTTTTTTTCCATGGTGTCCAAAATCAACGATAAAATAAAGAATGCTCTATTTCTAGCTCTGGCTCTATTGTATATATACTCGTATGGTTGTCAGGCGCTATAAAAAAATAAAATAATAAATTTAAGATTATAAAATCACGTTAATATCCCTCAGCCATGTTCTGGCTTCGGTCGTCAAAAAGTTAAAATCTTCCATCACCCCGTGGAACCTATAGGTATATGGGACAATCACTAACGATAATATGCTGCAGCGGGGTAGGATGTTTGTCGACCTCCTAGTGGTCTACCCCGGGATAAACAATTGGAGCTGCAACACAGCAATTAGGCGCTATATAATATGCAAAAGCATGAAAAGTAAAATCAACCAAAACTAAATTAAATATGAAAACTTTGAGAAACACTAGAAGCAAAAAGCAAAACAGTCCTTCTCAGGACTATCAGACTCGCAACCTGGAGGATTGCTTGAACATTTGCCATTTCAACACAGAGGGCTTGCCCTTTCCAAATGTGAGCTGCTAGCGCGTTTGCTGACCAAACATAATCTCGATTTGATCGCAGTACAAGAGGCCCACACAAAGGACGATGGGAACTTGAACAGGAGAGGACGAATTCGTGGGTTTTCAATCGTGGCGGCTGTACAGTGTACTAGGGCCCCCACATGCCCGCTACCGATGCTACGGCAACGGGGCCCGTGGGCCAAAGGGCCCACAAGAACGGGGGGATACATTAAAAAGTAGAACATTTTTAATAAATCATAGAAATAAAACCAAAATAAAATCACTAGGACTAGATTTATGTGTATCAATGGTTCAATGAAATATCACATCAGAGTAATATAAATTGGTTCATTGGATTTTGCAGTGCGTTGTGTACAAAACGTGTCTGATTCTACAACACCTGTGAGTAACAAAACCACCACCAAGGTTATTCACGAAGAGTAAAGAGTAAGAAAAAATGAGCCGTCCACTTTTTATACAAATTTTTGGTTTAATTAATTATTGCAGTGGACAAGTCAATTTGTTCGTTCTCTACTGAGTAGAAGTAGTCACAAAATAATTGTAATAAAAGTTAAAAAAATTATATTGTAAAAAAGGGTCGAAAATTCTTTTTTTGGTAGTGAGAGGGGGGCCCATCATGACTTTTAGTAACGGGGCCCGCAGGAAATAATGTGGGGGGCCTGCAGTGTACACAGCGACGTGTATGGTATAGCCACATACACTAGGTCCAACTTAGATGAAATTAGAGTCCTTATTTAAAATGTACATTAAACGAACATCTTACCAAAACTATTGTTAGATTAAATATACGAACTGTGAATGGTAAACTTTTATCAATTTAATGCACAAGATGTTGAATGCATGCGGCTAGAAAGGTCAGGGATAGGAGAGTAACGGATGGCTTCTAACCATACAAGGTGAGACATTGACGCTGTTACATGCGGTATATTCGATTATCTCTGGTTTGGCGGTTTGGTTAACCTTACTTAGACCACGACCAAAACGTGCTATCAATCGCGCTATGTTTTAAAGAAAACTTCAAATTAAACAGATTGGTATAATAGTAGTACCTACGAACGTAGGTAAAAATTGTTTTTTTTTATTCTGGTATTATATATAGGGTTGCCAATGTTGCCATAACTTGCAGGAACCAATACGGGATGTTTCTTTTCCAATCTTCTTCTTTTTCTTTGCCATCTTTCTCAGTCCCCCCCCCCCCCCCCACTGCTGGATGTTGGCCAATTCTAAAGTTTTCTACCTTTTTCTATTTTGTGCTGTTTTGACCAGTTTTTCCCCGCAACCGGAATCTCATCGTCCATCCATCTTTTTGGGAGTCTCCCGATTGGCCTCCAAAAACTTCGGCCACGTATTATTATAGGTGCGACATTTTTGAAATCAAATTTTGAAATAGGTATAAAACATTTATAATTATATGGTAAGTAGTGACTGCATCGAAAAATCATCACAGATAAGTAGATAATTAAAATTACTAATTATTTCTGTGCTGGGTAGGTATATACTGCCCTTTTGACGCAACTTGTGCAAATGTTTCCGCTATACTTTTTCATATTGTTATATTATAATTGATATCTTAAAGGGTGATTTTGTATTATGCCGATAACCCTTGGAAGAAAGGGAAACTATGTTTACCGTCAAATTGATGAAATACAGGATAAATACGGGACAGGAGGGTCAGAATACGGGACAGTCCCGTATATATGGGACGTATGGCAACCCTAATTATAGAGGAATATTGGAGGTTATGGTCGACGACGGAGTTTGAACCCTTGACCTCCTGTTCACGTTCGTAACGATGATGACTATCAAATATTCCAATTGACTATATCAAATATTGTTATAAACACTGAAAATGGCTTACCTAAATCATTTCCGGGAGGTAGAGGATTTATTATAGAGGATTGTTTCAAAATATACCTATTTGTCTTAAGATTATTAGTACCTACCTAATATTGTATCAGAAAGCATCATATTTGCTTTGCTATTCCAACCATTGTTTTTTACCTACTAAAAAATCCACGTCGAATCGTTCTTTAAATAGAAAAAAAAAACACAGCAAATTTCAGGACCGACAGGGACATGAACCCGGGACCTCTTGATTTGATTGAAGTCGGAAAAATACTAGGCTATCAAGGTCTTATCTCATTTCAAACTAATAAAAATCTTTTAATTTTTTATTAAGTATTTACCAAAATAATTAAATGCACACCAACAATTTATTAAAAAAAATATTACAGATTTTTGAAAAAAAAAATTATTCTTCAGTTTTTGATCTATAACTTTTAAATTAGGTTCTTAAGGTAGACTTTTTGTTGTGTTTTTTTTAATTTCGTAATTGATTCTACAAACTCAAGAATTAGGTATTTTTAGTATCGTGATATTCTCCGCCAATGTATAGTGGAAATAAAATACGCACTAAACGCCAAAAACTTCATTTTGAGATAATCTAATAAAACTGATTTTTCCCCCATACACACATAGTACTATGATGATTTTTGGATCTGTTTTTTTACGCCTTTAGATCATCGATATGGACTTAGTGCAATATTAAGACTATTGACAATGGTTAATAGAACATTTCCTCATACTCAACTCATTTTTTTTTCATTTTTGGCGTTTAGTGCGTATTTTATTTCCACTATACTTATTATTCCCGCATTTAGTTTGATCAAATGTGGGGATGACATAATATTATATTATCGATAATTTATCTTTTCGACCGTGGCTACTTGGTGGAACATACTTCGAACTTATTTTAAAGAAACAAAATATTTAGTTTTTTCCACAATTTTATTCAGCTAACCGGTTTTCGAAGACCAAACGTCTTCTTCGTCAGGCTAGTAGATGTTAACTATGTAATATAGTTATTAGAATATATTATAAACTTCTCGAAAAAAACCGTCTATCCCAATACTAATTCATTCCATGTTTTAACAGGTTTTAGATTCTTTCATCTTCATCCTTGTCTTTATGTTCCAGAGAAGAACTTTCACGAACTTTATTGACGAAATTAATCATTGTTATTTTCGCTACTCAATACTTAAACTCAATAAAATCAACACCAATATCATCTCATTACAGAACACGTATGTCCGTCAAACACCCGAGGAAGAAAGGCGAAATAAGCGCGAAACCGGTTGTACCACATACCTATTCTTCCAATCATCTAATAGATCATTATTTTCTTCAGACACATTTGTTGGTGGTAAATTGTATGGTTCAAATTCGATTAGAAATTCTGATTGATTTAGTTGTGTTTTTTTTTATTCATTTCAAGTTTTATATTATACATTTTAGTATAATAATAATATAATTTATTCATTTTTATTAATACAATGATTTAGTCTAGACAATTTAATTATTAATGATAGACATCCTATTGCTGTCAGTATATTGAATTTGAACTGTTTGATAAATTAATTACCTTACTATTTAATCAATATAGTTCTGACCGATGTATCTGTTTTAAACGATGTTTACAGGTCGCATTCTGACAAAAGCATTCACCAACTATCAACTCAACTAACTTTACATAAATCTTATAATAAAAATGAAAGTCACTTATAACTCGAGATCGGCTAAGCAGATTTTTATGATGCTTGGTTTTTTGGATTCTTCTCCGCTCCGGATAACAGAATAATTATTAAAAATTTGATAGCAAATAATGTAAAATATAATATTAAAGTTAGTATGGAACGGATTTACTGACAACAACACCATATTATGTGAAAAAATCCACAACACAATTTTTATTTCCTTGACAACCATTGAGTTTCAAAACAATGTTACGCAGATGTTTGATGGATTTATTTCGAGCTTTCATAAATAATTTTTTTTTTAATTCTAACATATTTTAAACGTATCTATTTTTGTACAAATTACATATTTGAAATCAATATTCATAGTAAGGACTACAGGACAACGTCTGTCGGGAAAGCTAGTAAATAATAAACATAATAAATGCTCTTGTGCACCAACAAAGCCAATAGGCAATAAAGATGAGACATAAACAAAAATAGATATATTCATATCCTGGCGCCAAATACATGACAGCAGTCGCAGTCTTTAAATTTGGTTGCTCTCTTGTTCTCAATAATTTCCAACTTTTATCTCTATATCTCATTAATTATTATTAAATATCTACTTGTTGTATATATGAGATTTTTCGACATGTTGAACATCTCGAGAATTCTCATGATTAGGAGTTTCGGAGATTTAAACATTACCACCCATTGGCGAACGTTGTAAACGTAAAGTGATCGCACTAAACCAGCCTTCGAAATAACAGTAGAAGACGGTCATAAGCTCGTAGTGGTTTGTTCCATTTAAAAATCAGTAATGAATTGTTAGAGTCATTAGTTGTTACATTTTTGATAATAAATGCTGTTTGCGGTTTTGATTAAACTGATGCGCATGAGATATCTTATGCGCATCAGTTTATGGATGGATCGCTGGATTGTCAGCTTCTGAAGCAGGTCCCGGGGAGATATGATCCACATACATTGCATGTCGCGTGTTATTGGCTTTTTTTATAATAATAATAATTAGTTGATTATTTTAATGATGAATGTTTTATAATACTTTGCCAATAATACGTAGGTATTCAATATCGACTTGTAGGTGCAATATTGTTATATCTCTTAATTAATTTTCAATAAAAAAAATAATCGGTATACCTTCTATGATTTTAAACACAAAATATTTTTTTAGGTAAACAATTTTCCACTAAAATATTTATTTGTTATTTATCTACTTTCGTAACATATAGGAAAAACCAAAAACAAGATTAGATTTGGATTTTAAGTAATAAAATTTAAATAACAACACTTCTTAGCGTTTCTCTACAGTTTTCAGTCATTTTTCGTAGGTACATGCCCAACATGATCGTAGGAAACTTAACCTTAAGGGGACGTTCGTAAATCACGTGATGTTTTTTTTACAACTAAATTCATCAGAAAAAAATAAATGCACGTGATTTTCTGACTAGACTCCCCCTCCCCCTACGTGACCTTTCGTGATTTTTTTCCAGACCCCCTTCCCCCTTTTGGGATCACGTGATTAATGGGCGCCCCCTTATGTCAATAAATACAGTGCATAACGTTGCATAATAATCCGTACTAGGAAAAATTTAAAGTAAAAGTAGAAAAAATGCATTTTTAGTATGAAATTTCGTACACTTGTATTTTAATATATATAGTCGTATGGTTAAAAGGCACATCGAAGTCAAATTATAAAATCAATTTAAAATCCCTCAGCCAATTCTTGGCGTCGGTCGTCAGCAAATTCAAATTAGGTAGGAAGTTTGTCGACCTCCTAGTGGTCTACCCCTTGTAACGCTGACAGAGAAAACGATTGGTGCTGCTACACAGCAATGGCGCTCAACTCAAAAAGAAAACAAATGTAATTTAATTAAACAATTGCATAGTACGTGATTTAAAATATTAAATGTAGATATTTATTAATTTCAAATAAGCTGTTAATGCGAGTATTCGTGCTCCAATATTGCACAAAATCGATTACCTATTCGTATTGTTGCACCATTGCACTTACCTAGCGATTCTCGATCATACCTGCGTATGTCGGTGAAGTAGGCAGAATATTTTTAAATCGTTACTCAGAGTGTCGCGGATAATGAGACGAGGAAAAACCGACAGGAAAACATCCAACGGAGAATCGCACTGAATGTTTATGCTAGTCGAGATACATAGCTAATGTCTGCTTGTTGATGCCTTGTTATGAGATGTTGAAAAGTTCCATTAATAACAGGAACCAGTGGCGTAGCGAAGGCAGTGTGCCCACTGGTAGCTATGGACTAACAGAACGGACTACCTCTATTTTTTACTACACTCACAATTTCACATTATCGATTGAAGAGCATTTTCTTCAGTCAGTTTAATATAAAATTATTGAGAGTCAAGCATCCACACACAATACTAACAATTTTGGGTGTTAGGAAAATTGATGGAAAACAAATTATTCGAATGATAATTGTTCGAAAAATTATACGACCTATTACTTTAAAGGGGTTATACTAGAACTGATTTGCAATAATTTTCAATTCACTTGGGGTCTAATGCCAGTGATTTTCGAATAAGGTTATTTTTTTAGAATTTTATTAAATTTTCCACCGATTGAGCTAAAACTGAAAATTGTGAAAAAAAATGACATAACTTTAGAAACGAATAATTATTTTTTCTAATTGCTGATGAATGAACGAATGTTTTAAATAAAAAATCAAGGTAAAACTTAAGAAACCTCAGAAATAAAACGTTCTTAAAACAGAAGTATGTTTTTTTGGAAAGTTCGAGGTGCAATACACAATAAGATATTATGCAAACATTTTGCTGGATGGTGAAGTCGACTTTTGAAGGTGTAGACCTTCTTAGTAAGCTTCTTTAGCTAATGTTGTTACATGATTTACTTTTTGAACGAATCTTCGCACTCCCATTTGGGGCTCTTTTCAATTATTCAGCTCAGACACTGGTGCGTCGAACGCAGAAAAATGTTTTGTTTTGAATACAACTGTCAATGCAATAATGTATTATCTTCTAATAAGTCAGCCTCAACCGTATTTGAGAACATTCCTTTGAAATAACTATGCCAGTATACCTACATACAGAATGATGAAATAGGATATTTTCAACCTTGGAACTTATTAATAATTCATATTTGTTTTTACCTACTATTATAATATATTCTATGTTTTCCACGGTTTTCTATCACTCTTACTTCTATTCAACTGTGTCATATTTTGCTACGTTCTAATTATATCTATCCTTTATTTGCATATTCACGAATTTAAAACTTGACGAGTTTGGACATTTTTAAGTGCACCAACAAAGCCAATAGGTAATAAAGATGAGACATTAACAAAAATGGATATATTCATATCCTGGCGCCAAATACATGACAGCAGTCGCAGTCTTTAAATTTGGTTGCTTTCTTGTTCTCAATAATTTCCAACTTTTATCTCTATACCTATTTCATTAATTATAAATATCTACTTGTTGCATACATGAGATTTTTCGACATGTTGAACATGTCGAGAATTATGATTAGGAGTTTCAGAGACTTAAAAATTAGCACCTAGTGGCGAACGTTGTTAACGTGAAGTGATCACACTGAGCCAGCTTTCGAAATAACAGTAGAAGACGGTCGTAAGCCCGTAGCGGTTTGTTCCATTTACAAATCGAACATCAGTAATGAATTGTTAGCGTCATTAGTTGTTACATATTCATTTTTAAGTGCATAGGTGTGTCTATGAAACATGCACCCTCTTAGTCACAACCTCACATCATACCTACGGCTTAAAGACAATAATCGGTACTGCTGTAAAGAGCGGTGAATATGTCAGTGTAGAACATGTAGTAACAAAACGCATTGTCGTACTGTTTAATGACAGCCTTCTTGTCATCAGACGACGCATCGTTCTCTAGAAGCCCAGTGCATTACAGCAAAGAAGTTTCGTAAATAAAAATACTCATCCATGGAGACTGGGAATACTCTTTGAGATTGAAAAATAAATGAAGCATTGCAAAACAAAACGGCAACGTGAAGGTCATGTGCGTGACGAAACGATGGAAGGTGGACCCCGAAATCGTCAAGTGGCGGCCATGGGATTAGGAGAAGTGTCGGCAAACTCATTAAAAGATGGACATTATATCCACTGATGGCGGGGAAGTGGATTCAAAGAGCACAGAATAGTGAAAAGTGGAAAATAGAAAGATGCTTATATACAGCAGTTGAGAAATGGCGAAGAAGAAGAAGGCGCTATTATCATTTACATATATAATAAAGACTCCTTTTCTTTTCCAGGGCAGGTGGTCTGATATGAGAGACAATGTAATTAATGATCAATAGTATTATTGTTTCTAATAGGTATAGTAAGTGATTAAGCAATAAGTACCTACGCGCGCATATGCCATACTGAGGTTCTGCTAACCTGGATTAGCAGATTTCACCACATCCAAGGCGATCAAACCAGTATTGGGACATACTCTCAACAGGTGGCTATATATTCCAAGAGACATGCGAACACATGGAGTGGACAATATTATTGAAAAGTACCTACCTACACTTTGTGTCAACTAAATGCCTTTTTACGGAGTATTAATTTATACATTTATACCTTTATAGGTACCTACATATATGAAATATACATAATATAAAAAGGCAGGTATATTTGCACCAACATGAGGAAAGGATAAAACAACAAGGATACCATATCTAACCCTGCATGGAGTAGCTACCAAATGAACATTGAACAGTGCTATCTTGGGAGACCTCAAAATGATAGAAAGCGATCTGGAATTCAGAATTCAGCATCTCCAGAGGACACTCCGACACAACTCAACAGTTGAGTCTCAACTACTGAGTTTATGAAAAGAAAAATATGTTTTAAGAGTAAATTTTGAGAAAGCGTGGTCGACGGAGGGTGACGTGAATCGATTTCGTCCTCAAGGAAGTTCGGATCAGGCTTTAGAGAAACGGTATACCTACGATTTAAAATAAACGTCGCTGCAAAAAGCGAGGGAAGTGTAGGATAGTTTTCGAATGGATGTCAATCATGAAAAAATTTCAAAATTTACGATAGTTTTTCAGGTTTTCCTTCTTGTTTTTAAATGAATTTTCAGCTCATATCCAACAAAAGCCTCCCTTAAGCTTCACTCCACCTACTTCTTCCAGTTTGTCACAAGCTGAAGTTGGCGGTCTTCAAAATCTGCACACCCGTATCTTTCATCAATTTTTAAAATGATCTGGACATTAAAGAACCTATCCAATTTAGCATACCTACTCGGTGATTCAGGAAAATTTTAACATGTATACTGTATAGCTTATCATTGCGTTGTATTTTTAGATTTCATCGTCATTCACGGACTGCATTATTTCCCGTCATCTATACTAATATAAAGAGGAAAGATTTGATTGTTTGTTTGCATTGAATAGGCTCCGAAACTACTGAACCGATTTGAAAAATTCTTTTACTTTTGGGAAGCTACACTATCCACGGTGAACATAAGATATATTGAATTGTCAAAAAACTTTGGGATCCTTACTAAAACTCCAATAATGTAACCCAAGGTGTAAAAAAATTACCTAAAATATTCTTTACATCGCGTGCGCTGCGAAAACTATTGATGATTGAATAAATTAATGTACTACGACTTTGTAGAAGATATCATTATTTACAAAAAGTGTCGCGACAGCATATGTCTAACTATTATAGTTATGCCACAATAAGTGTTCTTTTATTTTTAAAAAATGTAATTGAAATGCGGTAGAGATATAGGCGTCACTGGAGTACGAGCCGGATAAGAGGGGACCATTAGAATGCTACATCATTCCAGATTAAAATAGCCTATAGAATATTTTGATAAAGTTAGGGATCTATAAAGATCAAAAGATAACTGAATTATTTTTATTAAATACCTATCTACCCGTGCGAAGCTAGGGCAGACCGCTAGTTCTTTATACCTTCAAAAAGATTGTCTTGTAGATGGTGCATGAACTATGCTAATATGACAGATTATCAATCATTGAGGTGGTTGATAGATCAGCGGTTACGACGCCGGCTTTCGCACTGTTTTATGCGGAGGTCGTTCGAATCCCGGCCGTGTCGACCATTCTCCGCTTTCACGACACAAGCATTTGCTTACTGTGAAAGATGTCAAAAGTGTATTTGTGTTCGCTTCGAGTGAGCACAGATTCATTTGCAAAAAAAAATGTAGTTGTTGCCTTTAAAGAAGAGCATAGTACGGCAGCTTCTCAGACTTCCTCGCTCTAAACGACGAAGCGATCGCATAAAAAGTTAAGCCACTATAGGCATAAGCATCTCAAGCAGGAAACTTGACTCTGCGCTTTTTGTTATTTTGTAAACCGAAATGTGACTGCATGCCCTAAATACAGAACAATAAACTAATGCACTGCGTTCCTGTTTCATTCACTTGGTTCTTGCCCCCCCCTCCTCCAACCCCCCCTTGGCGACGCCCTTGCTTGGTTCCCTTTTCCCTGTTCCTGATCCCCTCCTTAGTGAGAGCCTGTTTTGTGTTTTGGATTGATATTTGAGATTATTGGATTGATATAGAAGATTAATTATTATTAACTTCTTAAGTGTGCTGGTCATAGAATTAACATAATACTTGAGTGTTTTGGGCTACAACTTTTACTATATTTAATATGTAATAATACGTATTGTTTTTCATGTTACCTACTTTGTAGAATTGATTAATAAAACAAAAATAAAATATTACGGGCAGTTCTTGGGTAAATAAAGTAGAAAGAAAAAAATCCTTCCTCCTTTATATTTTTGAAGGTTACAAAAAAGGGCGCGAATGTACATTATTCTAGGCCTTTTAGTACAAACAGTTTAACTGAAAAATTATTATACGGATCTCAAGGGGGTTCCCCATAAAATAAATAAAAATAACTAGTTTTCACTTACCGATATACATTTTTCGTAAGAAAGAATATCCAAAATCACGAAACAAGAAAACACACAATATATCTATTATTTCAGACACAAAACAAGAAACGAAAAACAAAAATGTTCACATTCTTCGTTCATTTTTAATAGAAGGAAAAACAACACACTATAAAATCATTTATAATAATTCAAAGGTTTTTTTATTACAAAAACGTTTTATAAAAAACACATTTATTAAAATAAACTCGTTAAAAACATTGTTTTTATTGTTATTTTTAACTATAAAACAGAAACATTAAGTTTTATTTGTTAAAGTTTAATAAATATAGTGACCAAACAGTTGCCGACTACGAAGTCTTTTATAGAACAAAAGTAAATCGTGCACTTGGTTGGTAGATAATAATATTTATATTATTATGAAAACGGTCGAATGGCATGTAGAACATGTAGAACATGTGGAAGCGGTTGACCAACCTCACTTGTAGAACGTTAGATTGGAACTGAACCTGAACCTACGTGCATACTTGGATATCTATCAGCTGCTGTACATTAGACGAACAGCTTATCCGTATCACGATTCAATATAACATGGATATACGTAGTTACTTACTACTAGTGGTCGACCAGTGCTCGAAATTCGATCATAATATTATCTTATTTAAATTATAAGTTTGAACATTATTAAGGTTCCATTGTCAATGTATGAGCAAGCGCTATTTCAAAATTTTCTTTAAAAAACAATGACATGGATACGTACCTACATCAAATTTGAAATGTTGATATGTAGGTACATTTATTTTTCTATTTTTATTAAAGACAAACAATATTAATCTATTCTCAATTTATATCCCGCCATTTCCAGCTCTATACCTTCCATTGGAATATACCGTCTTCAAAGAGCTTTCTGCATCCATTATGAGGCGCTTTTTATTTTACACTTTTGTTTCTATGAAGTTGATAATCTTTATAAGTAGTCTGTGGGAGTGTGTGTGAGTATCAAATACATAACAGTAGAGTGGTGTTTGTAATGTTTTTTTTAATCTTTTTTATGCAAAATTTAAAAAAAATATTAGCATTTACCACTTCTACTCTATATTATAATCTATAAGTGTACGAAATTTCAAACTCCTCCGTCCGCGCAATTTTCGTAAAAATGGTCACAAAGTTTTTCCTTCACGTATTAATATATAGATTTGGATACGCGTAGTTACTATAAGGCTGTAATGAAATTCTCTACGTTCCGAATGTTCTTCTTACTGTCCTCGGTAGCCCAGTTAAATAGGCGCCGATTCTTTAACGAGAGGTCTTGGGCTCGGTTAAGAATTACAATGGAACTTCTTCAAACGAGTAATTCGCATAAGCAAGAGTACAACATTTGAGTTTCACAGAATGGGATGTCCCGTTTTCAGGATATTTACTTGTGACCTGCGGCACCACTGCATTAGTGTGTGTTTAGTCCTCGTTTCCTTCCTACTGTACACTCCTTTTATATTTAAGTTATTGTATTTGAATGGAGAGCTCAATGGAGAGCTCTTGTTGCCTCCCTATGCCCCTGAGTGGGGTGTAAAAGGGAGAATTGTATTGTATTTGAATAAACGTTACTAAAAAAAGCATTTCTCCGCATTATTGTATTTTAGATTGATTTCTATATGGGAAAAGTTGACTCGCATAACGAGAGTTTCCCTTAACGAGCAAGACTCTGGAACGAATAATGCTCGTTTTGAGAGGTTCCAATGTATTTTAGCTATATTTTTACTTGAAATTACATACCGGAATTTTGTTTCAGATTGGATGATCGTTAAACTTTTAAGTCGAAAAAGCCAAAAGCTGCATACACACGTAACGATTTATCTTTACGATTTGACCGATAATCGTAAAGATAAATCTTTACGTGTGTATGCAGCTAAAAGTTGCAATTTAAATAAAATATTGTGTAATTTTTATTCAAAACTAGCTGACCCATCAAACTTCGTTCGATAACTCCTTCCAAAATATCTTCTAACTTTCTGGTAAATAAAAATTCGCTTATCAAACAAACGAAAAAATAAAAATTCTGATGACTAACGGTATAACCTCATAACAGTCATAACATTGATCAAACATAACTCACTTCTTTTTATTCACTTTTTGCGTTTTAATATTTATTACAAAGAAATACGCTTAAAATATGCATGTTTGAATGTTAAAAAATGATTTATGAAAGCTTGAAAGAAATTCTATCAATAATCTGCGTACCAGTGTTTTGAAACTCAATGGTTTTCAGGTAAATAAACATTGTGTTGATATGGAATTTTCACAGATAGCGTTGTTGTTAGGAAGTCCGTTCCATACTAACTTTCATGTTATATTTTATATTATTTCTTATCCATTTTTCTTAACTTTTTAATAGTCAAATGCTAGGGGGCGTCCACGTCGATTATATGAGGATAACATGGGCTGCGCATCCTACATGGAGCTGAAGAGGGCGGCGGAGGACCGGACGAGGTGGAAAGGGGACGTCCATTAACCACGTGATTTTTTTGCAACTTTTTAGACCCCCCCCCCTGGTGATATTTCAGAATAACCCCCCCCCCCCCAAATCACGTGTAATTTTTTAGTACAAAGAATTAAGAAACCTATGATTTCTAATATTCGTCAATTTTTTAAATTTCTGAAAAGCAACTGTTTCTTTAAATTCATCAGAAAAAATAAATGCACGCGATTTTCTCACTTGACCCCCCCTCCCCCTACGTGATCTTTCGTGACTTTTTTCCAGGCCCCCACCTCCACTTTTTTGGTCTCACGTGATTAATGGACGCCCCCAAACTTAGATGCAGATCTTTGCTGCAAACCAATCCGTAGGATTGAGAACGCAGAAGAAGAGAATAGTTATAAGTGTTCGCACTAACCCGCCTTTCTTTCTTAAAAACTTTTTGATTTCTCAAGGGACAGGGAAGCATTTTGCTCACCAATGTTGTGGGCACCTAGTATGACTCCGAAAAAAGAAAAATTTTTTATTCTTTAGCTGTCTCTTAACAGTTTTAAGATTACCTAAAAACTATTTATTAATTTCATGCAAGAAATGGCTTGTTCATATAAATATATATATTTTTTTTTTTTAAGCACTGCACTCGCTTTCAAGTGATTCGGCATATAAATATATTGTTAACCCAAAGATCCTCAGTCCTCCAAATGCTACATAGCTTACAATCTGTCTTGGTGCGAGTAGCCTTGCTTTCGTGGAGTTCAGTTGTGGCGTCGCCCTGGAGTGCATTACAGTCACAGAGGACGTGAATGGGTGTTTCTCTATACTCTGGGCCGCAAAAAAGGTATTTTAGTAACTTTTCAGTAATAATTATTGTGAATTTTAGGCATACATAATTGTAATATGGGTATTAGGCAACGTTTGGGGAAAGGGAAGAGGGGTACTAAAAAACGTTACGTGTGTCATGGTGTGGGGTCAATAATGTCAAAAACTTGCGTTGCATAATACTTGAACGGCCCATAGGGGGGCACGGAATAAACTTATACACAGATTTCTAGCGCCGCAGTTGTATGATGTATGCAGGTATATCTCGGAATTTTTCAGGCTTATTAACTTATGAAGTCCATAAATTAGACGCAAGGGAAAATATTATGTATCACCTTTTTAAAATACAAGGATAAGAGAGAACAAATTATAATAATTTAATCAATTTATTTCAAATAGAATATTATAGATGTAACATGATATAAGTTTTTATTTTAAATAAAACAAAATAAATTACATCACTTATAAAATAAAAAAGTTAATTAAAACAAACATGATTTTAAATACAAAATCCCAAAAAATAGATCTATGAATCTTTGGTTTTTTTATCCAGTTTCATAATGTGTTTCTCCATCTTGCACACTTCGTGATATAGAGTTTGTGTAGTTATTTCGGCAACACTGGCACATTCTTTCAGCAACCACTTGAAACTAGGTGGAAATTTTGATGCTAATTCTTCGTTGAAAGATTGTTCTGTAAATTTTTTTAAGAAATTGGGATAATGTTTGATCCAATAATGCTCAAAACACGTATATAAGTCTACATAATGTTTATGTAATCCCTTTTTTGTTGTTTGTGGCTTTCTTATCTTTATCCTTGTTTCGGCATTATGATTTCGAGAGTCTAATGATACGACAGAATCATTTAATTTATCACAGTCTCGTTCCTCCATTATTAACATTTCTTCTGCCTTCAGTATACTATCCCATTCGTCCATTTTACATGACATCACTCTTATAGTATCTGTTAACTTAATGTTTTTATTTAATTTATTTTTTATAACACTAAAATCCATATTTGCATTATAACAATGAACATACAGACCATAATCATGTTTTGACAATAAATCTTTTAACATCCTCGGATCAATTAAGAACGAAATATTATACAAAGAAAAATCTTGCTCCAACAATTGCTTATTAACTTGAAAATTTGTGTATTCGGAATTCAAATATTGCCAAGTCAACAAATCATCAACGTTGGACGCCATCGGAGTGAGAGAACACGAGAATAAGGGAAACTGATATTCTGTATCGTGTTTATAATTATCTTCGATTCGCTGAAGTAATGATTTGACTATTGATAAAGAATTATTTTTGATAATTCCAGCAGATTGACTTCTTCTCGTTCGGTTTCTATGAAACAAAAATAGGTGTGGATTGTCTTCATTATCTGGATCTATTCTCATTTTAGTCGGGTAGTGACATTGGCTTAAACATATTTTACGATACTCAATGTATTTGGACCAATCCTCAAACACAAACAATCTTCTGTAACTATTTTTCAAATTTTCTTGTTCATAATCTTTTGCGCTGCCTTTTTTGTGCGGATCCAATATTAAAATTTTATTGCACATTTTGGCGCAAGCTGAGATTTTAGCTTCAGACACTCCATCTAACCCAAAGAGCATTTTGAGACTTACAATTATGTAACTTAGTGCAATAGCTTCGTAGTTTGGTAAAGAAAATTTCTCATTAGAGTAGAAATCAATAGGTGCTGGAATCTGCATATAAATTCGAGAAATAAACCCTAATAATTCATGAGGTAGCTCTAATTCCTCGATGTATCGTTTGATTAAATCCATAATATTGGGGCCTTTGATTCCGCCTAAGTTGAAGGCCCGAGCAAATCGAGTGGCGACAAGTAAAATGTTTTTATGCGTCATCATGCTGCTAGATAATTTATATCTATCACTGGCTTTGACTGTCATATCTTCGGGGAAGAAATGATAGTAATTGCCGAATGTCAAATGTCCTTCACGACACCATCGCAATATGTCACCTGCGTGAACATCATCATTATTTATCCTAACTCCGAGATACAGTAAAACGTATAAATTAAAAATCGAGGTCTGATATAATCTACTTTTAAACACTGATTTTGGCATTTTAAGACATTTGCAACTTGAACTACAGAATCCTTCCTTCTTGTGAAGTAAATATTCCTCAGGCGTCATCTTTTTCTTCAATCTCTTAGACAATGCAGAACTGAATTGTATTTCATTGGTTTGCAAATCTTCAGTATGTTTCAAGTCTTCTAAATTCTGGGAAGCTGAAGGCATAGATGACGCCTGGGAGTTTAATATTTTTTCTTCCTCCTTATGTAATGCTAGCTGTAAATTCCAAGATTTTAAGAAAGTTAGTAGGTATACTTATTATGTATATATTAAAAAGAAGGATACTCTTTGGTTTTCTAAATGCTACAAGTATTTTCTTTTACAATATATGAAATTTGAAAGTTTATGGTACTGAGAAGTTTCTTATTACAATATTTGACTTTTGTTACGGTTCAGATAAAACCTTTGCCAATAATATTTTCATTAAATCTTTAAATGCTGCTAATATTTGTTTTAAATGGAATCCGATAGCTATTGTATTAAAAAACTACAAAAATTAATGTAGTATAGCTTCATTTATTGCATAGTCTATCACAATATCAAATAGTTGATGACCAAGCAATTGTTTTTCACGAGTGAATGTTACTTTAGATATTTCTAAGTAGATAGATACTACGAGACGATGAGTTATTTCTTTAAATAATACACAAGTTTATCAATCAAAATATTATTTATAAAGTGTGCAAACGGCATTTAAATAAGTAAGTGACACATCAGCTTTGAAGGGATATCTAAGTGCTGGTTTAATTTATCAATTATTGTAAGCAAAATAGCGCTAATAAGGCCCTTTTAAATCTATTTGATAAATTTTTAGATGTCAATATACTGTATTTAAGTGTGTGTCGATAAAATAGTTATGGATTTCTGTTTTACCGACGTGAATTCTAACTATTATTGTATCTTCAGCATTATCATTAATCTCAAAATAAAAAAAAAACGAAACCCTGACAAGTGGCAACACTGACATTAGTAGAAGACAATTTAGCAGATGTCAAAATATGCATATTACTAAATTATTCATCACAAAACTCTATTAACAAAAAAGTTTGTTCCATAACTTTTATAGCCACTGGTATAATAGTTTTTGTCCAAATACCACGTGTACGTCGGTTCTAAAAGCTACATAATTTATTACAATTTACTCACCAATGATTTTTTAGCTTTCATAGTTGAATCATGATATGATGTGGACTGGCTTGGATTTGGAACCTTCTTCTTCTTCTTATCAAAACCATACAATAATTTTATATCCCTGTAATGTTAAATTTGTTGTATTATTATAATTTGAAAAATGGTCATAGGAATCTAGCATAATTAGACCGTTGTGCACCAACAAAGCCAATAAAGATGAGACATTAACAAAAATGGATATATTCATATTCTGGCGCCAAATACATGACAGCAGTCGCAGTCTTTAAATTTTCTTGTTCTCAATAATTTCCAACTTTTATCTCTATATCTCATTTTATTATTAAATATCTACTAGTTGTATACATGGGATTTTTCGACATGTTGAAAATTCTCATGATTAGGAGTTTCGGGGACTTAAGCATTACCACCTAATGGCGAACATTGTTAATGTAAAGTGATAACACTAAGCCAACCTACGAAATAACAGTAGAAGACGGTCGTAAGCCCATAGTGGTTACATATTCGTTAATAATTTTAATTCGTTTTGTTGACATATTACGGCAATAAATTCTTTTTGCGAGATGATTTAAAAATAGGTGGAGTGGACGTGTCTTGTTGTCCTCTAAAGCTCTCTATGGAAACCTCAAACGGTGCATTGAAAGTATAGTTATTTTTTTTATAAATATGAATCAGGGTTAACCCAAAGTGAACAATAATACATTATTGAAATCTTTGTTCCTATTGTGAAAAAGAAAGATGATTGGCATGGGAGATGGAGCTCACTACCTTTATAGCATGAAAGTCCCCAAGTGAACCGCTTTTCAATTTATAAGCATGAACATGTTCATCGTATTTCTCACATGATCTGACAAATATTTCATTATTTCATCACTATGGCTATTGCCATAGATATCCATTAATTAATTTATTTATATTTGTGTGAATTTTTAGAATTGGATTTTTTGTTACTGTTGTGTCATTATCTTGATTATTGTTGTTACTTATTTTACAACTATATATAAATGACGATGGATGTAGAATCGCATTCAACCGGAATACTCAACTGGCGATGTGATTTTACACTCCCATCTGCCTGTCAAAGCTTTGTTGTTGTTACATGAATAACATGATAATTGTATTTAGTTTTTCATTAACTATCTGCGATTCCACTCACAATTGAGAGATTTATAAGATAACGGTATTAAAACATGTAAATTGCTAACGCTGAATATTGAAATAAATAAAACAATTTTCAGTGCATCGGCGGGATGATCACCGAAAGCAAATCTTTTATTAGTAAATAAATTTAAAATAAAAGAATTTTTACTTTTAAATTTTGAGTAACGGGAAAAGATCATTTACCTAGGTAGGTATATGATAAATAAAAAAATATACAAAATTGGAAATTCCAGATTTGTGTGTTATGAAAGAGCAAACTGTCTCCGGCATAAACAAAACCCATCCACTATGTAGCGTTTATAAAATTTCTTAAGGGCATGACTTCCACCAGTGGTAATATTTATATCAATCATAATGTTTGCCTTTTGTTGTATGATCTCTACTTTTGTTTAATAATATCTTGACTAGAAAATTAGATAGACTGATATACCCCTACCTAGGTTTAAAGCCCATGGCAAGATTTGGAATACGATTTTGAGTTTTGGCAAAAAAGGCCACTTTGTTGAACCTCAACCATCTGCTCCAAAGGCGTAAGACTACTCCTGACAATGCTTCCTTGGCACCACACATGGTCAGCTCCTCAACCAGACCAAGAAGTATCAAATTGTGTGCGTGCCATGTACTCCACAAGTTAGAATCTATAAAAAATTATTATATGTTTAGATTGAAAATATTAACATTACATTTTTTAAGACTCTGATTTTAAGTAAAATTATTACTGTAGAGATATAATACAAATTTGAACAATAACGTATTATTATGTTCTATCTTAGGGACAGTTCAAGTATTACGTAACGCATTTTTTTAACATTATTGACCCCCACCCCCCCCCCTGGATGCATCGTAACGCTCTTTGTTACCCCTCTTCCCATTCTCTAAACGATGCCTAACGCACATATGTATAGTGGAAATAAAATACGCACTAAACGCCATAAACTTCATTTTGAGATAATCTAATAAAACTGATTTTTCCCCCATACAGACGTAGTACTATGATGATTTTTGGATCTGTTTTTTTACGCCTTTAGATCATCGATATGGACTTAGTGCAATATTTAGGCTATTGATAATGGTTTATAGAACATTTCCTCATACTTAACTCATTTTTTTCATTTTTGGCGTTTAGTGCGTATTTTATTTCCACTATACATATTACAACTATGTATGCCTCAAATCACAATTATTACTGGAAAGTAACTAAATACCTTTATTGTGGCGCCGGTAATAGAGTAGTAACGTTTTAGAAGAATACCCCCCCCTCCCCCCTCTTTTGCGTTACGTAATACTTGAACGCTCCCTTAAGTGAAATCTCCGAAATGTCTCAGATCATATTTTGAATTAAGAATCTTTTTGAAAATCTATATTTTGGTATTTCGTAAAAAATTGGCACATTAAATTTATTATTTGAATTGGTTCAAGGTTATGTTATAGGAAATATTCAAGTTTCATTCAGATAAAATCAAACTCAAGTGGAGGGCTTAAATTAAATAAAAAAAAGAAGTTGATGTTGATAGTACAGTGGTATCAATCGGCGGCTTTCATATGTACAGCGTTTTGGAGGTTGTGGGTTCGAATTCCGGCGGTGACGACCATTTTCACAACTCTTAGTGGTTAGTGTGAAAGACGTCAAAAGAGTACTTATTTGTGTTCACTACGAGTCAGCACATATTTATTTAAAAAAAAAAGTAATAATGATTTTTTTTATAACATGAATTTGCGCTCACTCAAGATATACACAAACTCTTTGACTCTTTTACAGTAAGCTTTTAAAATCTTATGTCGTGAAAGAGGAAGATATTTGACACCTGGGATCGAACACATAACCTCCGTAGTTATCACTACCAAACAATCAAGTGGATCTTCAAGATTTGTTCAGATTGGTATATTTTTATCAATAAAATATCACAATAAAGAGACTCAGATTTCTTTTCAAGAATGTAAAGTATCTCATTCGAAGCAGTAGGTATACATTCTCGGTAGGTACACTATTTTTAGGGTAAAATATTGCTTCATTGCTTTATAAAAATTATTTATTTTTTCTCTATCAAATAATACACAAACATATTATTCAAACAGCACGTGTTGTTTGAGGTTTACACAATAACTATGAAGGTTTAACACAATTTTAAACAACAACAAAAATGATGTTTTCATCAGACTTACAATTATTAGTCGCAGATTTCTTTTTAATAACTAGCTTCGAACTCAAGCTAGTTTTGAAATCTTCACGATTGTAATCCAATATTGGTTGAGATTCGGCCGATCTTACACCGCATTCAACACAATACAAAAAGCCGGAACGCATAACCACTCTTTTGGTCCAACATACTTTACAACTTTCTTGTACGTCAATTTCTTCTCCTTCTTCCATTTGTGTACTCTTGATATAATATTATAGAACCAATTATGTATGTAAAGTAAATAAACTTACTACAGTCATAAAGTACTCAAAACGGAAGAAGCACGCTGTTATTATTTACATATTATAAAAGTCATAAAAGTAAAAGTGACAGATGTTTCTGAGAATTGTCACCCAGTCGACCCAGTCGTGACCCAGTCACTGTCCAGTGTTGCCAACGGATTTTGGCCGATGTCACCGAGTTTCAAAAAAAAAGTAACCCAAAGTCGCCGAACTGAAAATTTGGTAGCCCAAAGAGTCGCCCAACTAGTATTCTCTTGCTCTAAGCGCCCAACTGAAAATTTGGTATCCGTAAACATGAATTTTTGCTAAAAAAAAAAAAAAATTTGGTATTCGGAAAGATGAAATGTAGCTAAAAAAACAAAGGTCATTCCGAAAATTTTGGTATCCGGAGAGGTGAAAGTTCACCAAAAAAAGGACATTTTGTATCCGGAAAGGTGAAAATTCGGTAAAAGGGAAGTAGCCCAAATGGCGACGGTCGCCATTTAGATTTTTTCGTCGCCAATTCTCGTTCCGAGTAGCCCAAATGGCGATAAATCGCCCACGTTGGCAACACTGTCATATTATATTATCTATGGTCACATACAGACGAGGCGAGATTTTAAAATGTAAAAAATACTCACAGTTCAAAAAGTGGCTACTCGCGGCGCTAGTAGTTCTTTCATATCTCTGACCAAGACACAGACCTCAATCACAATCACTCTTCCCTTCCTTGTTTGTTGTGAGCAGTTGTACCATAAAATGATTTTTGTTTAAGTAATATTTTTTCATCATTTAGTTTTATTATTTTTTCAGAAGGGTTAAATAGCCCATTGTTTAATTCTCATTAGAAGTGGATGGGATGTTCATAATCGTTATTACTGCTTTGTGTTTGTTTATCATATAAATTTTGTTTTAGAGGTACAACTCTGTATGATTAAATGATTTTCTTTTAATATTGTACAGTATTGTTTTCTAAATATGTATATAATTAAATTACACATTCTAATAATTGTGCTAACTAAAAATAGATGCTTCCATGTATTACCACAACGATTATGTTCCTATGTGGCATATGCAATGCCAGACTGCTGATTACTTTTTTTTTTTCATTTTATAACTTAAAAATGATAAATATAATAATTGAAAAATGTTCATTTTATATAAAAATGTCTTATTATAAAAATAAGATCCGTTGTGCCTCTTCCGGGTCTGAACCCGCATTGTGTGTCAGGCAGCAATAATTCCAACACTGGAACCAGTCGGTTGACCATAATTTTTGAGAGAACCTTTCCCGCCACTGATAGTATAGTGATATTCCTCTATAGTTATTGCAGTCGGAGATATTCCCTTTATTCTTGAAGAGATTTACTATTATCGCTCTTCGGAAGTCTTCAGGTACCACATGTGTTTCCCATAGGGAGTTGAAGCATGCCGTAAGGTGGTCAGCTATAATAGTATGTATAAAGAACAAATCAAGAGGTCAAAATAAATATGGATTGATGTCCCGCAACAAAACCTTACGATATATGTTCTATTGATACCATTGGAGGCTCGAGGTCAACAAAAAAATACCTGCATCTGTTATCAGACACTACTAAATATGCATATATTTTAACTTCAAGCACTCAAAATGCAAACTATTTTATAAAATTGATAAAAAAGATGTGATGAGCATGAGGACATTGGCATGATCCTCTCAGATCAATACCCAGGTATCAATTCTAGATATTTTAAACGGATTTTGGATGAAAGGCATATAGGTACCAATAGTTTTTACAGCAGTGAACTCACCCTTCTCAAATGGGTTAAACGAAAGACTAAACCAAACATTGGTGAATAAGATCAGATGTAAGATAAAGATAAACGAGAATAATAAAAATATTGCATGGACAACTATAGCACAAAACTGTGTAAAAAGCTATAATGAAACCGAGCACACTGTCACTGGATTTGCACCAAAGTATCTACTAGATGTTACGATTTTGCCAGATGAGCTGAAACTTAAGAATACCAATCCCAATATAGTAAAAACGGGCAAAAAACATTTGAAAATACAATCAAATCACATAATTACAACAAGATAATTTAGGATAAAAATCGAAAAGATGTGGACTTAGAAGTTGGTGGTTCTGTTTTCGTGGAGAAAGGAAATAAACTGAATAGGAAAAGGCTGGATGAATTAAGAATAGGACCTTTCAAATCGTAGAATAAATATCAAACTCTATTTACAAAATCAACACTGGTCATAGGAAATCAGAATCAAATTATTTCCATAAATCCAAATTAACTCCATCCCCCTGAAATTGTAACTGTGTAATTATAATTTTCATTCATTTAGAACAAATACAAAATTTTATAGACAAATGCAAGATATTATGACATCTGGATGTCATATCTGGTCATATCCGTACTTATAAGTAGTCTGTGTCCGTACTTATAAGATACTAGCTTATACCCGTCTTGCTTTACGTTTTTGATTCCGATTGTCAGGCTTGATCGGTAGGTAATTAAACAGGTTCTAGTCTAGCTTCCCATTGCTTAACAGACCTCTATAACTGACATAAGCACAGGAAAAGAAGAATGACACTTACAATTATTTCTGTTTTACCGACCTCATAATATTATACGAACCTACCGACATAATTTGCAAGTTTTCATAGAGAGAGAGAGCTCTTTGGTTTGAATCTTAGCTACATTCCCTAATGTGTGATAATTAATTAGGCTCTCCACCCATAGAGGGTGATTTGCGCTATCTGTAAACTTCAAAATGGAGGAATCATTTTGCAATTTTTTTCATTAAATCTTTATTTATTGAGAATAATAAGATTTGAATAACATTTATATGTATAACAAATCAATCTACGATTATTTTATTACATTTTCATACCGTAATACCAAGATTCCATTCAACGTTTACATGAGTAATTTTGTTTCCAAAAGATGGCTTACTGTCTTTTTGAGAAATTTGTATGAAGATCCTAAAAAAATAGAGTTTTTTAAATAGCTCTAAATATATTAAAGTTAATGCAGCAAATTGTATTTAAGAACCTTCTCAAGCAAATTGCACCGCTCTGCGCAGATTCATATCTGACGTAGCATTTGTATTTTGAGCGTGATGTTCACATATACGATAGAAAGCACACAAACATTTCTGAATTATTATGTAGATTTTTTCAATGTAAAGCTGTAACTACTAGCGCCGCGAGTAGCCACTTTTTGAACTGTGAGTATTTTTTACATTTTAAAATCTCGCTGGTGGGTGAGCACTTTTTTTAAAGGTCTTGACGTAGAGAAAAATAATTTTTCGGGTTATTTAAAAACTCGTATGCGAAGTCAGCCATAAGAAAGCAAAGTGTACCAAATTAGGAAACTTTTACGCACAGCGGGACTTCATAGTGAAGAAAAGCCTTACTAATGCAATGTGTGCAATAAAAAGTTTGCGGTCTCAAGTAATTTAAAGAATGACATGCGCGGAGAAAAGCCATACGAATGCAATAAAAAGTTTAATCAATCAAATAATAACTCATGATAAAAGCCATTTGAATGCAAAGTTTGTTATAAAAAGTTATTTTTTTTTTAAATTTTCATAGTTCTATCATCAAGTGCTTTAAAGTCTGACATATGAATTCGGCCATAAGAAAGTAGTGTTTGCATGAAAAAGTTTACCAAATCATACGTTTAACGCATAGATGCGACATCATAACGGAAAAAGCCTTACTAATGCAATGTTTGAAATAAAAAGTTTACACACTAAAGTAATTTTTTAAAGATTTTCATGTGAATTTATAGCGTTTAAAGCCATACATATGCATAGTTTGTTATAAAAAGTTCAAGTTTTTTTTAAATTTGCATAGAGTTCTATTATCAAGTGCTTTAAAGTCTCTAAAAAGTTCATGTTTTTTTTTGAGTTTTCATGAAGAATTCAAATAATCAAGTGCTTTAAAGTCTCACATAAGAATTCGGCCATACGAATGCAAAGTTTGCACGAAAAAGTTTAATCAATCGAATAGTTAAATCCCCAATGCTAAAAGCTATTTGAATGCAAAGTTTGTAATTAAAAGTTTTAGTTATTTTTTAGTTTTCATAAAGAGTTGAATCAACCAAGTGTTTTGAAGTCTCACATGTGAATGCTCACAGCTATGAGAGAGTAAAGTTTGCATAAAAAAGGCCATAGGTGGGCGCCACGGGCGCCTCTAAACAACTAGTTTATAAAATAATAGTTGAATAAAAATAATAGACAGGGAAATAATAGTCAGGGAAATAATAGTCAACCCCTATTCCCTATTACGTATACCTATGTCAGGTAATATTACAAAATTTGGGAAACGACCTTTTTTTTTTAGGAAAAAGTTAAGTTTTCAGGTAGGTACCAAATTTGGGAAATGACCTTTTTTTTTAGGTAAAGTTGTTTCAAGATACCAAGTGTTTAAAATAGCTTTCAGCTTTTAATATTAACGTTATTTTCAATTAACGAAATGGCTATAACGTTTTTGAATTTAAGCCGTTAGTCCCATCTCTATAGTCGTAACTTCGTTTATTCACTTAAATTCTTAGCTTCTTACTCAGCTTTCGGTTTTATCTGCCCAGAGTTTATATTATTTAACTTTAATTAAAAGAACTCCGGTTGCTTCCCTATACCCTTAAGTGGTGTCAAAAAGTAGGTATGTTATGTTTTAAACACGACTGAAAAAAAGAACAAGGGTCATATTTTGTTGACTATGGCGCCTATACAACTACAGTATATTGATATAATAGTGTATATTATATAATATAATATACCGAAGTTGGTAATTGTAAAAGTAGAATAATTTCAGATGTACCACCTACTTGCTTACTTTATCAAAAATCAAAATCTTCGTAAAGAAAGGAACGTCGCGTACAATTTTCTGGCTTGAGACTATCCATCATTACTTAAATGCAATAAGAGAACCCACTTTTTCAGTTCGATTTTAATAAACTACCCATCGTATTTTAATTCAACCACTACGTGCTTACGAACGTTTTCTAATGCTGTTTTGAAAGCTATAGCTTATTGTGATCACTTTCACGTTAACAAAATTAGAGGACATATTCATATTTCAAAATTTCCCATACATATGTATTAGAGATGTTCCGATTATGAATTTGGTTGAAAAAAGGCCGACTAGTCGGACGATCAGTCGGCAAAGTCGAACATGGTTTCGGGAGTAGGTACCTATTCGGCGAGCCGTGACGCGTTTGGCGAATTTAGGTTCTTTACAAGTAACTCATTTTAAAAACTGATTACTTTACTTTATATTTCAAAATGTACAACATTAATAAATTATTAACAATCAAGGTTTTTATTTAATGAATTTCACCTATATATTTTATTGAGAAATACATACAAGGATAGTCGGCCATTAATCGGCGACTTCACCGATTAATCGCCGACTAGTCGCCGACTATGAAATTGGCCGGATAGTCGGCTTTAGATCTCTAATATGTATCCTACATGTCGCAAAATATCATGCTCCGACAGGAATCGAACCCATAAAGACGCTAGCAGTTGGGCATATTTCTTACGCAAAGTGAAACATTGGTCGATATTAATAGTAAGCTTCTCAAGGACATTGTAGGTGCTGTGCACACGGGACTTGATTTCCCTCTCATTTCCACACACGCGATTGCCGCTCTCCGGATAGTCCGTTTCACTCACTTCAGCGTTCACACCGTTTGAGAAATTTTCATAGAAAATCAACAAAATTCTGGTGCATTTTGAGTTGTGCACACGCAGTATACTAGGCGAGGTAGGATGCGTGCGCGCGCATATTATTATAATTATTTCGTTGTTCCCGCCTGAGCTTTGAATACAAACGAAATATGGATGTTTCAGAAATATTGTATTATTTTATCAGCATAAATCAATCGAATTAATTAAGCATTTTGTTTATGGGGGCGCAGTGCACATTATGCACATAATATGAAATGGCTGCCTCTGACCATAACTCGACTTTTCAAGTATTATAATTATTCAGTAGGTATCCTTTGCAACGAGAGGTAATTATCTGTAGATTTAGTACGTTATATTTCCTTACAGTCGTCCATATTCAAATAAATCAGTAGGTAAATATTAACCTGGTTAACGTTTCAGAGTCTGGGAGTCCTTGAAGTCCTCTTTCTGTGGATGAGTCTTTGCGCTACACTATGGAGGCTTTAAGAGGTCTCCATTGCGCTCGATCTTGCGCAATGTTTATGACCTCCTCCCACACCATGTCCCAATCCCTCAGCTCTGCTTCAAACGAGCGGAACACGGTATAAGAGGGTCTTCATCGTCTTCGGGACCCTGATGGGAAGAAGAACAGCGCTCTCCTCGGCCAACTGTCATTCGGCATCCTCAACACAATATGTCCTAGTCAAGTCCATCTCCTCTCCATAATGGTAGAAGTGACGCCTACGCTCGGTGCGCTAGTGAATAGCGTCGTTCGTGATGCGGTGGTATTATCTTATACCTTTTTAACTGAGGGGAAATCCTCTAAGGACATCTAAGCGGTAGTGCCTGGCTCCTACCGGCTAAAACCCCTCATTCTCCTTTTGCAGCCCGGTACCCACCTTTCGGTCTACCCGGGAAGCAAATTTTGCCTTCTTCCTTCTTCTTCATAATCACCTCCATAAAACCCTCAATGGCCTTCCATGCTTCTGGCGATTTCAGCATGTGGTCTATCAAATTTTCTGTATTGAGATCGTCATCTACGGACTCCTACAGATCCTCTCTTTCTCTTATCTTATATCTACCCAAGATTCTCCCGAAGCACTTCGTTTCAAATGCATCAGATACTTTTTGTGCCTGGGATTTGGTCAGGTGCAAAAACTCACATAACAGAAAAAATAATGAAATGTACCATTTTCAAAAATTTTGCATTTAATTTTATCAACGTGTTTCTGTGTCACCCTGCATAAAAACGTATAGGTATAGGTACCTACCTTTGATAATATAACATATTATGTTGGATTAAATCACTAGTGTAAGAAAATGTCGTACCTATCTTTAAACTGTCAGAACAAATTATTACTTATGCGAGCTGTTATGGAGTGCAGTGGCGCTTATTACTCTTCAGACACTATAATTTAAATCACGCTGTATTTAATGAGATGTCGCATGCTCTAACAGGTTTCATATATGGCAACACTCGCATATTACCTACCCTTCAGTAACAAGTTAGGTATATAATAAGTTTAAATTATCAGTATTATATGATCTCAAGCTTGAATAAAAATACCTAGGCAAATGGCATTTATGCAGTTTTGCCAGACTAATCATACCTTGCAGCCTATAATACCAAATGTTGATACTTCGGTCAATGAATATTATTGTGTTCCTGTGAGAACTTTGTGAACGTGAAATTATGTAGGTAGGTAATGACATCGATGTTTCCTAATACAGTCCCTACATTTTAGTCATTGTTGCGAAAAGTGAAATAATTGATCAAATATTATCAGCATTGTTTACTAAGTCCTATTACTCATAGTATATGGAATATCTCTTTCGAGTCTTGTGATCGGATTTCAAAAAAAAAATACATTTCGCTGAAATTAATTTTCTCGACTGTACGCGTACCCTTACCCGTACGCGTACGCCAAAAATGTGTGCGCACCCATAACTCATAGTAATTCTTATCCGATTTGATTGAAATTTGGTAGAAAGGTTAGCCCCTCGATGTAGATGAGTCCGTAAAATGTTGAGATCTGTACCTTCAGGGGAACCCTCTCAAAGTATCCAAAGAAAAATTCACTTGTTCTAGAAAAAGGGCTAAAAAAGAAAAAAAAAAGTTCGATTTTCATGAAATTTGGTATACGGGTCGGTCTTATACTCCTACACAAGCACGTAAAATTTGAGGTCCATAACTTCAGTGAGTCCCCCTTAAAGTGCCGATTAATATTGAATATCATGTAGTTCTTAAGCAGATAATAAAAAGCTCCAATAGTCGATATCATTTTAAAGTTTCTATAATAATTCCAAGGATAAATTCATTTTAATCGTTAAATTATGATTTTTTATGCAAATATAATATGTTTTACACGAAAAGGCTGTTATAATATACAGAGTTCTGGGCTACCCTAGGTTAGCAGTTTTTTTAGTTGCACATATTATGTACTTTCGGTGAAAGTTCGTCGAAGCACAATTCATCGAAAACTCAGTTCGACGAATTACAATTGATCGAAAGTTCAATTTTACGAATCACAATTGGTCGAAAAATCAATTTAACGAATCACAATTGATCGAAATATCAATTTTACGAAAACCATATTCTGCGAATGTACAATAATATATTTTAGAGTTTAATATTTTTAATTAGTTTTATAAAAAGGAGTCGATCTCATTTGCACAAAAATATTCTTATAATAAGGAATGATTTGTGCCTAAGTTTAAAATCGAATGAAAATCATAAAAACTAATCATATTTATTGTTTACATATAAGTAGTCTATGGTTTACCGTTTACATCAATACCACATCAATACGATCAATATTATTTTGTTATGTCATTTCGCCTGCTAACTTATATGGATTTGGACAAAAGTACTAATGTCATTTTTTGGTCTACCTAGAACGAGGCAGTGTCTTTCTTTCTCGTTATTGATTTGTCAAAATTTAAACATGACCATGTTTATTTTTGTTTTTTTTTTGAGTATTTTTATACGTTAGACATCGCTATTACAACATATAATGTTTAACCCAATGTTGTAACGATAACTTTTATTTGAGCGTTTTTTTATTATTGAGATAATTTTCCTGTTTACATTTTATTTTATTTTACAATATCTCCCGTAGGTCCTTTACAGGACGCATGGGTTCATCATTCTCAATAACAATAATATAAAACTATAGTTATGAACACACAGTAGGTAATAATAACAAAAACAAAAAATCCGTAACAAAACAATCAAAATTTTTGGAAATTATGATACAGTGGAGAATATAGTTGTATTAATTTCTAATTTTGTGCAGTAGGTACTAAAAGTATGTAAAGGGTGCCTTTAGTACCATGTCAAAGTGTGAAAAATTACATATCTACATAATAAATAAAGTATTGCAATGAGAGCATCAGAACAAGACCATTTCACAAGAACGAAGTTAGGGTTAGACTAGACAAATTCGTGTTATACTATTTCTTCCTTTGTCTATAACGTTTAAGCTGTCATTTTTACATTCATTGCAAAAAAAAAGATTTTGTAAACCAGAGGGGATTTTTTAATTTTTTTTTATCAAAAAACAACATTAGTCCTTGTAGACCTGCGTTCATCATCTGTCGGATTTTGGAGTGGGTAAGTCACAGATGTATTCATACTACAATGCTACCAACATAACGCCGCTATTTTTCGACGATTTGTGAATTTAATGGGTAATTCGAAATTTTCGATGAATTGTGAATGTACCGTATAATTCGAATTTTTCGACGAATTGTGATTTCGTAAAATTGCCATTCGGTGAATTGTCACTTCGACTAATTGCCATTCGTAAAATTGTAATTCGACCAATTTACGTGTCACCCTTTCGGTCGGTTTTCAGTTAAAAGTTTTATCATTATGGGCCACTGTCAAAACATTTATGTATAGAAAATAATGAACTTATGTGTCTGAAATAAGTTATCTGTTAGTTACCTCTTCTTCTTTCTAATGACCTGGAATACTATATTTATAATATGTCGGAGCTTTTTCAAAATGCTTCATAAATCATGTAACATTTGAATCAATATGATATTCATGAATGATCCCTGCGATTTGAAGATAAACGGAAGAATCATTACATTTGCCGATGATACGGCGGTATTATTCTCGGGTGATTCGTGGATTAAGGCAAGAAAGGCAGGAGAGGAGGGTATGAGACATGTAAGAAATTGGCTTGACAAGAACCTCCTGACTCTGAATATTAATAAGACAAACTTTGTGACCTTTAGTCTCACTAGGGTCGGACAGCCAGTGGACTTTGATCGTCTGACGCTTCACAGGGGAAGCTGTGTGTCCACCTCCTGTAACTGTGAGATTGTAGAGAGAAGACAGGACGTCAAGTATTTGGGAGTGTACATTGATTGTGGGCTCAAATGGGAACAGCACATTGATAAACAAGTAAAAAAGCTCAGAAGCTACAGGAGTCTTCGAGAGGTACTAGTCAGAGACACTATGCGGCAGGTATATTTTTCCCTTAACCCATCGCGCACTAGGCAGCCTGGCTGCGCAGCCATGGCTGCGGCAGCCAGAATATTCGTAGGAAATCGTGGCTGCCTAGTGCGCGGGCTCCCATACAACGTCATATGTTTTACTGGCTGCGGCAGCCAGAATATTCGTAGGAAATCGTGGCTGCCTAGTGCGCGGGCTCCCATACAACGTCATATGTTTTACTGGCTGCGGCAGCCAGAATATTTGTAGGAAATCGTGGCTGCCTAGTGCGCGGGCTCCCATACAACGTCATATTATGTTTTACTGGCTGCGGCAGCCAGAATATTCGTAGGAAATCGTGGCTGCCTAGTGCGCGGGCTCCCATACAACGTCATATTATGTTTTACTGGCTGCGGCAGCCATGGCTGCCTAGTGCGCGATAGGCCTTACCCAGTCACTCACTGATATGCTACGGCATAGTAGCTTGGGGAGGTTGTGCTGCGTTTGTGCACGAGAGAATAGCAAAGAAACAGAAATTGATTATTAAAGTAATAATGCGTGAGCCGATCCGATTTCCGACTCTGGAATTATTTGAGAGTTTTCCAGTTCTGAGCGTCAGACAATTGTTTGTTAAGAGTATACTGTGTATGTACCATATTAATTTAGAAAAGCACATGAGGTCCCAACAGACCCGTCTTACAAGAAGCTCGGAAAGTCAAAACTTTGTTGTGCCATTGTTTCGAACCACCAATGGACAGATACAGTATGTTAAGAGTATACTGTGTATGTACCATATTAATTTAGAAAAGCACATGAGATCCCAACAGACCCGTCTTACAAGAAGCTCGGAAAGTCAAAACTTTGTTGTGCCATTGTTTCGAACCACCAATAGACAGAGACAGTATGCTTTTTTTGCGCCTAAGATATTTAATGACTTGACTCCCAGCATTAAATCAATTAAAAAGGATGAACAGTTTAAGAGTGCCATCAAGGCATAATAATATGTTCGTCAACCAGGGATGGTGGCTAGGGATTTCCATTAGGAACACTTATGTATGTATGTATATGTATGTATGTGCGTGTGTGCATGTAGATGTTATTTGTATTTTATGTATAGGTACTGTCTTTTCGATTTTTATTCTTATTTTATTTTTACAATAAGATTTGACGTGTTATTATTATTCGCATGGCTTCGGCTTTATTAGTTTTTCTTTTTCTTTTCTATTATAAATTTGTATATTTTTAACTTTAAATGTTGAGGTCAACCACCGCACCGCCCCCGGTGTTGACTTGTGGATGTCAATCCAATCCACATGGTATCTCCGATGACATGTTTAAATGACTGATTTAAGTTGTGACTATACGCTAATGGTTTTTTTCAGTTGATTTTATTGATAATTATTGAACTGATGCTGAAATAATCGAGGAAAAAAGAATCTGTTTATATGTACATGTCGCATGCCCTCTAAAAAACCGTAACAACTCAAAAAACTGTGTTTTGAGATAAATCGATTTGAAGTTTTCATTATTAATGAAAGTGGTATTTCTCCTGGTATTGGTCCTTAAGGACACATTTAAATGATCAATTTTAGTTTCTTCATTTTAGTTTTTCTTATTTTATCGCTAAGTTTAAACCTAAACATAATATTTTTTTAAAATAAATAAATTTTGTTTCTAGTTGTTACGGTTTTTCAGAAGAAATTTTTATCATTTTAAATAGTGTGTAATGGCAAGGTAAAGTGAAAAAAGTACATAAAAATGGAGTAATCACGTTATTTTAAACAAGACAATAATAAAAATCTGCATAATAATCTTTTATATGTTTGTTATAAAGTTTAAATTTTATATTGTTAAATAAAGTAAATTTTTCTTTTTGTAAACTGGTTTTAAATGGTATTCTGAAATATTGTACGCTCTTGTTAATTATTTGACTTCTATAAAATAATTTTCACTATACCTATTTTTATAGTAAAACTTTGTGGAGTCTTTTATGGGTTTAAACATTTTAAGATCGGTTACTTTAATGTGGTTGAGATTTTTAAACGTCAAGTCATCCTCAAGAGCTTTCAGAAAAAAGAAATCCTTACATGTTATCTCATTAAGCCTGTACGGATTTCCTGTCTTTTTACCGTCCAAATTATTTGTTCATACTGGCAAATAGTCGTAAATTGGTCCAGATATCAATGACCTGTTACTTTCTCCTGCAACAATATATTTATCATTTGCTTTAATTTTGTCCTCATTTTTTTAATTTCTTGATAATTCTTTTGCCGTTTGGATCTTTTTGTAATGGGGTTTTAATTTTTTTGTCTTCTCTTAGTGCATTTTCGTATCTATAGCTCGCATTTGTCCTTTTTAGGTGAAAAGAAACTAATGTTAAATTCATTGTTTAAAGTTTTTGAATACATGACCAAATTTTCACTCGGTTCATTCTTCCCACGACATTCATTTTCATAATCTCTATGTAATTGTGAAAGTGTTTTCCACCTTCTATGTACCAATCCCCTCTTGGTGTATTTTCTAACGCAAACGCATTATGGAACGAATATTTTCCCGAACTCCTTCTTTGATTACTGCAGGAACTTTCTTGTGCTACCTTCTCAAATCACTCTCCGCGATTCCACATTGAGATCTCTCAACTTTTGTTTTATTGTTTCGATTATATTGATGTCTAATGTTGACAAACGCGTTTTTCCTCGCCATTGACGTAGAAATAAAAAGCATTGTTATACTCTCTGGGTTTCTCTGTTGTACTATATCTATATTTAGACTCAATTCAATTTAATTTTTTTATATAATAAAGAATCTGGACATGGTGTGGGAGGAGGTCATTAACGTTGCGCAAGATCGAGCGCGCAATGGAGAGCTCTTGTTGCCTCCCTATGCCCCTAAGTGGGGTATAAAGGGAGTTTGGATTGGATATAATAAAGCACTACATCGAAGATGTAGTGCTTTAGAATGGAAGAGATCCTTCGGGATAAGTCCGCCCTTTGAATCTTTGAATGTTTTGTATGAGTTGATTTTTGGTACACAATAAAGCTTTATTTATTTACTTTTTGTAAGGTTTGTGTATTCACATAGTGAAAGTTCATTTTGATGATTAAAATTAAACACAGTTGCACTTTCACAAATTTTTTATGAATCTCGAGCGCTAGTCTCTTGACAATGTGTGCGTGAGTCGGACGAAAGCGCTCGAGATTCATAAAAAATTTGTGAAAGTGCAACTGTGTTTAATTTTAATCATCTTTATTTATTTATTTATTTACATCGATATAGCAAAAGGTAAATTAATGCAAGCATTTATTTAGACAATATTATTTTGGTATTTTTTAAAGTTCGCTTAAAAGGCGTAATAATTGAAAAAAATAACATGAATGCTTCTAAAAAATAGTAATGATTCAATATAACACTACTATTTTACTTAGCATTAATTGAATATATCTTTAAAAATACTCATAAAATAGTGTAACAATTCAAAATAAACCATTTTTTTATAATGCATTATTAAAATATCATAAATAATTCCTCTAAAATAGTGTTACAACTCAAAATGTAACACAATTTTGTAATGAATTATTAAACAATATCAATGAAACCATATCTAAAAGAGCGTTATATTTGATGTTGTCACTGTTTTAACCTAAATAAAACATTTTTTTTTTCAAATTAGGATAAATAAACTGTAATAATTAAAAATATGACAGCTTTTTAGAATGAAATGAACCAGTATTCTCACCGATACTTGGCACAACCCGAAATGTTTCACTATTGAGGAATCATAGTCTTTCAAAATGCACCAACGACAAACCGTAACATTCGCCATCTTGTGGCTAAATATGGAAGTATTTTCATGATTTATTTGCTGGGTTATAAAAGCGGAAATTTAAAATTCAGTAGTACCTTTATCTCATTTTACAGATTTTTTGAGTTGTTACGGTTTTTAGAGGGCATGCGATGTGTATTTATTGTTTGAGTAGGTATATTTCAATTATTTATTTTATTATTATATTATTTACTTATTATTTTTAACCTTTTAAACTTTATTTTTTACTATTTTTACCTTTTTTAACTTTACTTATACTGTTTTTACCTTTTTAAACTTTACATGTTTTAATCCTAGATTGACAGAATTTTATTTATTCATACTACATGTACCTATGTGTAACTCCTCTCCTAGACAGGCTAAGCCTAGTGGAGGGAGACACGAATGTTCATCTACCATTGTACACTGTATTCAATGAATAAAATTTATTTATTATTATTATTAATAATAATAACCAAAAAATAGAGTTAAAGTCCTTTGTAGTTCCAATTTAAATTCGAATGTAATCTATATACAGGTTGACTGTAATTCGATACATTCCTTGAAAAGGGTAATACCTACTAGAGCAAATTTGCAACAATTTTGTTCCCTTTAACCAGCGGTCAAATGCCAGTGGTTTTCGAGTTATTTAACTTTTTAGAGTTTTTTTTCAATTTTACACCTTTTGACCTTAAATTGAAAATTGTGAACAAAAGTACTCAATTTAGGAAAATAAAAGACACTTTTCCAATAGCTGAAGAATTAAGGAATGGTTGTAGTAAAAAATCAAGAATAAAAATTCAAAAACCCCAGAAATACAACGTTTTAAAATCACAAGTCAGTTTTTTTTTATTTTTAATTGCGATTTTTCTAAGGGAGTTACCCCAAAAGAGTATAATATTACTTGGCGTACAAAACAAAAGAAAAACTTCCCCAATTAATTAGCTTTCAGAAAAGGTATAAACGTTTTCCACTTTGCTACAGTAGCCCTAGTATAAGTTTTCGATGATCGAATATCGAAACGATCATCGAAAGAGTTTCGAAAAATTTCCATACAAAAATGATCGAATGATTCGATCGTTTGATTTTCGAATACTATTTGCACTCTAATAAGCGCTTATTTGCGTGCAATTAGTTTTCGATGAAACTCGTACTAGCCTCACAGTTTTGGGAAATAATCAATATTAAACGATCAGATGGTGCTGTGAATGCGTAGACCCCTGGTTAATGGGAACAATTTTTTTGCAAATTTGCTCTAGTATTACCCCTTTCAAGAGTTTCAAGGAACGTATTGAATTAACAGTCACCCTGTATATATTAATACGTGAAGCCAAAACTTCGTGACCATTTTTACGAAAATTCCGCGGACGGAGGAGTATGAAAATTTGCACACTTATACAGAGAAGGAGTGGCGAATGCTAATATTTATTTTAAAATCATGCATAAAAATACATTAAATCAATAAAAAACATTATGTAGGTACCTACACTACTATAATGTTATGTATTTAATACTCACACACACACACTCTCTCTCTCTCTCTCTCCGATGGATTTGACAATATTGACACAGACGCATATATTCTTTTTAATTTCGAGCACTGGTCGACCACTAGTATGTGTAATTTTAGCATCTTCGGAGTGGTTGATAGTCTAGCGGTTCAGTCTTCGACTTTCGTTCCGAAGGTCGTGGGTTCGATACCAGATACAGATCATTTTCACAAGGCATTAGCACAAGCTTTGCTCAAAACCGTTTTTTTTTTAATAAATGAATTTGTGTTCACTCAAAGTTCTCTTTGACTCTTTCACAGTGAGTTACTTAAAGCTTGTGTCGTGAAAGAGGAAGTTGGTCGACAAGTGGGATCGAACCCACTACCACACATTTGTATTCACTTCGGATGTGTCCAACTTGATTATGGTTATTTTGGTCCAGTCGAAGTTTACCGGGACGCAGAAGATCCCAAGAGTTGAAGGCACGGGTGAGCTGCTATAATAATAATAATGTAATCACGAGTAATAAGCAATAAGCATGATGAAGGTACAAGAAGGTATAGGTACAGGTAGACACCATACTAAAAGAACTGCTCAGCCTGTGTTGGTTACCTACGCAGGTGACTCCGAACCTCAGATGTTACATTATAACAGTTTATTATAAAGACGCGTGCACATCGGACTTTCTGCGTGACTGATTATCTTGGAGTTTTTTCTTATTTATCACTTAAATGAAACACTCATTATATAATTCTAATGTATTAAGGACCAACAAAATTTGAACGCTTAGTTCATTTAAATTTAAAACAAGTTAGGTAATCAAGTGTCACCTTTTTATTCTTTAAATTTATAACAATAAACGATCCATTTAAAAATCTTGTGCTTGAGGAAGAAGAAAAGACTTGGAACATGGGAGGGGGGTTTGTGTACGTCAATAACTCCGGGATTTTTTGTTGGGTATAGAGCTTTTTTATTCACAAGAATGTTTAATAATAATAATAACGTTTGTTTTCGATATGTAATAAAAAAAAATCCCACAAGGGAGGGCCTGTAAGTGGAGTAACATCAGTTTCTATCCAAAAATTTACGTTATTATATAGGTAATATTAGTTTTTTTTTTGGCACTGAATCTGCTTCGTTTTCTTAATGGCTTATTTTGAACACGACTTTGATTGCTGGCACAGTATGTCCATTTTGCGCATAAATGTATACAAATTAGAATGCTAAATAAATTATGTATTATTTCCTAATATTGTTCTCGGTATAAATCTAAGATCTATGGTCTAATCTCGGTCCAAAATATCGTTAAAGCATTTAGAATTCAGATTTTAACTATATTTAGCATTAAAATATTCCCAGTCTTTACTCTACAATTAATCAAAATGTAATTACTGCAATAACACAAAATTTTTTATTTTACTGAAATGCATTCGAGGGTGAAAGTATCGTGGTGTAAGCAATACTTAAAGTTAAAATCTCTAGTAAACTATATAGTCAGGAATTTAAAAAAAAAATGTACCGGGTAAATAATCGAACTCAAACATAAGTAAATAGAAAATACAAACCGTGATAAAAGTGTACCCAGGGCTTGAAATCTTACCGTTGTGAACTCGACTTTATAGGCGTGTTTATACGCTCTTGTGTTCCGTAGCGGGAAGTGCGGCAGTTATGAACAGTTAGACATCAGCGGTAGGACAAGCAACGAAACCATGACTGTGGCTCTTCCTCTGCTTACCTTGTATAACTTTATTATTATTCATTTTAAATAACCATTCATTCATTAAAAAATATAGTTAAATACAATCAACAGTGATTCCTTGGTTATATTGTGATATAGTTGTGTGCTTATTTATTTAGTGGTTTACTTATTTGGTCTAACAGTGACGTGGTATTTGTGAGTCATATTTTGTAAAATCAGCTGAAAGGTATGTACATACGTACTTCATTACTTTTTTTTTAACCAAACGGTAGTCAAATGGTTAAACCCACTTAAATAACCAAATTATTTTGTTTTAAAAAATGTGTTTACAGTAATGAGTGTTGAATTTTATAATGGTATTTGGATCGGCCGGTGATTTCTTACGCATATATTTTATTGGTTGAATCATGCCTTAAGAATTTCAGATGAAAGTTGTAGGAAATTCCGTCAAATGACATCACATAGATGAAATAGCTATTCGTACTTATTGACAATATTTTTTCTTAAAAAACCATCTTGGTTTTTTTACCATAGAATAATATTTTTTTATTATATTTTTTCAATAATATATTAAATTAAATACATACATACATAGTATTATATTTTGAATTTGTATTGAGTGTTCTGTAGACAAATTAATAACGTTATGGGAATTTCAACATCCATTCAGAATGTCTCTTTAAGTTCTATGAATGCGTGTTACGTAGATGTTTGTGGGTAGGTACACGGAAGTTTTCATAAAGAAGTACTGCACTTCACATCTCTGGTTACACCAAATTGCAATGGCTTACATTTTGTTAGCGAAACATTCATTCCTAATACCGGGGGTTCTTTGCTGGTTGACGTCCATCTTTCTCACAACACAACACAAGCTTTGCTTAGTGTGAAAGATGGATGAACGCGGATTATGTAAGTTTTAAAAACAATAACCAAAACAACGAAAAGGCTGTGAGGAGTTCATAGACCTCAAGAAAAGGTGGATCCTTTCTCTCCCGTGATTTGAGATATTTCTAATGGATCTTGATTCCAATTGCTCCAATGGATTGGTTAATAACTACTATTCTTGGTTTATTTTCTGAAACACCTAACTATAAGTAGATTCTCTTGCCATAAACAAAAAATCAAAGAACTTCAAATGCAGCAAAATAGACCGAAAACTTCGTAAACAATTGTTATTGTGTAAGACTGTATATAGGTATGGAGAATTTCATTATATGGATGTGAAACCTGATGGTGTATCGGCGTAAAAGAACGGAAAAGACTAGAGGCCTCCGAAATGTGGACGTATAAAAGGATAACATTAAAACATCTTGGAGGGAACATATCACGAACAAAGAGGTTCTTGCAAGAGATCGGGAGGAAAGCCAAATATTGAACACTTTATTAGAGAGACGCGTGAGATGGCTGGGGATTGTAATGAGACCTGAACATTTTTACTGAATATGTACAATATTGGAGGAAATGGTCTAGGGTTCGATCGGTAGAGGAAGGCCATGCCAGGAGTATTCGCAACAGATATGCCAGGACATGGAATGCAGCTCATACATCCACAGGATTGAAACCACCTAAGAAGCCTATAAGTGATAAGAGACTCTATTTAGATCGGTGTTTCACATCAATACAAAATAATGGCGATGTAAGTAGTAATGTGAATCATTCATCCGAAGCGGCAGAACGATCTCTCGCAACGAACACTGATGACCGTTATATGGACGAAATAAATTAACATACATAACTGAACATAATGAAATACTCGTAACATCGCTCAGCCATTTCGTCCACTGCTAAACATAAGCCTCCTTCTTTAACGTTTACCAAGTAAGTTTGCGAAGACATTTTACCATTTACACAAGCTTCTTTTTCTGGCGAGGCTCCCCTGACCTGCAGCCCGATTCACGGAAAAGTTTAAGTCTAAGTTTAGTTCGAAGTTCGAACGAAGTTCGATTCAAACCCTCCGTGAATAGGTACATAGACTGTAGATAGTCGCCGCCTACAATAATTATTATTACCAGCAGCCCTATTCACAAAAGTCTGAATCGAACTTCGTTCGAACTTCGAACTAAACTTAGACTTAAACTTTTCCGTGAATCGGGCTGCTGAGAGGTCTCTCCATTTTGGGCTTAAAAAGTTCCCCCACAGTCCTCAGTTCCGACCACTCGCAAATGTTCATCAGCATTAAAACCTGTTTTCTCCCAACACCTCGTTGAGCCTCGATTCTTTCTTTAACTATCAGTGAAGCGAGGTCTATTGTCTCCTCTGAGTACATGCCACAAGTAGGATCCCTTCCGGACTTTAATATTAATCAGCGATTCCCTTTCAACCCAGGCTCTATGGAAAAAATTTATATTTCTGACCACGGTGTCCAAGGAAAGCGCAGCATACTAATTTTTCACTCTTTGAATAGGCCTGATCAACCTGTTGTCGCACAGGGTTCCTCTTGTTAGGTCCCAACCTTCCTCCACATTTCTGGGAGATCTTCCACTTAGGCGAATTCCTTGAACGAGGTTATGTAGTGAAACTTAAAATTTCGTTGTGTCCATAGCTGAAATGTGGTCATACCAGCATTCGCCTTTTACTCTGTTTGGCAATATACCTACATTCAGTCTAACATACCTTCGTGTTTTTCTTTTTTGAGAATAGGCCTCACATGATTTAGAGTTTCCTGGCTATTGTCCTGACTGCTTTCCTGGCTATTGTCCTGACTGCTTTCATGGCTATTGTCCTGACTGCTTTCCTGGCTATTGTCCTGACTGCTTTCATGGCTATTGTCCTGACTGCTTTCCTGGCTATTGTCCTGACTGCTTTCATGGCTATTGTCCTGACTGCTTTCATTTCTGAAGTAATCTGATGGTTCCTAATAGATATCTATTAAATCGCATGGTTTTCACGATAGATATGTATACTTAAGAACCTACATTGTAATCAAATAGGTTGTAATTGGTCAGATACATACTTGAGATTTAATCGATCCTCGATTGTAGCATCAAGTTCATATTCGAAATGATGTCAACTTCATTTTTTTAACTATCACGACGTTTGCTTGTGAGGATAGGCAGAGAGAACGGACCTCCAGTTTTTTCTATCCAAACATACTTCTATTTCTCAAAACTTCTCCTATTTATTTTGCTTCTGACCTGTAGCCCTAGTATAAGTTTTCGATGATCGAATATCGAAACGATCATTGAAAGAGTTTCGAAAAATTTTCATACTAAAATGATCGAATGATTCGATCGTTTGATTTAAGAACACTATTTGCACGCTAATAAGCGCTTATTTGCGTGCAATTAGCTTTCCATAAAACTCGTACTAGCCCCACTGGTATAAGTATCTGGTATCTCTGGTATTCATTTTATATTGGTCGAAAATACGTTAAACATTTTTCGCGAATTTGTCGCATTATTTGGTCACATACCTCAGTTTTTGGAATCGTTCTTCTTACAATGGAAGATTAGGAAGACATAATATGAAGAATAATTCATACAAGAATAATTTGGTCTATGTACCTGAACGAATTTAAAAAAAAAACTTAAAAACAATGTTATCATGCAAAATTTCAAGAAGAGATAAGACACACCAAATCTTTAACGGTCGCTGCGTGATTTGAGCAGGTACAAAATATACCTGATAGCTACCTGTACGTCATACTGCTATCATCAATGACATACTGATAGCACCCCAAAATTATGAACCAATTTCTAATCATTTTATAGTTTTTTCTTTTCAAAACCGCTTGTGTTGTTTTTAAACGAAAATCAAAAACGGTTGTTGTTTACTTACATTTTAATCGAATGGAATTTTCATCGATTTGAGCGGTATGTAGCCCCCGGTTGTTGTGATTGAAAATAAAGCTATGAGTTTAATTTTAAAATAACTTGATCTAAATATTGTTATTGATTATAATAATTAGTTGTGAATGCAATCATTTTAAAGAAATAGTTGGCAGACTGATGGTTACGACGCCGGCTTTCGTGCGGAGTTCGTGGGTTCAATCCCAGGTGCCGACCATCTTTGTTCACGACACAATCTTTGAGTAGCTTACTATGAAAGAGTGTACCGATTCATTAAAAAAAAAAATACTATTCGATTTAAAAGTGAATTAATTTCAAATAAAATCGCGGTTATAGATTTTACCGGTATATACAAAAATATTGAGAAATTTATTAGATGTGATTGGAAAATGAAGATTATTTTTTTAAATAAAGTTGGTAGTTAAATATTTTATTGAGAGTGTGTTTTTAACAAAACGATCGCTATTTTATTTAAATGCAGATTCACATAAAAAATAGCATATCTATTGAATTGAATACATAATAATTTTCATGAATAATATTTTGTTTTTTTTTTTTGGGACGAAGTAGGTAATTGTAAGGGACAATATTAATACTCGTATGTTGTGAACATTCGAACAATATTGTAATTTCCAGTGATCCTATGTAGTTTCTACTAAACGTGTCTTCAAACAAGTGTTTTTTGGACAATTCTGCATTCTTATAATTGTTTTTTGAATAATTTTCCTCTCACCATATTTAAAAGCATCTTGGTAGAAACGAAATTGTTCATAGTGTAGGATTAGAGGTGTGAATGCTTTTGATGTGATTCTTGGTGAGTCCAGGATTGTTACTTCTCCAAACTAAACTACTGGAACAGTGAGCTCCAGCTGTTCTTCATTATTTTTTAGGTTTTCCGGGTTGCAGATTTTCTGCCGATGGTTGATTAAGAAACAGAATTGTACATTAGAAGACAATTGTACATTTATAGTATTATAGTACAAAACAATAATATTTTACGTCCTTAGGTAAACTTAATTGTCCTCCATCGAGATGTGTCACTTTCTGTTGTTTTAAAAATGTTTTAGAAGATCCGGTCTTATTCTTATGTCTAACTTCCCTTGGGTTGGCTGGAAGAGATCCTTCGGGATAAGTCCGCCCTTTGAATCTTTAAATGTTTTTATAAAAATTGTTTTTTATTACACAATAAAGCTTTATTTATTTATTATTTATTTATTTATTCCCTGCCATCGGAGGTCTTCTCAGTTGTCTACGTTCCTCTGGTGTCTTGAACATATTAGGTAGTCTTTCGGGACCCATCTGCCAACATGGTCCCTCCAGAATCGCCGTCTATCTTTGAACCGTTTAACAACGTCTTTACTTAACAAGTTGCGGATTTCCTCATTGGGAGTTCTCTTTCTTAGAAGAATTCCTGGGGTAGGACTGATCGAGAGTCTTAATTTCCCCTGTTCGGAGTAGCTGTTAGTTGTCGCTGTGTATGCTCTCCTTTCAACTGCATATTCCATTATGGATCTTATGCATTACATTGTCTTGTATATTCTGACTTTAATTTCCACTTCCATCAGCAGATGTTTGTTGGCCTATACTGAGATTCTAAGACACCCGGAGATAACTGCTTGGCAAAATAAAACAACAAAAAAATATTTCTAATTTCTTTCGTCCTTCAATATTATAGTAAATACAATGTTCATCTTGTATTAGTATATTTATTTAAAATAGTGTATAAAAAATCTAATATTTAGCATAATTTTGCTGTCCAGGAACGTAAAATAGAAAAATAGTAAAATAGAAAAGAATAAAGGTACATTATAAAATGATGAACTTTTCAATGGGTGTTTACTGGGTGTTTATTTAGTATTTCTTGGCATTCGGCGTTCATGAGTTGAACGTATGTAAAGCTGTCTAACAGGTTGGTTGTCCTTATGTCCTTGACCGAAGCACCGTTATGACGGCCATTGAGCCTGTGTATTGTTGTCGATTCAATTTATTAACACTTATAACACCTTTGCCGTACCATCCTTGCACTTACACTTTACAATAAGGCACCGTTTTTCCTGAGTTTGGTTGTTGAAGCAGATTGCTGTTTATCAGAGGAATTCGTTCCCAATACATATGTAAAATAAGACAAACTTCTCTATGAGTAAGGTTAAAAGCAGATTGTTCCCTGTCAATCCAATCAACTCAAATTATAACGTGGTTAGAAGCATATGTATCTCTCTTTCTTAATTCATTATTGTATTAAGGTAGAGTTTTCTATGAGTTTCTTAAAGAAGATTGCTTTTCAATCAAATCTTCAAATCAAACTTCGACCTAACTTAGAATAAAAAAAATTGACTTCTTACATGAATTAAATACAGTTGTTTATGACATAAAAATTGAATTAAATCTAGCTAATAATTTAGAGCATTATGTAATAATTATTGTTGATTCGGATGCGGGATGAAATTCGACCGGTCATAGTTTGTTATAAAAACAATTCATATATATAAGTCACATATGAAACACGTTACGTTATTGTATGTACGAGTATTATTATGTCGTTGAAAGATTAGACTCCATTAAAACCAAATTTTACGCAATTATTGTGGTAACATAATGCTAAGATTTTTGTGAGTATAATGTGACATGTGGCTGTAGAGGCAGATTGCTCCTTTTCATAATTCTCGATTAGGTAGGTACTCTTAATTATGAAAAGCAGATTTTCTATGTAAACGTAGTCCATGTCGTTTTTTGTATAGAGAATAGGCGCACAAGAGCAAGGTATATTTTTAAACTTGTCAATGGATTTGTGGATTTTCGTATTTTGAAAATAAATATACCTAAAATAGCCTGCCTAAATAATGGAAGACTTTCCTATTTTTACTGACAATACAATAATATGTAAGATATCTGTCGGATCTGATAATTATGTTGATCTTAAATATTCAATTCCTTTTCATATTATTCTTATATTCGCCAAGGTCGTAAGATTTTTGTTTACCTGAATTTATTTTATAAATGATAGTTATGCGTGTAAATCTAAATGATAGTAATTTTGTGTTGTTTGGACTAAAATTAGTACTATTTATTAAATGCTTTATTTGGTTTTATTAAGTTATAAGTAAGTATACATAAATAAAATAAAAATCAACTCACAGATCTTCTCATCTTTTTTCAGAAATCAAGATGAGGAACAAAAATATTTTGTTAGTGTACGTCACAATAGGAGTTATATTCGCATTCATTCCATTCACGTCACAGAGCTATGACGATAGTTATGTTGAAGAGGAAGAAGAATCCAATCCACTTTTAGATCTAGCTTCCAATTTCCTACAAAGCTCCATGGCGGGTAACGCAGGGGCTTCCGGAGGAGGGTTGGCAGCTCTTGGAACTATTATTGGAGGACTGATGCAAGGCGGAGGCGGTAAGAACAACATAGGAGATGCCATCATGGGCATGCAGGGCGGGAAGAGCAGTGGTGCTTCGGATGTTTTATCAAGTGAGTGTGATCTTCATTTAGTTATTTGGCTTTGTTTGAATACAAGAAGTCTGAAGTCAAGATTTTGTTTCAGGTCTTGGGTCTTTGTTCACCAACAAACAAGGTGAATTAGATCCCAATCTTATTGGATCGGTTATCAGCGCTTTCGCAGATTCGATGTCAAAGAATGACAATGAAGGTAGGCAACAGGCAAAGAATGTGAAAAAGAGGGAAGTAAAACCTGAACAAGCAAAAAGGACGCAAGAAGAACCTCAAGGATTGGATATGGGATCCATTCTTAACGTGGCATCAGCATTTTTAAACAGTCAGAATAACCCATCTCAACAGTCTGACAATATGATGGAGAATCTTGCTGGAGCCCTCCCTGTCATCATCAACACCATCAGTGCATTCAGTGGACCCGAAGCGGATGCCAGAGCTCACAAACATTCCGATCATTCTTGGTTTTTGCCACCCCTTGTGGAGAAACTCCACGTTTATTGGGATCACTTCATAAATTCAGATTTGGGTAAAGCCATATGGGAGAACACAGGATTGCGTGATATGACTAAAACATTCACGGACAAGGAAGGCAACGTGGATTTCGAGATTATTCTCAAGTCTTTGGAGAATCATTCCTTCAGGAGAAAATGGATCAAGAGAGCTACGTATTATTTAACAGAGTGGGCTGTACATATGGCGAATCCAGAAGTTCAACAAAGGTTTGTTGAATTGTTTTAGTCCTTAAAACATTGCCCAGAATATTTTATTTAAGTCTAATTGGCGTTAAAAGGATAATTATTAATCATTACATTTTCAGATATCTCTCGAGCAGTCAATTTGTGGTGAACAATTTCTTGAAAGCTCAAGGTTTTCCAAAGGACGTAGTCTTCCAACCAGCAAAGTTCACTGAATCAGTATCGAATATTTTAAACTATGTTTTGAAGAAATACCACATTCCCTCAGCAGACGTCAGTATTTACGTTAAGCCCGCAGTTAAATATGTTCAGGTAAAAATATGATTTTCTTACTCTTTGTATAGCATGATGGGAAAATATCCAAAGAACCAGTTTTATTTTGTGCTTGCACGGAATAAGAATCACCCTTTTAATCGAGTATTAAGTCGACTTAAGGTTTTTTGTACGATTAACGTATTTTTTACAGTTCGTACAGTAGACTCAAGTAATATTAATAGAATCACCTGTTTTGATCTAGTACCTATCGAGACAACTGATCGGGTATGTATCGATATCAATAACTGTACCGTTTCAATATTTTTAGTCAATTTGTGTCCGAATGTCCAAAAACACTGGATGCTGTTTCTTGCTTTTACCGATTTCTTTCTGTAACTGGTATCAAGACATTCGCCCATATTTTCAAAGTCTGCCTTTCTAATTTTTCTCTCTCTTTCAGTTCGCATTTTTTAACTCTTGGTTAACGTTTTTACATTCTCTGCTTTGATTCACTCAAAAAGCATAGCCTCGAATTGAAGTGGGATGAAATAATATGCGTGATCGACGTAGGCCTCAAGGAAAAAATCGAAAGATATCTGGAAGAGATCATAAATGTTTAAATTGCCACATTTGCGGGATCCAGTTTGTCAGCCATGAAGCCAGCTGTTAGAACGATTACAATAACGACTCACACGCGATTTCCTCATGTGGTTGAACATCAAGTCTTCTAATAAAATAGTACTAATTTTTTATGCCCGCAATTTTATTGAGTACGTAACAGTATTTATAATTAGTTTAACTCGAAGTTATCAATTAGCTATCGACAGAGGATGGACATTATTTACCAGTTCTGATCTAAACCTGTTTAGGGTAGATACCTAAGTGAGTGGAATTAATTATTATGTCTTTATATTTTTCCTTTGCCGCGGGATTCGAGCACGCATTTGTTTTTGGTGAGACAGTTTGTGTCGAATTCCTTATCTCCTAACTAAATGCTTCGAAACGAAGCAATGTTAAAAAAAAAACAATTATCTTAAAACGGGCGTTGAGACTGTGACGGGTGCTAGTACATTGTGGTAGAGAGAAATCACGGAAGAAAGCTTATCTTACGCATATACGGCGATATCTACACAAGATTTGGCTTTAAAAGCTGAATTCTAAGTATACGTTAATTATCAATTCATTTATCTATCTATCTATACCCACTCAGGGGCATAGGGAGGCAACAAGTGGTCTCCATTTTAGGGTTAAGGCAGGGGGGACACTAGCTTCCAGAACCATCGTCTTCATATTAATTTATTCATACTTACTCTTGATATGGTGGCTTGGCTAGAAATCTAAGCTCCAGAGATTAAAGTAATTATTGATCTCCGTATCAGCATTCACTTTTGAAATGCGTATAAGTGGGGCCCGGTGCGCGGTGGATTCGTATCATCATCCCACATGTGCTGTGCATGCTGGTGAACCTTAAAATCTCACTTGAAGCGTAAGTTTCAAGCGGTTATTCGGTTGATTTCACATGTATATTTTATGGTTTTTGCATTGGCAGGCAAACTTCATCATGCCCGTCATGTGAAATCAGCTTATTCCAATCCTCATCATAGCCTTTATTATTCTTACCAATCTTACATTTCCTTTCCAGGATATTCTAAAAACAGCCCAAAGTCACGGCACCTTCCTGAAGAACGTCAACAAGAATGAGTTGAGCGACAAGTTGACCGACACGCTAAACCTGGAGATCATTGAACCAGTATTGAGGGTGTACAGGGCATATAGATTTGCCAGGAAGGCACCTAGGTGCCAGACTCATGTCCTGTGCGTCATCAATAGACATGACCCTAATGAGAAATTAGGTAACTATTGCTATAAAGATTATATTACCATAGGTTTATGTTGTATTATAAATTATTAATTAAATTGCATTTTTGCAGGTCTTCCCGGGTTCAAAGCAGGTCTCACGAAGTTGAGCAGTTTCGTGGCATCAGCTGCTCTCAGCTACCATGGCGGACATGGTTTCTGGGATCTTTATAATGCTATCCAAGAGGAATCAAATTGTAAAGTAAGTAACTTTAAATAACGCCTATTTTGAAACACATTTAATCATATAGAAGATTTCCAGGATGGATAAATCCAAATACCTGGGAGCAACGAGTAGGATGACAAGTCAAGTGTTCTTGGGTAACTATATTTTTGAAAGATTGCAAGTGTCGCATTTTTAATAACATCGAAGTATGGACAAGGTTGGGATTTACAGTCGAGACGAAATGATAATAATTATTTGATATGTGTGCGTTACCCATTCTTCTGTGAAACCTGGTAGGAGTACTGGATCAAAGCCCAGGCTTATAAAATCCGTTTTTAAAATAAAAGTATCATAGAAATAAGATGGTTGCACCGTATTATAATTAATGTTATTCAAGGGAGCACTCAACTGAGGCTCATCTGCTATAACGGAGAGCGAATGGATTAGGCTAGTTAGTTGACAAAACCACTTTCTAATGATGAGAAAAATCAACTAAGTATTCAGTGGATATCTTCGAAGCACATCTGACGGGTTTTGGTCATGGTTTAATTAGTTGGCGCGAAGTGAAGTTTCCTTGGTGCTTTCAAATGTCCTTTAGCGAAACATAAATGTGTTACTATCTCATTGATAACCGTGGTCTGGCTTTTGAATTTCGTTGCTTACATTTCTGTCTCCGAAACACTATCAAACGACGTTGGGTGTTCCACAACATTAATTTTCACCCCCATTGTTCATCCACCCGAACACTACTGTGTTTTACCACCAGGGTGTCTTCGACCGTGTATGATACTCCTATTCTTACTCTGCGGTTCAATCCTGTGGATTGGTTTTTAGCAAGCGCAAACATCACCTCTTGGCCTGGCATTCGGTTGCAAATATTCCTGACGCAGGCGTCTTCAATCAACAATCGAACCCTCGACCACTCCCTCTAATATTGTACCCAGTAAATTTTAGTGTCTCATTACATGCCTATTACATACCGTCATCTCGAGCGTCTCTTTGTAATGGTGTTCAATATTTGCCTTTCCTCCGGAACTATCGCAACAACTTCTTCGTTCGTAACATGTTCCCTCCAAGATATTTTTAACATTCGCCTATAAGTCCACATTTGGAAGGTCTCCAGTCTTTCCTGTTCTCTTTCGCCTATAAACCAGGTTTCTCATCCATATATACAGTAAAATACTCCATACATAGGTCTTACACAATTGCTTACGAAGTTTTAGGTATTCGATTCAAAGATCTTAGATTTTTTTTTAAGGCGAGTCTCGTTTGGTGGATGCGTCAGTCTATTTCTGTTTTCGCACGCCCATCCCATGTGATACCAACATTACCAGCTACTTCCGAGATAAACAAAATGTCCCAATTAGGGGACATTGAGCGCGTTGTTCTGCACTCACAGATCTATTCACATAATCTTAAATTCTCTTTTTCATCCTACAGACTCATTGAAAATTTTTCTAGACATTTTAACTAATCTTATTATTGTTATTCTTTCCAGGCGAAATACCCAGTGGAATGTGACGATTTCCACGAAGAAGAAATGAAGGTGACAACGGAATATTACCACAACGAATTATAGAAAACGTAGGAATAGACTTTATGCTAACCAATAAATAAACTGATTGTAAATATTGTTACGGTAAATTGTTAGGAAAATATTCGTGTATTTTATTACAATTTTTTTTTATTACTTGAGAGATTTAAATGACAAAATGTGTAAGGAAAAACATCGTTAGTGCGTTGTGATAATATAGTAGTAGGTCATTAATAAAAATATAATAGGTAGGTAGATATAAAAGAAAATTCGCTAATTCGAACAAATAATAAAAAATTAGAACAAAAATAAACTGTCTGATCATAAATTGATGATTATTATTTTATTAAATTGTTGAATAGATACCTACTTCTAATTCATTCAACATTAGCACCTACCTACCTACTTCCTACATAATAAAATAATTGACTTATGGGGTTAATAAAGGAATTATTAACGAGTTAACCCCAATTTTGACATTGAAAGTGTTTTTGTAAAGTAAGCCGCAGGGCACTCGCAGGTAGCCCCCCCCCCTGGATTATTTGAAAATTGTCAAATAATGTTTTTTTTTTATTTATTTAAAATTACGTCGTTTTAGAATTGAGAAAGTATGAAAAATATTCTACCACCTCCCCCTTGGAAAATTTTCTGCAGGCGCCCATGACCCCAGATTCATTGGAATTGGCATCTAGCGTATGATGTGTTATTACCATTCTCTTTGGTGTATTGCCTTATTTTGACAACTATTCAATATAGATTGTGTAGTTTATGAAAAATAGAAAATATTATAAAAACAGTGTTAACAAAAACAGAAAAACCATTAATATTATTGATTTTCAAGTCCTCTTATAATTAAAATAATTCAACATTTTGCCTTTATAAGAAGTGTGATTGCGTAAGAATAATTAATAATGGGTTCGCATAGAATAATTCTTATAGAACTTGTGACTAAATAAATAATTTCAAGAAAAAGATATTTTCGAAAAACGTCGAAAAAGTCGCAGGTCAAAAAACTCGTCATTTTAGCATTTTTGTATATTCAGTCAAAATGTGTTAATTAAAAGTGTTAACCAATAATAGATCACTTATCATCTAAAAAAGGCGATGAGATCGTTATTTACATAGATAACTGTATTTTTTGAAGAAATGATATTTTTGATGATCAGGTGATTTTAATTTTGTAGATTTCATACCACGAAACTTTTTGCTGTATAAAATAATGAAAGCTCATGTTGACTTTGATGCAGAAGATTATTGCTATCAACCCTTCTTAGATAAATGAAAAATATGAAAAAATATTATTTTGCTTCGGTATTGTTTCGTAATTTCATTCATTATGCAATCGTACCTAATTATACCGACTTCGGCAGCCTATACCTACCTACTCTATTTCTGAAGAGAATGATCCAAAAGGTATACGAATTTGAAACTTTTTGAGCAAATAAGAAGGGTCCCACCCGCTTATCGCATACCCATTATTGACATCAGCTGACGAAAGTGCAATGAAAAGCCGTTGATTGCGCATAATTTTTTGGTCATTTTCTCCAGGAATATAGTAATATGTAGTTGTAATCTTATAATATAAAAGAATGTCGGGTTAGTGCGAACACTTATAACTCGAGATCGGCTGAACAGATTCTTCCGATGTTTGATTTATTGGTTTTTTCTCCGCTCCGGATAACAGAATAACTATTAAAAGGTTGAAAAATGAATAAGAAATATTATAAAATACAAAATTAAAGTTAGTATGGAACGGATTTCTTGCGATGCCCGCGCCATCTATAAAAATTCCATAACAACACAAACTTTATTTACTTACTGACAACCATAGAGTTTCAAAACACTGGCACGCAGATTATTGATAGAATTTCTTTCAAGCTTTCAGAAATATTTTTTTAACATTCAAACATAATATTTTAAACGTGTTTTTGTGTAAATTACAAATTTCAAATCAATATTCATAGTAAGGACTTCAGGACAACGTCTGTATCAAAAGCTAGTTTTTTATAATTTAAATAATTTCTGTCGCTATAATCTTTTGCTTTTCTTAATATGTAAAATATTAGAATATTTTATATTCCTTACAATTCTTGATGTTGTGTTTTTTTTTTTCAAATTATCTATTTATTTGCTCATGTGAACCAAAATTTGAATATACCTAACCAAGCAATACTATTATTATAAATAAAAAAATGTATACGTAAGAAGAAATAAATGTGTATCTAGTAAGTGACACCTAGTGTTTTTTTCATCCCTAAATAAAAATATATATCTAATATGTAGGTCTTGTAGGTCGTTATGCAGGGGATCGCTCAAAGGTCGAGAGAAAGCTGGACTTCTTCATCACAGGAGCCCGATTTGAACGATTTTTAAACAGATTCCATCAAAATGTTCATTTACACCCCACTTAGGGACAAAGGGTTGCACACGGGGGGTTGGACAAGAGCTCTCAATCGCACCATGTCATATCAGCCAAGTCCTCTCTATAATGGTAGAACTGATGGGCCTCCGCTGGATGCGCCGGCGTGTAACGTCGTTCTTGATGCGGTGGTACCATCTTATGGTTACAATAATTCTCCTAAGACACTTCGTTTCGGACGCGGAGCCTTTTTGTGCCTAGGCTTTGGTCAGGTGCCAATACTCACACCCATACAGGAGAATGGGCAACATACACGCATCACACAGTTTACATTTTGACCGCTTTTGTTAAATTATAGGTCTAAAAAAGTAAGAGAAATCTCAAATAAAAATACATACTTAAAATACCTTAATAGAAAAATGTAGACAATATTATGGTTTAATAATCCAAAAGAAATCTATTTTTATCCATCACGCCGTGTCCCGTAGGGGTAGGCAGAGAGAACGGACCTCCACTCTTTTCTATCCAAGCACACTTCTTTCGCTTTTTCCACCGGCATATCTACCATTTCTCATACAACCTCTCCTATTTCTTTTAATTCTGACCTGGCCTTCCTTGTGGGCGGAATATAAAAGATAGGAGCATATTAAAAAAACACAAACGCGAAGAAGTAAGGGAGACTTGAATTAGCCAAGATATATAATCTTTAAAATAATATTTTTTAACCCACCGCACCATTTCCTGCAGGGCGTTCAACAACATAACGTTCCGTATACATTGTCCCCTATTTCTTTTACGCCTGACTTAGCCCTCCTTGAGATGGCACCGATATGATCGCTCCACATCGCTTTAAATAGGTATCTCAATTATGAATGATTGATAACTCAAAATTTATATAGGTACTCAGGCCCCCCACATTATTTCCTGGGCCCCGTTGCTAAAAGTCATGATGGTCCCCGGCCCCCCCTCTCACTACCAAAAAAAAGAATTTTCGACCCTTTTTTACAATATACATTTTTTAACTTTTATTACAATTATTTTTCATTTCATTTCATTTATTTTAAATACTGGTAAAAACATAATTGAACAAATAAAATCTTAAATATTTTTGTTTGCTTGATTATTCACACATATAAAATAATAACTGTCGTAGGAAATTGGTGGTTACATTATAAACCATACATTACGAACCATGGTTATATCTTATTTATTAACGAGCTGACCATGCACACTTCGTACCGCCTCAAAATTAATCACCATGTTTTAAATTATAAGCATTGATTCACATAAATCTAGTCCTAGTGATTGTATTTTGGTTTTATTTCTATGATTTCTATAGGTCTACTTTTTAATTTATTCCCCCATCCTTGTGGGCCCCCTTGGCCCACGGGCCCCGTTGCCGTAGCATCGGTAGCACCGGGCATGTGGGGGCCCTGAGGTACATACCTACTAGCTTTCCCGACAGACGTTGTCCTGTGGACCCTGTGGTTCTAACCAGAGGCAGCCCGTTCATATGTGCATAATGTGTACCTACTGCGCCTCCAGAAACAAAAATAAAGTAATAAAATAATAACATTAAAATATATATTTCTAAAACGTCCATATTTCATTCGTATTCTAAGCTCAGGCAGGAATAACGCGAGAATAGAATATGCGCACAATTTTGTTGACTTTGTATGAAAATTATCTAAAACGCCCGAAACGGTGCAGGTGCAGTAGACAATAATTTTGTTGTTAGATTTTTTCATAGATGGCGTCGTAGAACATCCATTCCATACTAACTTTAATATTATATTTTATACATATTATCCATTTTTTTAGTTTTTATCAGTTATTCTGTTATCCGGAGCGGAGAAGAATCCAATAAATCAAACATCGAAAGAATCTGTTCAGCCGATCTCGAGTTATAAGTGTTCTCACTAACCCGACTTTCATTTATATTATAGATATAGATAGAAAAAGATGTTCTTCTGTCGAACACGAGCTTTGCTCTATCGTCAGAGTGTTATTGCATTTAAATGTTATGTATTGTGTCATGTAATTTTATATTGTAAATCTTTAATTTTAATAAAAAAAAAATAATTGTAATTTTAAAAAAAGAGGAAATTTCCAAAAGAATGACTCAAAAACACGAGGTACAAAAAGGAAGGAGAAAATGATTTTCGCAAATCTTTATTGTTTCTATAGTGCAGTTTAATTTGTGCAAATCTGTCTGCAGAAGATTTTTACTTACACGTGAATTCCATCAAACTAAATCTGATGGATTGTGATCGAATATATGCAGATTATGAACCTTTTATTCCTTGTTATTTTATGCACATTTTTCCTTGTCATATTCAGAATTTTTGGCCATTCCCTTTTTGGTACACAAGGTACTCCAGTTTTGGCATTTATCTAATAATTCGTTTTGGATCATTTGTGGCGAAAATGTCAATAAAAATGAATACGAGTACCTACCTAAATATCGATCAAATTATGCGTAACGCTTAAGTTGGTTGTGTACCTTATTAATGTATAGGGTTTATATACTCATTTAGATTAGGCACATAGAGTAGTAAAAGTGCTTATTTTGTTAAAATATCAAACATTGTATTTATGACAACCGTAATAGTTGGAGCGTAAACTAGAATAATGGAATCTTTGAAAATGCAACTTTGGGCAGGCTCAAACGCTATACTCACGGGTATCAGAGAAAATCCTGGAGAGTAATCCGGGATCAAGAAAGCAGTGGGGCTAGTACGAGTTTATCGAAAGTTAATTGCTCGCAAATAGTTTTCTTAAATCAAACGATCGAATCATTTTAGTATGAACATTTTTCGAAACTCTTTAGATGATCGTTTCGATATTCGATCATCGAAAACATATACTATATAGGCTACAGGAAGGCAGATCCCAAATATTCTTTGAAAGAACGAAAGACTAGGCCCAAATTTTGTAGCTGATAAGCTGGAAGATTGCACTGTAGCAGAAGATATGAGTTGTTGCAAAGCTTAAAAGAGACCGAATCTCGACCTAAAGTGTAGAGCTGTGGAGGAAGAAATCAAATAACAGAAAGACGAGATTGGAACCATAGAAGATGAAGAACTAGAATTAAAGACAAAAGCAATCGAAGATTAGAATAACAACTGGAAGGGATGCTGGCACAAAATAAAGAGATCTATGGGGGAGGAGGGTCCAGTAAGATCATCACGTGTAGAATACATTTTTTCTATAGAATTGTCCCGACATCGAAAAGTCTAAAATGTTGCAAAAAACAGCATTACTTGATCAAGGGATGAACCAAATAAGGTAAAAAAGAGTTCATTCATAAATTAAGAACGAATATGATTTATGTGATCATGAAGGTTTTCCTTCTCTTGTTGTTTTTCTTTAATTCTCCTTCATTTCTTCGACACTAAGATCATGGAGCCAGAAAATTCTACAGCACCCTGGTCCATTTTCTGTATTATTCTTCTTTAAAAGTTTTGTTAACAGAAGGGGATGTTTATTTTTTTTTCTTATAAAATATCGCAGCTCTTTTTTTCGTGCATTCAATATTAGTTTTCCGGTATATTTGTGTATCTTCTAAAACATTTCCTATTTACTTCCTTTGAATAAACATAGAATATTTCAGTTGGTGGATATTGTTTTCTATTCTAACTTACAATTTTCTCTTTCAATAGCATCCGCATCGGATCTTAGCAGCCGTCACCCATAATAAGAGATATCTTCTTACAGAGATTGCTCCAGATACGACACAACATGTTGGGGCAAATCATTGGATACTCATGTCCGTGCCGCGCACACACCCAAGCATATCATTATCCGTCATCATGCCCTGTAAACAATTACATTCTGCTGATTCTGTGTCACATGAAACCGAAGGTAGCTGCTAATACTTGCTTAAACGATCTACTAATAACCATTTGCATTGATTGATATAATGATCTATATACCTGTTGGGAAAATAGATCGGCTTTCTATGTAATAACCAATCATATCATAATAATATCGATTGAAGGCACCGACTCAAAACAATGACATCGTTCTTTGCACCATATATATATATAACGAAATACCTAACTCTTAATCAAGCTGTTTTTATACAAATTAAAATAAATGTACACTTTTCTATACAAAGTTGTCAGCACAGCCGGCGGAACTAATTGCTTGATACAATTTCCAACCGGTCCCGTCTAATATGAGACGGGCCATACTCGTGTATAGAAATTTCAACTGAAAAACTCTGATCCGGCCGGGAATCGAATCCAAGATCTCGTGATTTAGGCATAGGCATTTTCATATTATAGAACCAGCTATTATTATTATGATGCTATCATTAAATCAGTTATTGATGTTCGATTTTAAATTAAAAATCCGAAATTTCCCACCATGGGATTTGTTGGGAGGACACGGTCAACAATTCTTAAAATCCCAGCAGGATTCGAGCCCGCCTCTCCAGCGGTCCTATATGCAAGAACGTTATAGCCACTGAGTCAACGGCGCTATACCAATACCTTCTATAATCCCTATATCGAGTATCCGTATGATTTAATGATAGCACCATAATAGTTTGTGCTATCAATGTTAAGATCCAGTCGTGAAAAAGACCACTCTGTAAATTAAGTAAGTTATTCTGTAAATATTTGGGACGTTGTATTAGACCTTTCGTTCGCAGGTTAACCCATGTCAAGATTGTCAAGGGATGGCGCTGAAGATGTTTACTAAACGAATGCTTCTTTCTTAAAAATGGAATCTTATTCGAATGTTTAATTCTTCAAAACCATAAATAATCTTTGATACGTAACATTTAAAATTTTGACACGTCGCGTTGTTGGTACAAAGATGGAGACATAGATCAAACGTGACTTTTAAGGCTCATTGATTTGTTTGCTTCGTATACGTTTCTAATAATATTTATTGACGTGATTCCAATAAATCTCAATATATTAGATTACTACTACTTGATTGAGCTCACACCATCAAATGCATCCTACAAAGTAGAACAGTCAGCGAGACACGAGCAAGTCCAAAAGAACGAATCCAGCTTGATATGATTAGGTACAAACACTAGAGATTTTCAAAAAGTCGGATCGACAGAATTATGGACTGTCCCAAATCGTCCTATTCGGGTAAAATAAAACAAACAAAACAAATGCTTGTACTTAGGGTGCGTTTAGACCAAACGAGCATAGAGCCAGAGCTGGAGATAGAGCATTCCGCGCCCTTATTGCTAATATTGACACCAAGCAAACAAAATCGAAAAAGAATTACCACCAGGAGGGTTATTCTCGTAGCGCTTGAATTGCAATTTTATCTTAATTGATATCTTAAAGGGCGGCTCGGAAAGGATCGGACCAATCAGAGAGAAAGGGGGAGTGTCATGATCGTTCCACGATTGGCTACATCGTATTGTAGAGTTGCTGTGGCGAAGTTGAAGATGTAGAATGAAATGGGGAAGGCAATGAAGAATATTTTGATTTATGCTCATCTTAGAAAATGCATTGATCTGTACTTTCTCATATTCCATAGATTCATCTTTCCTTTTACTTATTCCTGCTATGTTTTTATATCACTGCAAAGTGGAAACATATTACCATATGAGTATATAATAAATCAATTCGGTAGCCTAATAGTGGTATATGCGGTATATAACTTTTGATCTAGATCTCCCGGGCTCGATTCCCGGTCGGGTCAGAATTTTTCAGTGTTTTTCACTAGGAATATCTACACGGGGTGGGCTTATTGTCTCAGATCGGTCAGGTCTAGTTTACTGGAAAAAATTGTCTCGGGTAACAAAGTTTTGCCGGCTATACTTACTGACACCTTGTATACAAAAGTGTAAATTTATTAATATTGGCATCTATTTATTTAAATATTAATATACGCCCAAGGAATCTATTTTTCCCTCAAACTTAGCTGGAAAAAATAACTAAAAATAGCTACTTTTATTCAAATTGCAAAGCTTATAATATAGTCACTCTCCTAGAAGACGATTCCCTAACAGTCAATCAATTAGATGAATAGAAAGTTGGAAGTAATCTTCGTCTTTAACAAACAGGCCACTAAAGCTGAATTATTAGAAAAAGAGAATCTTAAAGTTACCTTATTTATCAAAGAAAACGAATTTTCATCATTCATTTTGATATGACCGACACATTGCAATAAATTTATACATTTTATAGTGCCGATTAATACAACTCAAAAGCTATAAAATTAGATTTTATTGTTTATTACCTGCTCTATAAGCAGCGGCCTAATAAACGTAATGATAGATTGAACTTATTCGATATCGAAAGCTCCGTCATTATCACGTACAAGCTCCTTCGTTATAGTACGCTACGCTTGATGCAAGTAAGGTATATTCATACTCACACAAATAATTTGTATGGAAAGTCATACAAGCTATTGATCCATTAATTTCATAGATGGGAGTTTACTTTGTAGTTCGCAGTTGACAAGTGTGGACTGTATACGCCATAAAGTATTGAAATATTGCAGCCAAGGGTAGTATATTTTCTGTGGACTGTATACCTACGCCATAAAGTATTGAAATATTGCGGCCAAGGGTAGTATTTTTTGTTTGTTTAGGACAAAGAGAAAGTCGATTGACAGATCCGAATAAATCGTTCAACGGTTGAAATAAATTAAAAGTCAACATTACCATATTTTATTTTAATGTATGGGGTCGTATGCGTTAAATCCGGTAGTTCTGATTTTTTACAGATTTGTTTATTGAAGTTCTTCTTCTTCTCTGTAACGCGGCAATCCACTCTCGGGAGAGTGATCAATAATCCTGATGAATAATCCAAGTTTGTGACCTCGAGCGCCGAACGCAACTTTGTCAAAAATCGAAAAACCTCGAAATAATCGTATTTTTTTCAAATTTCGGCGATTAAAACCCTGAAGGACTATTTTTTGAAAAAACCTTTTCAGGGCTTTTTTAAAGTTGACTCAATTTGCTGCAATATGATACTAGAATTGTCTCTGCATGTAAACCCAATTTCTGTTGGGATTGGAAGAGGTGGTGCAGGAGAGACGGACTTATAGCCTAAGAACGAGGAGGGCTGACCCCAACAGTCTACTTAGACGCTAAGTTGCGAGCAAGCTAGGGAGAAGAAGAAGAAGTGCCTCTCACCACTGTACCTCCCACCACTGAACCATTAGCTGTAACCATAAATTTTCATATAAGTAATACGTAATTTTTGGACGAGTAGCGTGTATGATAGCTACTTAATTACTCGCTACTCGACCTAGTGTGAACTAGGCTTTAGTGACAAATCACTCGAGGACAAGTGCATAGGGTTTTAAAAAAATACATATAGGTACCTACCTACACACTAACACCTAGTAGTATTCCGATTGATTTTTTTTAATCCCAAATAATAATAAATTTAATTAAATTCCTAGAGAAGTAGGTAGAAGAGGTGTGCGAGTAAACCAATACAGTAGGTATGACTGAATGATTGGATCTAATTGTTTCAATGATTGAGCAAGAAAGTTTCAGGGAAAACGGATACAGTGTTTTCACTTGTAACTCTAAACCACCAACTCGTATCTCAGTGCTTTTTATCCGGCCACAGCTTCTCCAACTTTAAGACCCTTGTCCACTGTCCAGTGTTACGTGTTTCATCATTTTCTTTGCTTGTCTACCAATAATAATTGTTTACACACAATATTTACGTACCTACGTATATTTTAATTTGAAACACGGAGAGCTAGTACTGAAATTTCAAATTTATGATTAAGTAATAATTCTTACTAGTACATAACAAAAAAATAGATCCAACTAATAATAATTCTGCTATTTTTCCACACAAAATACAATAATTGTCCTTCGCGACATTAATTTGAGCGCATATACTTTCGTAATTTTTACACTCACAAGAGGTAGTGCTACAGTGTTTATGCATACTCTACCAGTCAACCGATTTTGCCTAAGCTGGAATAGGATTCCAGCTCCGCTCCGAGTAGAAATTTCCAGTGAAAAAAAAACGCATTAGGTACCTATAAAATTTCAGACCCGACCGACAAAATGTATAAATCAATTTAACGTTAATTAAAATAACATGCATAGGAATCTAAAGTCGGCGCCTATGCCACTAGGCTACCGAGATCGCCATTTAATTAAAGTTATATTTTTCGCCATTAAATTAATATATTTTTACATTTGAATAGATTTTTTAGGAAATTCTGATTCTCCTAAAAACGGTATAAAACTTCTTTCGCCTGTAATCATCGTAGGTAGCTTTTTTTTTTTAATATTAGTATGTTTTTATCAATTTGGTATTTTATCATAACTGGAAGTTTTTTTGGAATAAAATAAAAATAACCATTTTGCATATTATTTCATTCTTTTTAATGTGATTTTTTCCTTTTGAAACGCTCTATTTAAAACGATGAAAAAATACACATTATTTATTTTCTATACGAAGATTTCAGTATAGACGGAGGACTATGAAGGCAGATTCTAATACTCAACCAAGTTGATAACTCAGGGTAGAAATTTAAATGAAAAATAAATATTTGGAAAAATCTGTCCCCACTTTCCTTACATCCTAGATTTCAGAGGATAGATTTTCGAGCATCCGATTAACACTTTATGACTTTATTGTATGAATAAACATAACTTTCTTCGAAGTCTGAGAAGCACTGGTGTGCGTAGCTTGGACCTAAACCACAAACGCCACCACCTATATATAAAGTATCAATTAGAGATGAACTGGTACAATCTATCAAAAGACATCGTCGAGTCAAGTTCAGTGTTGGAGCTTGCAAAGTGTCGCGTAAAAGTGGACAGTGCTAACTCTTAGATTTGGTTTGCTTATTGCTTTATAGAGGTAATCTCAATATTTACTTTATAATCTTATTTTGTGTTGTATTATATGGAAAAGTTCCATCATGTCAAGTGTTTGAGTCCATTTGCTCTATACATAGAGACATTTTTTTACAAGTGACTAGCTTTCCCGACAGACGTTGTCCTGTGGTCCTAACTATGAATATTGAATTCGATTTTATATAGTGATACACCTTATAACCAATTCAGACCGACGCGACGCATCTTTTTTAAACGATATATTTTCCGTCAATCGTTCCAGCTTTCAAACAACTGACAGTCTCTGTCAAACGCCAATTTAATTTCAAAATAAGAATTAAATTATATATTTAAATAGCACTAAGAAGGTTACCAATCTTAATTTTTTTGAAATTTTCTAATGTTCCACCCTAAATCTAAACTCCTTTAACGCCCCACTTGGGCGCATAGGGAAGCAACAAGAGCTCTCCATTGCGCTCGGTCTTGCGCGATTTTTATGGCCTCCTCCCACACCATGTCTAAAACCCTCAGCTCTGCTTCGACGGAGTGGAACACGGTATGAAAAGGTCCTCCATTTCTTTGGGACCCTGATGGGAGGAAGAACAGCAGTCTCCTCGACCAACCGTCATTCGGCATTCTTAATACATGTTCCAGCCAAGTCCATCTCCTCTCTATAATAATTGTAGAAGTGATGGGCCTACGCTGGGTGCGCCGGCTTATAGTGTCGTTCGTGATACCAGTCTAAAATACATATTTAATACTTTTATGCTTATGTTAAAAACATTAATTGCAGGAGGCAAAATTTATTGAGTGAAAATTTATTGTGCAGTTCAAACCTTGACTTATTTTAAATGAAGATAATATTATGAACGGATTTGCACATTATATTCTGAAATAAATCCTTTGCCTCTATCAGCCATATAACCTACCATACCATATCTGCTGTGTTTTATCTCAGCAATTTTTTGCTGTCTGAGAATGCCTCTTAATCATTTACTGATAAGGAAGTGGCAAGTACTTATACAATATTAGATATAAATAAGAAAATTAACACCGAAATCAAACGTGCTTTATTTTTTACATGTAATTAGTTGTATTTTTTTAATTGAGAAAGGAACATACTTATAATATAATTAATGAACTAAAAATGCAAACTTGGAAATTATTTTTTTAGTTCGGTACTAAAACACGATTTTTTTTACTCAAAGTTAATAAAATTACACTTTTGATATACTTACCTAAGCCAAGAAAAGATTGTGTTGTGAAAGAGGAAGACGGTCGGGGATTTGGGGGTCTAACCAACGGCTTTCAGATCGGGAGCGACCGACCAACTACTCGTACATCCTATTTAAATTTACTTACCACCGAGATGAGTGCTTTTGAGTTTTGGCCAACACCACCTATATAAGAAGGCCTTAGCGCTACGTCACATCGCGAGGCCCAGCATTCACTTGCCTATGGGTAAGAACACGTAGAAAGCCGATACCGGCCCGCGCCGACTGGCGCAAAGAATGTTACTATGCATTTGAATGGGGATACCCACAGAAAAAGCAGGAACCCGTTTTCCGACATGCCCATTTAAATGCAATGAAACCATAGACAACATTCTATGAGCCGGTCGGCGCGCGTCGGAATCGGCTTTCTATATTATGTTCTTACCCTTTATCTGTATGTACTTACCTGTACGCTATGATATCTGTCTACACGCCGGCGGCCTGGTGACGCGAGAGGAAAAATGGCCGCCATCAGCGCTAAGGCCTTTTTATATAGGTGGTGTTGGTTTTGGCTTTTAGTAGACACATTTATTAAATTATACGAAAGTTGTCTAAAAATATTTATAAAAATAATATGAACATCCAATGTCTTTCTCAATATTTTTTTTTCGAATTTCCTCCCACTTTTAAAATTATCGCATAATTTACTCATTTATAAAATGTTTGTGTCGAGTCTTACATTTTTTAACTAATTTTCGTGTTCAGCAAAAAAAACTATTATAATACATCATCAATAATCTAAAATTACTGTAAGTTGTGCTTAACTTCTAATGAGTTTAAATAATGTAAAATGGGAACCAATATTTTTTGCAAATGGCCATAGACAGAATGTGACATATTATTTCCGTTAATGAACATCGACTTGAAAAGAAATGAAAAAAAAACTCGTGTCAACAAAGGCTGTCTGCAAGTCTAGGTTTTTTGTAATTTAGCACTTCCATTCTTTTACCAGTAAAACAGTAATTATACCTACATTGAAGATTTAGTACAATATGGACATACCTACTGTTGAGTTCAGCCATTGAAACTTTTTAATAATTATATTGACCGCAAATATAATTCATTGTCATTATAACATTAATTTTACAAAACAAATATTATTATTTTATTTACTTCTTTATCAACCGTAACTGAATTGTAATACGGCATTTAATTGATACATTTTTTTTAATGAATCTGTACACTCATTGACTCTTTCACAGTACGCTACTTAAAGCTTGTGTCGTGAAAGAGGAAGATGGTCGGCACCTGGATTCGAACCCACGACCTTACATTGTTACATTGTTTATTTAGAACGCGAAAATGAGATCATACTTTTTTTATTCTTAACAATATATTAGATATTAAAGGCGGACCAAGGAACAAGCTACCAAATATGTTTAGATAGTCTTTACAAAGATTTGAATATTTGATGACGATATTGTCTAAGGTTTCTGCATTACATACCTAAATTAGAAATTCTTTTTTTTTAATTTCATAACATAAAAAAATCGTTTGATTGTGGGGTGCCCCAGTACCCCGGTGTAGGGATTAAAAGTACTTACCTACCTCCGACATGCAGTGTAGGGTTCTAGGGTTGAGAATACACAGGAATTTTTTGAAAAAAAAAATCTTGATTTATCTATCTTAACACAACTTTTTTATTCCGTCGAATTTCGAGCGATTTGAACCCCTATTTAAAAGTCTTGGAATATACTTTTTGATAAATCTGGAAGAAATCCGATTGAGGATATTGTTGGTGATTCATGAATTTGTGATTTTAAATAGCCTAAAGCAGAGGCTCCCAAACTTTTTCGGTTGACGTTTCCCTTAAAACGTGAGATTTTCCTGCGGCTCCTTTAACACTTATCTATTTTGTATTGTTTTAAAGAGAAAAAAAAATCTTATTTGTATGATTTTTATTTTATTGTTTTGTAATTGGCCCAATGGCCGTATGTGATTTAAATAAATAAAACATGTCAGATTATTTTCACAATGCATAACAACTTTCTTGAGGAATTGGGAAACTTTGCATTATTCCGTCTACCTATGGGAGCTGCGGCTCATAATTTGTAAATCGCTGGCCTAAACCCTTCTCCAAGAAATAGGATATCAAATACTGTATATAGATCGAGGTCACTAGTCCTAGTATGAAAGCTTACCCTATAACATTGATTATTAATTTGTTTTGTATTAGTTTCAGAATAAAATTATCATGAAGGAAGTAATATTATGCTTAACACTGATCCTTGGCGTGTTCGCTTCAACGGCGCAATCCCTCCAAGATGAATATCTGAACGAATCCCACGACACATGCCAAAGACATCATGACGGATTTTCCTGTTTCAAGTACAGGGCTCTGAAATATATCTCGGGGGTTGCTGAAGGCAACACGTGGCCGCTTAATTGGAATAGACACAATAACGTATCGTTCAGAAACTTGGATGAAAACGATCGCTTCTTCAGTTTGATGCAAATGCAGAAAAGTGCAGATTTCGATGACAGCATAGAGGTGTTTGAAGGTTCCAGACAATTACAAAGTGATTCTGAATATTCGAAGTTCCTCAAATTCGGAAAGCGGCTGATGGAAATCTTTTTGAAGAAACATGGAGTCGGTTTTGAGTTACCCGAAGGAGCAAGAACAATATCAGACGATGAGCAGTGGGACAGTAACGGTAAGTCAAAAGCATTTTTTAGCCCTTTTATATTATCAAATTTGCCTACAAATGTTATTGTTACATAATATAGCGTTTTCAAACTGTGCGCCGCAATTTTGAATTGCAGTGCTATTAATAATTTCTCATGCAAACAATATTATACCAGCTATCTAGTGGCCAGAGGGGTATATATAATAGAGCTCCCCATGATGAGGGCGATGGGGACCGAAAAAGTTTGAGAAACACCGGATTAGCCACTTACGAGCTTAAAACGCAGATGCCTATCCACCTCTTAATATGCTCTGCCTGAAACCGTCTTCCATGATGACCTAATAGTGCAATACGAGAAAATCCGAAGTGGACACAATCACACGTGCATAACTACTTACTGAAATATTCTTTGTTGATGTTTACCTGATTTCAGTAAAGCCTCAACACTTACCTGTAAATTCCTGACTCTCACGTTGCTTACCTATCCTATATCTGATATATCTCCCGACGAAACGCTGTAGAGCAGTGATTTCCAAACTATTTTGACCTACGAACCGTTTTTTTGTCGAAAATTGCTCACGGACCCTGGGGATCTTACATCAATCACGTGAGTTCGAATAGGATGTGGGCGGGGGATTTTTTATAAGTTTTTTTTTTTTTGCCAAATTTTCGTAAGTATACGGACTCTTCAGAAATTGTCACATTTTTTATCAAACCTTTCGTGGACCCCCCCGAAATTATTCAGGAACTCCTAAATCGATTTTAATTTCCTACGAATCCTTTGAATAATCCCAGGGACCACTTTGGGAACTACTGGTTAGAATATTTGCAATACCGCATTTTTAAGTTCATATACCTACTTACATTTGAATTACTTTCACGTGTTTATAGAACACCTAGCTTTATAGAATATATTTGCATATTAAGCTTTCTTTCCCTATACTTATAGATAAAATTAGCTAGAACAATCAAACAAAATCTGCTTTATTTCCAGTAGAGAGCTTTCTGGTTGAATACTTGAAGATAGTGTAATTATAGTGTTACAATAATTGAGTATTGCCATATAACAAAATAACCATTATAAAGTAAAATATGAGATCAACTTTGTAAAATGTTAATTGCAATTACGCCCTATAGAACTATTATTAACATTGACAAGAAGGCGTATGCCTTGTAAATAATGACACATTATAATATTGATATTTATGGTAGGTAGCTACTACGAAGATAGCTATAAAATAATATTGTCACAAGTAGGTACCATACATACTTATTTTGCTTTCTCAACTTTTCAATCCATCACACCTTTTCTGAAAGGGGTAGACAAAGAGAATGGACCTCCACCTCTTTTTTATTGAGTCACACATCCATTTCCCATTCAGTTTTTCTTGTTTCATTTACTTTTGAGACAATGAATGAGGGGGTGTGACTAATCTAATCCATTTCAGTCATTTGCCATTGCCTTCTCACACCAGGACCTGTCCTCTCAACTTTATTAAAATTCTTAAATATAAATCAATAATTTTATTACAAACTCATTCAAAAGCAGGTGCCAAATCAAAAACCTCCTCCAAAACTTGGAGGAATTATTAAATAACCATAGATTCATCCTAGCTCCAATATAATTTCTACTGTCAAAACTAGGGCTACCAGATCAAAAAAATCAAAATTCCGAACTCGTAGAAACAATAATGACAAACAATTATAAACATTAACTATTGTAGCTTACTGTGAAAGGGAACCCTATTCAATACTTACTTTATTAGTAGTCTGAATTAATTCAAATTTCTTATTATTTTACAGAAATCCCAAGATCTGACGATGGCAAAACACACGTAGGAAGAGGAAAAAGAAAACGTTTGGCCATTTTCTTACCATTACTTTCACTTCTTTCATTAATCAAAGTCAAAATGTTACTGGTGCCAATATTGCTGACAGTATTGTTTATCAAGAAGATCCTCGTCTTAACAGCATTGTTCCTTCCATCCGTGTTAGCATCACTGAAGGTCTGCAAGACCCCTCATCCTCATCACGTTTCGTACGCTAGTGGAGAAGCATCAGCGGATTACAGTGGAGGCTACGCCGCATATCCATCAAACAATAGTCCTGTTTATGCCAAAGATTGGGCTGCCAGCAGAGCATATGAAAGTTATAGACCGACAGCTGAACTAAGTGGAAGATCTCCGACATCTTTCGCCTTTGGAAGTTACCAAGCCACAGATGGCTCCTCATGATAAACTCTCTTTATTCTTATGCACTTAATGTCATGAGAACTTAGTATAAAGAATATGACAATCTTATTTATTACCATTATCATGTACCAATAGGTTCAAAACAATGGCTTATTTTATTTATCTGCTTTCTCTTTTCCTTTTTTGATAGAACTTTAGCGTTATAACGTTGCCTGGGGTGCACCACGTGGAGGCGTCCTATCATTACACCCCATAATGAATGAAACTTAATTTAATGTCTGTGAACCATATCGTTCAAGAATGCCAAATAACCAAGTTCGGGGGCACCATGATGGACATTCACAGCTTGTCACCCGAAGCGATTCAATACATGAGCTCTCACGATCTTAACCTTTGACTGTGGCTTTCTCTACAACCATACGATATATATATATATTTATTTTATTTATGGAGTACAAAGTATGAATAAAATCACTTACATAAATGCATCTTACTATTATTAATTACTTATTTATTTTGAATCATTCACCATAGACTAAATCTGGGCAATTAGGGACATCAATAATTTTTCAAATAGGCACGGGAAAAGATTACTTAATAAAATCAAGTATCTAATTCATTTTGTACTAAAAGTCGAGTGTTCAACACAAGCTTTGCTTAGGGTGAGAGAAGTTGGAAGTGTATTTGTGTTCAATTTATGTAATGAAAATGAATAAGTATAAGAATTCAAATAAAATGTATATAGGTAGGTTTCTAATCTTTCATGAAAAATCTATAAAAGATTCCTTTGTAACAATGCTTGAAAATATTGTATTTGTTACTCAATTGATAATTTTATCACCTACTACAATAATTTTGGTAAAGTTATTTTTTCTTTCTATTTCTATTTAAGTTATAAAACTTAAAAGTTTTATACCTATATATTATTCTATTTATTTGTATTGTTTCATCAAATTTTTCATTGATTTTTGTTTATAATTTTTTAATATAACTCCTCATAATTAATTTTGCTTATAAAAAATAGCAACTGATTTTTATAACTCTTGGCAAACAAATTATTTAATGACTCAAGGTGTATAAATAGTATTTAAATAATTTTTTATCGCCTTTAATCTACATTTTTGTTGTAAAATTAAAATCCGATACTTATGGCAGTGAGAAATTTTGAATAACCTTGTATGAGCTACAGTGTTATTCAAAAGAGCAAAGTATTCTGTGTTGTGCTATAAAAATGTGTCTTTAAGCCAGTGCTATAACAGGATACAGTCTGTCATCACATCAACTGTTGATTTTTTTCCAAATCTTGTTAATTTTTTTTGACATAAATGATTACCTATCTTCATAATCGGTCTAAACATCTATTATTTCTTTGAGACCCTACTTAGGGGCACATAAAGAGCTCTCCAGTGCGCTCGATGTTGTGCAATGCCAATCAATGAATGCCAATCTTAAGAAATAACGTAAAATTTAATGAGTATATCTTGTTTCTCTAAATAGTCTACACAGAAACATAGTTGTACATCCATTTTAACTATTTGATGGTTCTTTTCCTCAAATTGATATTTACAAAATTTCGCTCATGGTTTTAATCTAAGTGAGAATACCATTCGATAGAATTTTAGTTAAAAGCTTTGAAACTTAATAGACAATAAAATTTCATTATAAAATTCATTAATTCATTGCCATTCAAAGAGCCAGTCAAGTCTGCACTGTCCAACCAAGGTTCCCATAAGTTTGCTTAAATCCTTTAGAATTAAATATTCTCCCTCTGTGATGATTTTAGGTTCAAAATGTTTTTTTTTTTATCATTTCCAATCTTTGAGAAGAAATAATACTAGAGAAATTACGTGCTACTGCGCATGGTCCCAACATGTACCATGTGACTGCTGTTAAACTCATACAAATTGTGACGTTTATTGGTAGAGGTGTGTGACATTCGATTTTTTATTTTTAATATTTTAGCGTTAACACGGGGGAATTTTATGTTTTAATCATTTAATTAAATAAAGAAAGTACCCATGGGTTTTTTTTGTGTTGTCTTGAGCTTGTGGATGAAAGTAAAATGAATTATTATTGATAATTTATCTTCAGTCATGTGACTGTTGAATAAAAAAAACAATTTTCGGTTCTGCGCATCTAAAAATGTTCTCTAATAATATTGTTGTACTCAGTGTTTCCAATATTTTATTTGTTTTGTTATTTGTAAATACTCTATCGACTATCATTTATGAATATTTATGTTTTTCCAGCTATACTTTTTATTTATATTGCATTGTTTGCAAAAACATTGTTTATTTATTGTAAATTTATTCAGCACATAAAAAAGCTATCAATTATTATTATCATTTTATTTTATTAAAATTATTTATATAAGTACCTATTTATTCAAGTTATATATACAAGGGACCATTGGTTCAAAATTGTAGAAATTTGATTAAAAACAAAATTGAACATGGTCAAACAAAATTTTAAAAATTTATACCAGAAACAATTTCAATCATTCGTAAGTTTCCATCTGCCAAAGTAATTTTAATTTAGAACTCAAACTTTTTACCTAGAAAAAAAAGCAAAAAAAAGATATTATAAATTTATCATTGAGAAATTCTTTATAGCTAGTTATTGAACTTAATAGATGAAAACGGTTACCTTAAAAAAGTCGGCATTTTTCTGTTCTTTCAAATTACATTTCAGACTTCCAATAAAATTTATAATCCAATTCTTGGCGCTATTCTCTTTCGAGGTTTTCGATTCCACAGCAACAAATGTCCATAGTAATTCATCACATATTTTGAGCATTATATATTGATCGTAAGGTAGTAGATGATTTGTATCTTTGCCGTAATACAAAATCTTTTTCAGATCATTAAATGTATCGCACGTCGTTGGAGAATCTTTTGAGAATTTGACCAACGAACAGAGAGTCTTGTGTAGAATGCATTTGCCGAGTTTAGTTGAGAAATATTTAGGGTTGGAGTTTAATTCGGACGGTTTGCATCTGATAATGAAGTTTTCCGATAAATGTAGTCTGTCATGGAAATCAGGGAAACTTTTGATAACTAGTTGAGCTAGAGTGTTCATCTGGAAAAAGCAAAAATGTGCATTTTGAGTTTACAAAAAAAATTAGCAAAACTTATTACAAAGTATAGAGTGAGAAGAATTACTCACCATCTCATCATTGGATTCAGGAAGATTATTTAAAATTTTACAAACTAATTCACCAGCAGAAAACACTGTTAGAATTTGTCTACATTTTTGATCCAAAATAATTCCACACATCAAGAAGAAGTGAGTGTACGAATCACAAAGTTTCGATATACCACCTTCAGAATATATGTCGTAGAAAAAATTCAACAACTAAAATAGAAAAATGTTTTTGATTAAAGAAAATACAACACAAGAATAAATCATCATTACTAGATTATACTTCATTAATTCATTAATGATTATATTATTTGAAAAGAGGTTCCGTTTTCAAACATTAAATTTCATTTTCGTTTTCAAACATTACTCTTAAGAACTAATGGCAAATGATTTTTAGAATAAAGTGTTTACACTGAAATAGCCATCTAAGATGAAGGTCATTAGTACTGAAAGGGAAAGATGGTTGATTCCAGGGTTTGAGCCCATAACCTTACCATCAACTTTTTACTAACAATTATTATTTGCCTTAAGTTGAAATTTGTTTCTTTTTTGAAAATGAAACATCTACAGCTACGGTCATGTATACTAAGCAGTATCGTGGCGTGTGTTCTCTATCACTCAGTATCAAAATGATTTTGGCCTAAAGAGATATGCGAAAGAGTGTAAGTAAAATGATAGGGCAGAAGCTATGCCCCCGCTATTAAGTCAAACACATTAGTTTAGAGTCGATCACTTACATTAGAGATGAGTTGCTCATTTTCAGAGACATCATTTCTGTAAATGTCACAGAAAAACTGTTGAACTAGATCAAGTCCATCTTTTGACACAACATCAGCCGGAATGTTAAAGTCAAACAAACTCATATTGACACCAGGGTTTTCTCCGGGAATCGATATGATACCTTCGTTAGATTGAATTACATCAATGCAGGAGTGAATTTCCGGATCAGAGTTTGCAAAGTCTTTGTTGTTTATAATTTCATTAATTATTTTGTCCTTCTCCGATTCTTCTTCCCTCTGTGCCGCTAGTTGATCAGCATCAGGCAGGGTAAAAATTGATATTTCCATTGCATCCTTAAAACAAACAAAAAAATTTCTTCATGCATTTGTTATTCTAACATAGGTATTTTTACAATACAATTGAAACATGATAAAATAAATGTCATGTACCCCTATCAGTCACCGGGTGAAGTTAAGGTAGTTATTCTGCAGAGCTTATCTAAGTACAGTAGGCGCCGGATATTGTGATCACGTTTGTCCCAGTGGTTTTGATTCTATTAACCGGCGATTCTAATAAGCGGCGGTCATATAGAATATACGTACTTAGTACACACCTACATATACATATTTCACACAAACATAGGTACCTACGCAATATATACCTAAGAAAGGTTTTTTTATGTCAAAAAAAATCGTAAAGAAATCGAGACAGAAGAGAGTCTGACCCTATGTTTCTGATAGTTTTCGGAAATCTGTGACTTCATTCAAGCATTTGTCTAAAAAATATACCTACCTACATTACTAGCAAGTGTTTCACGCCTTTAAAACATCTGGGAGATTTGCTCTTTCCAAAACTAAAATGTTATCTGTCAGTCATAGCGCACGTTAAAAGTGCTCACCGTTATTCGGTCTTTTATCTTTTTTCCTGTTCCAGGGTTCGTATTTTTTATAACCATACAATAAACAAATACACGCACAGTTCAAAACTGACCTCGACTGAGCTATAAATATTTTCTAATGCGCAATTTGTCTATTGAGTCGAAATTGAAAAAAAAAAAAGAAACGTGCGTGCCAGCGGCTAAAATATACGAAAGTGTTCTAAATTTTTCGAACAATTGATTCTATTAACCGATAGAAATAGTATGAAATTCTTCATTTTGAATCGGGACTTGGACTTTTGATTCTATAAAGCGGCTGATTCTATTAACCAGTGATCACAATAACCGGCGCCTACTGTATTCTACAATTATTGGATATGATTATTTAACACAAAATTTTTGTGACTTCATGCCAATGTTATATCATGAAGATTTAGAATAGGGCTACTGGTAATTTTAATATTTATACCTGACAAAAATCAAAGAATTTTGGCTTAACATAAACCTCTATCGTAAATATTGCGAAGGCGATGATGTCCGTATTAAGAATTATGGCCTAGTCAAGAACCGTAATGCAATATCCGATCAAATATTTTCAAAACGGCTAGGTTTGTGTTGAATGTCCCAGTCTATTGATTAGGGGTGCTACAACAGCATCGACCTTGCAGATGGATTATAGTTTAAGGTTCTAGAATACAGCATTCATTCTTGATCTTTTAACGCTAATTTAATGCTAATTTCAGTGCTTACACCGAGCAAATGTCAAGGACAAATAATTTGACCTTTTTATTATATTAAAATGAATCAGTGCTCACTCAAAGTAAACACAAATACACTCATTGACTCTTTCCTTTGTATTTTGAAAGAGGAGATGGTGGCCACCTGGGATTGAATCTATCACCTGCAAACGATACAGTATGAAAGGCAGCTTCGTAACCTCTGGGCTATGGATGACATGTGTTTCTGTTTTGGTTACAATCAGACCACATGTTGATGCAAAGAAAAGGGCACTAGGTAAATTATAATATATTATTACACTTGAAGAGCGTCCATTAAAACTTTCTTCAACCATTCTCGCTATATGGCTGTCTCTTTCATCTTCGAGTTTTCGTTGAGCAGCCAATATGCTGGCATCTTCCACAAAGAAGTCATGTTTTGAAGACTTTTTCTGAAATGATAATTTTAAAGAATGATAAAAAACAAATGATATAAAAATAATAATACATATTTAATATTTGAGTATATGAAGGTCATTTTCGACAAGCATTGGCAAATTAAAATTTAATATCCAATTTTCTGTGTTTCCTGTTAAAGATGTTAATTTATAAATGTAATAATACAGAACAAAATAATAAAAATTTACCTTCCTTGGAGACTTTAATTTGACGGTCGGCAAATCTTCTTCGGAAGAAGACATCGTTAAATATTGCAATTTTTATTAAATTCTTAGATATTTAATTGTTTTATAAAACAATATTTTGTGGTTATCTTTCATTTGAAAACAAAAACAAATAGGTACACAATCATGAATCAAATTTCATGAAAGCGTGACGAACTGTCACTTTTTAAAAGTATGACAGATCGATTTATGGTTAAAAATACAAAATATTATTAATCAAAACATTAAACAAATAAATTATTAGATTTTAAAATTCTACTTAGACATGACACTACACAAAGTTATTATAATGATAAAATTAATAGTATACAATTTTTTTTGAAATAAATTATTATTATCGATTCAGCAGATTCATGTCCATTGTTCACATCCCTACGAGTGACATGATTTTCGGCGGGAAAAAATGAAGTTCCGCATTTTATACTATTACAGATTTTTAGTGGATGGATAATAAAATAATATCTTATGTCAATTTTCTGTAAAAATTATTTAACAAGTGTTGATTTCATGCTAAAATTAACAAATCTAATTAACATGCTTAGGAATTTTCTGTATATTTTAACCAAATTTGGATGTGCATTCCTACATATATGGGAAAAGCAGGTAATTAAAATGGAAAACAAAGCAAACTTAAAATAAATGTTTTAATAATTAATAAAAAAATATTTCACATATAATTAACTTACATAAATAAATTTCTAATCTATTAACATTCAGTAAAAAAAATAAAAATTAAAATTTGATAAATGGCTCAAAATTATCTGGAATTTTAGTAAAATTTTTAAAAATTTGTATGATTTCTTTTCTCCTACAATTTTCTTTCACGGCTATAGCAATGGGCTTACCATTTTTATCAATTCTGGATGCATGAGATATCCATTTTCCCTCTTTGCAGTTCGTTTTCTTAATTAAAATATTGATTCCAGGTAGAAGAAGTGAACATACATGTGTTTTACTCGCAAATAACTGCAGAGATTTATAAGCCATAAATCTTAAATGGTTCACACAAAAATCTAATTGGCCATTACCATTAATTTTTAGCAGTTTGATAATCATATCACACATTTTAACAGCAACCTTTTTTTTATAAATATTTATAGCATCGTCGATTACGAAAAGTTTAGAATTTTCACAAAAAATTAACGACATCAGTGTACAAAACTTATTAGCCGAAATTAATAGCGTAACGAATATATTGTGCCAAATTGTCATTTCGGAATTGATAATTGAATTAAAAAATAAAGGTGTAAGAGGCACAGTAGTTTGGGCGACTCTTCTCTTCAGAAATGTGAATGGTTGATTTATTTTTTCATTGATAATCATTCTGTATCTAATTTGTTTACTGTACACTGACTCGTCCCGAGTGATTTCTAAATTACAAGTGTTTATTAAAAATCCACAAAACGACACCTGAGATACAATCTCAGAATCTTTACACAAGAAGTTACATTGAGTTTTAGATACGTTCATTCGTCCAGTCGAAGCAAATAAATCTAAAAACTTTTTTGCTTTAGATATATCATCAGTAATATAAAGATAATCATCCACGTATCGCACAAAAATTGATATTTCGTTGTCGGATTCACTTTGGAATTCTGAAAACAGTTCTTTGTCTATATTATTGTAAAAGATTTCGCATAGTATCGGTGAATATCTCAATCCTTGTACCAAACCACGTTGCCAGGTGTAAACACACGAACCCATTCTTATGTAAATCGGTTGTCTAAACTCGCTTATAAACTTTTGATACTCTTTAGCGACGAAACACTTTAACTGAACATTTTTTTCTTCTTTTTGAAATTCAATGATGGCCTTCGATAAATATTTTTTTAATCGATTCATATTAACTTTTCCAAAGGCGTCGATCAAATCAACTTTAATAAAATATAATTTAGGCTCGCAAAATAATTTCCACTTCTTAAACAGTTCAATATATTTGTTTTCAAATCTGGAAGACGGTGACTTGGGAAAGAGTATTTTAAACATTTCCCTTCTGTTTTTAATAGCTTTGCGTTCAAACGCAAATAATTTCTTGTAGCGAATTATGATCCTTACTGAGTTATTGGACTTGAGCATAAACCGTGCAATTGGTATTTGTTTTAAGAAAAATTTTCGGTCTCGTTTGCTAGCTGCATCCAGATATTTTTTCGTTTGACTTCCCAAGCTGTAAACATCACACTTTATAATGTCGCCTTTAGAAACCAGCTCCCTTACAATATTGTCGGTTAATCGCTGCCAATGGTTCTTAAAAAAATAATACAATTTTCTTGATTCATGAGTTATAGACGTGGTGGTTACATAAAAATTCACAGCTACCAACGAACAAACAGTATTTTTGATAACCCAAATAATTACACAAGACAAAATATCTCTTTTTAGTTCCGTATCTTTGATAAATTGGAGCCACGGTATAGTATCCATTTCCCAGTTATGAACAATTTTTTCTTTGGTGATGTGTTGATTGAGCATTCCTTTTAGAACATAGCGAACCAAATTCATAAAATTCCTCATATTTTTTTTATTGCCATAGAAAGAATCACCAACAATTAACTTGTGTAAAATTCCAATGGTGATATTAGATATTTCAATAATATCAATATTAATTCCCTCGTCATTACTTTCATATAATGTTTTAAAAAACTCCTTAAAATCATTTTTGTATAAACTCTTATAACTCGTATGCAGAGAACATAAAATCGGTTTTAACTGGACTATTAATTGTTTTTCTACGTTCGATGGAATTCTTGTGGATTTCGACTCCAATATATTTTTAAAAATATTTTGATAATTTAAATTATTCTTATTCAGAATATTATCTTTGATATTTTTCAAACTTCTGTATGATTTATTGCAAAAATATTTGGTGAAACAGAATGTATCCATTTGATTTGTTTTCTAGTTGAACTACCCAAAAACTGTTGATTTGTTGACTAAAAAAAACAAACTTAAAATTTGTTAAGTATAATCAAATTATAAATACTAATAAATGAAGATAAAAATGCTCACTCACATAAAAATATTTTGTTTTCTGTGTTTGTATGTACATGAAACACTTAAAAACAATAATAAAACTGGATCTATTTAAGAGGAAGCTAGATATAGGCATGCACTAGAACTGTTAGTAAAAAGTTTAATCTGTTGAGTCTTCTAAAAAATATAATCCCTACATGTCTGTACTTGTTTCTTATGTTAAGTAACTCTGTTTATAAAAGAGGGGTGAATGAGTATTGGAAGAAATTCAACAGGTAGCTATGTATAGGTATTCATTGATATACTTATGGCCATGGGTTTACATTATTTACTTGTGGTTTTGCCATATATTTTCATAGTTTTGACTTATGACCTTATAGTGTATTTTTACAACAAAAAATATTACAGAAAAAAATAATGGTCATAAAAATTTTGAATTTTTATGACCATAAAAATTCAAAGTTTATTAAGTTTTTTAGTAGGTCATAGCATAGTGATAATAAATTGGTTTATTTTATGCTGAATAGAATTGATAAAAAAGTGTTGATTCATTGATCAAACCAAATATAATAAAGTGATTAAAAAATAGCTAAATTATCGTTAGGTATCATTTTATGATTAAAAGATAACGGAGTATTGTTTTAAGTTTAATTGATTAACAAATTATTATCTTTACATGTTTGATAATAACAATAACTTGATAAGAAGTTTAATTTAACGAACCGAATATCTTTTTTCGTCTAGTTTATTTAAATTTGAGCAAAACTTTACCTTTTCCATTTCAAATTATTCAATTAATAATAATTATTGTGCATTTTAAAACTTTTAACTGACGGATTATCCTAACCTCTTTTTATAAACAATGACAGTTGTGTTTATTTATCTAAAAAACAGCTGATTTGTTGTCATTTGCAATGTGTTGATCTTGTAAGACAGAAAACTTGTTTGAAATAATATATCTATTGAGGAAAATAAATATTTTAATCATACTGCTAATAAATAATAATACTCAAGCTATCGTGACAAACTTATAATCTTAAAAGTAACTTATTATGATAAGTACTAAGTGTTTAACCAAAATGTTTGAAACTTTATAAGTAATAACAACTTTAAAAATGCAAGAGTGGTTAAAAATATCAATTTTGTTGTGCACATTTGGTTTAGTTAGAGAAATACGTCCTTCAGAACCGTACGTGACTGAGTTTCTCACCGGGGAATGGAGAAATTTCACAGGGGAATGGGAGAATGTGCCGAAAGAGGATGTGGTCAACAGCAAAGTTTATCCCGTTGGCACATACTCCTATTTGGCACAATTAGTAGTTGTGTTCCTAATTACCGACTATTTAAGATATAAACCCTTGATCATTCTTTCTGGTGAGATGTATTTTTAATTTGAATTATGAGTTTTTATATTATTTGAACTTGGTCATTATATAAATTTAATAAACTCCAATCCAAATCCAAACAAGAGCTCTCCATTTCGCTCGATCTTGCGCAATGTTTATGACCTCCTCCCACACCATGTCCAAATCCTTTAACTCTGCTTCGAAGGAGCGGAGACAGTATGAGAGGGTCTTCCTCGTCTTCGGGACCCTGATGGGAGGAAGAACAGCGCTCTCGGCCAACTGTCATTCGGCATCCTTAACACAGTATGCCCTAGCCAAGTCCATCTTCTCCACATAATGGTAGAAGTGGTGGGCTCACGCTCATAAATAAACTACTTAACTGAAATAGATTCTATTGTAATTAGTTGCATTTTTGTTTGAATTACCTATTAATATCTTTTACTTATTTACTTGAGTAACTATTTCATTCTTTAATTTGTTAAAGAATCTCATATTAATGAGTATCTTTTTCTTCTCCGTGAAGTATCTTTATATTTTTCACAGTATCTTTTGCTCTCCTCCCCAACATTGACACTCACTCGAGAGTATCTTTCCCTGTCTTAGGGAGCTGCAAAAACCTCGCCGATTGTTCTAATTCCAATCTAACTGCTGATATTTTGGAGCCAGGAAATTTGTCTTTTGCCCACTCTATTTGTAAATTTAAAAACAATCATTTTAATTTTAGGACTATGTGGCAGTGCTGTTTATATAATACTACTATGGACTGAGAGCTTAGAATGGCTACAAGTTTCTCAATTTTTCTATGGACTGTTTTTATCCACGGAAGTTGCCTACTACACCTATATGTACGCTAAGGTATATATATATTTTTTTAAATTTATTATTATAGCATGTTTAATATAAATATCAACTAAGGATACTGGGGGGGGGGGGTCCATGGAAATGTCACGTGCATTTTAAGAGTTTCTCTCTAACCTCTTTATTATTTCAACTCTACTCTCACCTGCTCGCACAGGACCCTGTTAGTGCCTTGCAGGGCATATCCTACACCTTTGGCCTATTCACCTGCCTTCTAAAAGCCCTCCCATCCATACTCGCCAAGTCCTATTATTCCGGAAGGAGTAAACCGTTCTGCTCAAAAATCCCCATACATGATGGCATTCCATCCGTGCCGAAGGCTGCTTGAATAGAAGGTAGGTTAGCAACTAACGGAGACTCCCTTATACCAGGCAACTTCAGGGTGACGTATTGCCTTACACTTACTATGGAGCATGCACATCTTTGGCGCACTGGTATCTTTGTAGAGATCATGGATGTGGAGGGTACTCCACACGTAGATACGATCTTCTGTGGAGGATATACTAAGTAGCTCCACATCAGCAGTCAAAGTTGTACTAGCAATAACAATGGTTGCAAACTAGAGATGGGAATCCTGTTAGGAACCAAGGAGACTCAGTGATGTCAGTAAGGGGAACTGTCATTTTGCAAGAGGCCTCTGGAGAGGAGGCACAACTAAAGACAGCACTCCATGAACAAATTGAAGGATGTTACAATAGAGCTACGTTGGCCGCAGTGTCACAAGGGACTTGACAGTGATATTTGACCAACGGCCTGTTGCTTATTCATTTGTAACGGCCATGTTTCGTAGGACGACATCAACCACCAATAGTGTTTCTCCAAGATGTCGACACCCGGTAGCAGCCTGCCACATCGTACAAAGCTGCACAACTATCAGTCACCATACGGTCATCATAGAGTCAACACAGAACACACATCATTCGTCTGGCGACGCCCATTAATATCAATTTCATCTTTTATAAAACCGATCAGCCCCCTATAGTGCGAACAAATTAACTGTCCACTGGAACATATTAACAATTATTCAAACCAAACAAAGACACTTATATAAAAAGTGGATAGTTAATTTTCTTCCTGCTCTACATTGTCGAAGAATTCGTTTGTATTCGATCGCCAAATGAATTTTATCTAGGCCTACAGACCTGCAAAACCTTCTATCCACTCAAACAACTACACTGACACCTTCATTAATATGTGTACAAACACATTGTTAAGTTGATTTTTTTAAATTACAGGTGGACGAAGACAAGTATGAAAGTGTGTCCAGTTGGAGCAGGGCAGCCGCTCTGGTTGGAAGATTTTTATCAGGAGTATCTTCACAACTGTTGGTATCTTTCAAAGTTTTGGATTATAGAGAACTCAATTATATAACTCTTGCTAGTAAGTAATAAGTATCACAGCTATGGGTAAGAACACGTAGAAAGCCGATTCCGACCCGCGCCGACCGGCACAAAGATTGTTACTATGCATTTGAATGGGGATACCCACACAAAAAGCAGGAACCCGCTTTCCGGCAAGTCCATTTAAATCCATTGAAACCATAGACAACAATCTATTAGCCGGTCAGCGCGGGTCTGAATCGGCTTTCTACGTGTTCTTACCCTATTGCTAGATTTCTTGCAAGTCAAATAGAATATACAACAATACAGTATTCGACATTTTTCACACAAAGCAAAGCTTGTGTTGTGAAATTGGAAATAGTGGTCATTGGGATTGGAACCCATCACCTTTTATACGCTCTGCGTAAGCAATTTCAACTGATACCGTTGGACTACCAGCCACCACATGTTGATCAGTGTCAATGTTTCTGAACCATAATTCCTTAGTAAGAGTATTCATCCCTTTAAAACCTTTCTTTTTAGTTTGTTAAAGGGTTTTTCTTAGTAATTTAACTTATAAATGTAGAGAAAGTCTTATTTTTTCTATAGTTTGTAAATATGTGTCAATTTTTCAGCTCAAATTTTCAGTATTATATGGGCAATACTATTACCGAGTGCTGCAAGAAGTGTATATTTCCATAAGGAAGTAAAAGTGGAGACTTTACCAGAAGCGTCAACTCCTAACCATCAGACCCAACAGGTACATATACAAGTACAATATTTTGCATGATGTAATTTTTATAAGGTCTGATATATATGTATAGCTTTAATCACTCGATTTTTCTTAGGGGTATCCAATTTCTTTCCTTGCTAAATATGTCTTATCTAGTTAAGAAATTCACATATTATCATATACAATCTCTTATAAAATAAATAGAATAAAAATAGCGGTTGACGAATTCTAAATTCTAAATTTTGAAATAAGTTTCGACCATTGCATTAATTTGGCATATTAATTTTTTTAGCAAATTTTTTAATATTTCCTCATACTTAAACATTATCACAACAAAACATGTTTCTGTGCATTTTGTAAAATTGAAAAATTATAATATGAAATGGTTGTTAAAAATAGAATTGAAAAATAATGTAAAAAAGTTGAATCAATCTCGAAATAGTTGATGAATTATTTGAATCTTCTTTTGTCAATGGATTTTCCCATCTGTTGATGTTAATAAAATATGATAGTATTATAAAACAAAAGTTAATCTCGAACTCATTGTTTAAAAAAATTCATCATCTCTTTATGTATTGACGAAATTTCATTGATGAAGGATTTTATAATATTAACATACCATAGTGTGATTGATCATTACAAAATGATGTCTGTATCAATAACTCACATAGAGTTTGATATCAATGTCTGAAATTATGCTATCAAGGGCTTATGAACACTTGGGCTCACCCAAAGTGAACACAAATGCACTTTTGAAAGAGGAAGATGGTCGGCAACAGGGATCGAACCCATAAAACCACTATGAAAGTCGGTGACCGAATCTCTAGGCTACCACCCACTTTGAGATGAAGAAAACCAACCTCTTTCTACCGCTATTTTAAAATATGACTTTGTTTCATAATTTAAGAATGTTTTTTGACAAGTTTTCAATCTGAATTGGTTGGTAGCCTAGTGGTGACGATGCCGACTTTCATACTGTTTTGTACTGGAGGTCGTGGGTTCGATCCCAGGTGCCAACCACCTTCCTCTTTCACGACACAAGCTTTAAGTTACTTACTGTGATTACTGTGAATCAGTCAAAGAGGTATTTGTGTTCACTTTGAGTGAGCTCAGATTCATTTTTCTTAAAAATTTACGCCATTTATGACAAGTTTCGTACGGTTTTTCATTCATCTTCACATTAAACTTTTGCTTTCTTTATTTTGAGAATTATTAAAGTATGTTTGTTTACTCTTTCAGCTGAGAGGACTTGGTCTGTTATGGGAGCATATTCGGTCAGCATATTCCAGACCCATGGTGGTTGGATGGTCTCTGTGGTATGCCTCTTCTATTTGTGGATTTGTTCAAGTGCAATCGTACATTCAACTCTTGTGGATTGAAATTGAAAATGAACCAAACTCAGAAACGGCATGTAATATTTATAAACTCACTCATCAGTCCTGCTAGTTGTAGACCTTCTCTAACATAATCATTTCTGAAAAATCTGCCACTACTTCATGTCTTGATGGATGAAAAGTAGAGATGAAATGGATAGCAGTTTTGCCGGATACCGGATATTCGGCCAACTAAGCAGCCGAATACCGGATAACCGGCGTATGTTTCTGGTTAGTTGGTGCATCCATATGGGATCATTGGGAACATTGTCGAAAAAACCATCAACCGCATTAGTTAGTCTGGATTAGTGTGATAATATTTTTTTCCTATGATTAGAGCGTTTAGATTTTTAACTTTTACCCTCAGAACCAAGGTCATAGCCAGGATAGCATTAGTGCAGAGGTTCCCAATCTGTTTAGGTTTACGGCTCCTTGAATATCCAATCCAAACTCCCTTTACGCTCCACTTAGGAGCATAGGGAGGCAACAAGACCTCTCCATTGCGCTCGATCTTGCGCAATGTTTATGCCCTCCTCATACACCATGTCCAGATTCCTCAGCTCTGCTTCGAAGGAGCGGAACAGGAGGAAGACCCTCTTGGTATGAGAGGGTCTTCCTCGTCTTCGGGACCTTGATGGGAGGAAGAACAGTCCCCTTAAAATATCAGTGTTTTTTTTTTCAAAATTTATAAAATTCGCTGAATGCTAAAAAAGTCTTTAGTAGAGCCCGGGCAGTGCGTGAATTACCGTGGGTACAACACATGAATTACGCTTACGTAGGCGGCATATACCAATTGGACTGACTTCGTTGCCGGAACGTTATTGTTCCAAAAATTGCGGAATCTATCTGCATCTCCCAGCAAGATGATATATGACGAAACGTATTTTTACTAAACTTTCCTTATTTACGGAGACAAGCGAAGCCGCTTGCTACCTCTATATAAAGAAATAAGTATTCATTCTTCATAATTTACCCTTATTGCATTATGTTTGCTAATCAATTTTCTAAGTTGTAGAATTTGTCTTGTGATTACAAGGTGTATTTCTTAAGTGATACTTACTAAATAAATCAATTAGTTATCCAAACATATCTTTTTTTACTATCTGGTATCTGGCCGGATAGGTGCTGTTATCCGGTATTCGGCTGGATAGCATTTCCAGTTAGTTTCAATGACCTCTTCTTACACCATGTACAAATCCCTCAGTTCTGCTTAGTTATAAAAACAAGGTCTTCAAATTATTACAGTACAGCACACAAAAATAACAAAACAGTTTTGTTGCCACACTAGGCCTTAAAGCCTGTGACATGTTGACTCAGGAAGGCAAACCAAGGTGGTACTTTGTAATAGGCTGTTAGGCTCATTCGTGCTAATTACATCATCAACTGTTTAATTTAGTCAAATAAACTAACACTCTCTTTTTATTTGCAGTCCCCATTCAATGGCTTGGTCGAAGCTGTTCTTACAGTTATGGGTGCTTTGGCCGCCTTGTTAGCTGGTAGAATCAAAATAAATTTCCAGTCCTTCCTCCTGTCCGTGACTCCCGCTGTTGCTGCGTTTATACAGGCTGCAGCGGTCTTGGCATCCGTACTAGCCAAGGAAGTCTGGCTCAGTTATGTTGGATACATCATTCTCGGCATAACTTATCACTTTATGATTACTTTATCCAGGTATGTACAGTACGATGTCCCAGATGAATATGTACCTATACTAAATTGTCCCTTCAGCGACAACTATTTTAGTCACTTTATTATTTCAAATATTATTCCATTTCAGCTTGAATATAACACAATATTTTTGGATGATTTTATTTCTGGTAAAAATAACTCACTCTAAATACGGGGCTTAATAAATAACTTAAGATATGCTCTTCCAAAAGAAATCTGCATCTCATCTCTTAGACCTGATTTTATTATATACTCACTTTCATTAAAAGAGTTATTTATGTGGAGCTAACTGACCCATGGGACACAAATATCCCAAATGATCACCAATACAAACTAAACAAATACAAAGAACTAGTAGATAAAACAGTTCAAAATGGCTTTAGTACAAATATATATGCTGTAGAGGTGGGAGCGAGAGGACTACCCGCAAAATCTTTATATTGATATTTTAAAGATTTAGGTCTTCCTAGAACTAAAATAAAATCATTTCTGGATAGGATATAAAAACTGCATTGTCCGCATCTTATTGGATTTGGTTGCGCAGAGGAGTGGAGGATCAGTGGGAGATTGGTGGGTGAGTGGTGAGTGTGTCTTAAGTCATAAAGGGGCCCCTTAAACCCGCATACATGGTCGCTTTACTTTATGTGAAAGATGTCGAAAGCGTATTTGTGTTCACTTTAGGTGAGCCCAAAATCTTTTAAAAAAATTATTATGTAGTCCCATAAAATGTATGATTTTTTTAAGGATTTATATAAAATAGTTGTTCATTTTTCTTACAGCACTGTGATAGCCAAGAAACTAGTGTACGATAGCTGTTTTGGTTTGATATTTGGTATCAATACTCTTGTTGGTGTGGCTATGCAGTCCATTCTTACTGCAGTTGTAATCACTGGACTAGGACTACCTATAAAATCTCAATACATGGTTTACATGGGGTACTATGCTGTGCTAGGAGTAATTGTTTTGTCGGTTTGGATTTTATTGATGGTTTTAAAACGAAGAAATGGACCCGTAGTAAAATCTCAAGAACAAGAGCTAACTGAGATCCAATAATGATTATTAAAACAAAAACATTGTTAGTGTTGTGAAAAATTGAAAATCCAAAAGACTTCAATTAATAATCTGACAACCTTATTCAGCGTCTCATCGTCAACAATAAAATACAAGAAGAAAAATAGCCTCTTTTGTTATCTCAATACACAATGGAACATTTTCAAATTCAAATTTCTATTACAATAAAAACTATGACCATTGACAACTAAGTAGGTACTCTATTTTTCTCAACAGCTAGAATGCGGTAGTTTGTTTTCATTAACTTTAGAGTACCCATGCGATAAATTTATTCGCTATTTCGAGTCATCTATGTTTTGGGCAGAAAAGGTTACTTAGTCCATTTTAACCCTGGATAGCTAACCTTCTCGAGTACCCTGTTAAAGCTAACCATCCGCCTAAACGACGGGCATTAGAAAAACTATTTTTTTTGTAATAAGTTGAAATCTTAGGATATTTATTTCTTTATATTACGGTTATTTAATAGGTTTCTTAATTTAAGAATAAAAATTATTTGAATATTTTTATTTATTTTTCAAATTATAACGGTTTTTCTTAGACCTCTAAAGAAAAATACACATTTTTTCATCAAAATGTTTATAATGCTCAAGTTACAATTTTTTTTTAAAAATAATCAGTTTTCTGGCGTTGCATGGCACATGGAAACATAAAACTTTATTTTTTAATACAAAATGAACTGTTTTATATAGCACATGTGACACAAAAAATAACTTAATGTTCACCACATATTGCTACCTTAGAAATACTTACTGTTATCAACTTTTTCTTCCCAAAAGTATTTTTTTAAACGTTTTTTTTCTCTGTAATGACTCTTTTTCATTTTCTTAAACTTGAAGAGAACCTTGACCCGAAGGTTGCTGCTCTTGACTGGTGGATAGCTGCCCTAAAAGATCGCTCTCGATCTTTTTTTTGACTTGCGTTGGCATCATTGTTTTAGCCAGTCTTACCATAGAATATTATACTGCTTTGTGAGGTTTCTGAAGGAGCAGCATCCGAGGCCAACCCGCTGACAAGCGTGGCCTTGTATTACCAACTATCCCACGCATATATCAAGTTCAATTCAGAAATGGTCGGATATAATATACGAGGGAGGCCGTCATGCGTTGGCATCATTGTTTTAGCCAGTCTTACCATAGAATATTATACTGCTTTGTGAGGTTTCTGAAGGAGCAGCATCCGAGGCCAACCCGCTGACAAGCGTGGCCTTGTATTACCAACTATCCCACGCATATATCAACTTCAATTCAGAAATGGTCGGATATAATATACGAGGGAGGCCGTCATCCAGCAGTGGATGCTTAAGGATGAAAAGAAGAGGAAGAAGAAGACAACATTCTTTCACCGTCTAAATGTATGTGATAGTGGACTCAAATATCTTTCTTCAGAGACTGATGGTTCATAATTTTCGTCTAAAGAGACGTCTAAAGAGATGTCCAAAAGGACATCATCTTCCGCCAAAATGTCTTCAGTTTCACTTTCAGAATCGACATTCAGATCATTGTCACTGTACTCCTGGCTTATCACAATAGTTATCGTATCTTCACTTAATAAAAACATCGAAAAAATAAAAAAATAAACAGTTTACAATTAAAATATGCACGCGTAGTGAAACTAAAATACTAACGTTAAAGCTAACCATCCGTCAAAAAGACGGGCATCAGCTACATATACCTCAAAAAAGTAAAAAAGTATGCCACCTACCCTATCGGCGAGTATGCTAGTAGGACAACCTCATCGCCGGCTGAGTTGACTAGCCGAACCAAGATGATCGGATGCATCGTTAAAAAGAGACAGCAATATTACTATGCGATGCCCGTCGATTCGACGGAGGTTAGCTATCCAGGGTTAAATAAACTAATAATATTCTTCACATTACAACATTAGCAGCAAAACTTGTTAGACAACAGTCATAGAAAAAGGATCATTAATTGTTCGAGTCCCAATTTTATAATGTATGATAAATATTTCCCATGAGTTAGGAGCATTTCAAAAAAAATGGTTGGTTATAGACCATCAAACTCACTGTCCCATATCATCATATTTATCAGATTTTAAATCATTAGGAAAACCCATTTTCTAATCCACTCAATCAATTACTAAATAAGATAACTATTTTTGATTAATCAATTGATCAAATAGGTTAGAAATATTGTGATACTTGAAACATATTGTGATATATTGTGCAATACTATACTGTTATATTTTACAAATAAAATGTTGTCTATTATATTATTCAAATCCTTTTTATTCATTGAAATATGTCTATTATATTATTCAAATCCTTTTTATTCATTGAAATATTACCCTCAAACCTTTTGATTTACCCATTCTTTCATACCTTGATGGCATCTGCTGCTAAATTCTGGGATATCCAACAACTTTTCATTTTTCAATAATATGCCTTAAATATAATATATTTTGGGCATATTATTGTACCTCGGAGGTATAGGACATTTTCTCCGTTTTGCAAATTTTATAGGAGAGCAGAAAAACCTTTTTTTACATTGAATAGGTATTTGATGCATTTCTTTCATTTAAAACATTTCAGATGCGAGTTAGTACTTTAATTTGTTTAAATTGTTAGACAAATGTATTTTTAATAGAAAAAATGGTGATAATAACTTCTCTCCTACAAAATTGTCAAAATGGAGATAATGTCCTATGCCTCCAAGGTACAGAATTGAAGATAGTCAATATGGGTTGTGACAATAATTGGCCTAAAAATGGCGAACGTTTTATCTATATATTAATACGTGAGGCAAAAACTTTATGTCCCTTTTTACAAAAATTGAGCGGACGGAGGAGTCTGAAATTTCGCACACTTACAGTTTATATAGAGAAGGGGTGGCGAATGCTAATATTTTTATTAAAATCATACATAAAAATGGATTAAATCAATAATAAAAACATTACGCACACTACTGTAATGTTTGTATTTCTACTCGCACACATATCGATGTATTTGACATTATTTGACACAGATCTTTTGTTTATCTGTGGTCATGGTAATCTTTATTAATAATAATAGGAAAATCTTTGTATACAACATTTCAAATTTGATGTGTCCATGTCATTCTTTTTGAAAGAAAATTGTGAAATTCCGCTCGCTCAATATATTATAGTTTAAATTAATTATGGTCGAATTTCGACCAATGAACTGGACCACTAGTTAAACTTAATAAGCCTTCGAAACCATAGTAGAGTAGAAGATGGTCGAAATCATTTCAGTATTAATAATATTATCTTTTGACCTGACCCATTGGCCGATCATATTGCTGCCGTTTTAAAGGAGGGCCAAGTCAGGAGTTAAAGTAATAGGAGACAATGTATGTGGAACGCTATGCTCTTGAAGGAAGCGAAAGACGTTTGTCTGGATAGGAATCAATGGAAGTCCGTACTCCTTGCCTTCCCCTTCCGGGATATGGTGTGAAAAAACTTTATCATTATAGAAATAAAAGTGATAAGTAGATCAGAACTCCTGGAAGTATGCAATATATAAGTTGTCATATTTGTAATAAAGAGAGCATAATATCAGGAATAAGATTGAAAGAATTGTATTTTTATCTCATTAATTTTACAATAAGTAATGTATTGTATTATTATTAATTTTATAAGTGAGAACTACACTTTTGAATTTCGACTTGAAAGAATTCTCCAGCTAATCAAAACTAAATCCATGTTTGAGAAGACATTTAACTAAAATAAATAAATCACTCAATTGCGAGTGGAATTGCAGAAAATAAAGATAAAAACTGAAAGGTATTAATTTTATTTATTTTATGTTTTTAACAAAATATACGGCACAATGTGCTTTAGACGTCAATTCAATTACAGAAAGCAGAAACAAGGATTAAACAATTATTACATAGAATATAAACACATGTTGAAGCTGAATAAACAACATGAAGTAGAGAAAGTACATTACAAATAAGCAAAAAAATATAATAAGATTAATTTTCGAATCAATTTGGGCAGACTTCCTTCCGCTGATTCTCAGACTCTAAGCAGACCACCAAAGAGTTGGAAAACAGTTGTAAGTATGAGCCTCTGAAATAATATAGAACTATTCCTTCCACAATCTGCTAACAAGTGAGACAATAGCAAAAATGAAGGGATGGTTTAAAGAGGAAGGACCTAGGGTGTTAAAAATTGCGAGCAAGAGGCGACATAAACAGCAAAGTAGAAGGAAATTCTTGACAACACCAATATGTACTTAAAATTGGGTTGAAAGACAGACATGGAAGACCGATAACCGGCGAGACGCCAAAATTAAACTCAGAAATTTTGAAGTATATATAAAAAACAAGGTATAACCCGTTTAGTAATTGGGAGAATTAAATAGTATCTTCATTATGTTTTAAGTCTTCCATCTATGTTTTATATAGTTTGGTTGAGCTGTAGAGCTTGTTGAAGTTTTCTGTGGTGAAACAGTTTGAAATAATCTCCGAGGTTTTCACGGCCGGCGTTATGACAAGTTGACACTTTGTTTTCCGGGCTGTTGGCCGTGGTCTTGTACCTAGGCGATATTCTGCCCAAAGCAACGTTTCGATTCCTATAGTGGGCCTTTTGAGTTTAGAACAATTAACTCAAATAATATTTGAGACTTAAGGGGGATTTGAAAGAAAACACTCGTTTTTGGCACTTTTACTCAAATCGATTAATTACACCGAGAGTGTAACATGCAAAACTAAAAATTACGTTTTATTGTAGAACTAGCTGACTCGCCCGTCGAACTTTGACCTAACCCAGAATAAAAAAATAATTTTGACTTATTACATGAATTAAATACAGTTTACGACATAAAAACTGAATTAAATTTAGCTAATAATTAATTGCATTAGGTACGTAAAATTATTCTTGATTCGGGTGCGGGATGAATTTCGACGAGTCATAAGTTTGTAATCAAATAATTCTTCTATAGTTCTGCTTCTTCGTGTGCCGTATCAGGTCACTCCGACGTTGGCGATCACTTCGGCGAAAGCTTCTCTGTCCGGAACAACTCCTCCACGCTTCTTATTCCGGTCCAGTCTCGAACATTATTTCGTAGCCAAGACATCTGCCTTCTCCCAACCCCTCTGCTCCCCTCAATCTTCCCCTTCATAATTAGCTGGAGTAAGGTGTATTTATCACCCCTCAGCACATGACCCAGATATGAGATCTTACGCGTTTTAATTGTCATGAGTAGCTCACGGTCAACTCCGGCTCTGCGCAGCACCTCCGAGTTTGTAACTCTCTCAGTCCACGATATATCTAGCACTCTCATATCTTCTATAGTTGGGTAACTTTAAAAAAATCCAAGAGATGGCGGTGTAGTAGAAAGTAAATCACAAGTGAAACACGTTAGGTACATTACTCTACATGTTGTTGAAAGAGTAGACCTTATTTAAATCAAATTTTTCTGAATTATTATGGTAAGATGAACATTAATTAAATATAGTTAGCGAGACAGTCAGGGAGGCAAGTTCTCTATGTTTTAACTGTGAAATCCATCTAGTCTAGTCCTTTGTCCTGACCTGACCGGGTTATGCACTGAGGAAGCCTACGGAGAACATAGCGCGTCAAAGCCTTAATTACCACTCAGAAAGCAATCAGAGACGCGGTAGGCCACTCCAAACAATTAAACGGCTCTATGAAGCTGACCTCGGGCGTTGGTGTTGCTTGGATTGGTGGACAGGGTCACATGGCGAGGAGTTGTGGAGTCCATATTCTCCAAATAGGGAACGCACAAGGACAAAGAAGAAGTCATTTGTAAATCCGAACACAATTTACGATTAACAAAAAAAAAAACAAGTAATCTATATTATATTTCAATTTTCCTATTAAAAGTACAAGGGGGGATTACTTTTTAATAAAATTTATCGATAAACGCACGCGTGGATTGGATATTATTTCTTAAAATCTATAAATACGATTATTAATTATGTCTAGATTCTTGTGACCTTATTCAGGACTAGATCTTACAGAAAAATAACAACTAATGACTCTAACAATCCATTACTAGTGTTCGATTTTTAAATGGAACAAACCACTACGGGCTTACGACCATCTTCTACTGTTATTTCGAAGGCTGGCTTAGTGTGATCACTTTACGTTAACAACGTTCGCCATTGGGTGGTAATGTTTGTCTCCGAAACTCCTAATCATGAGAATTCTCAACATGTCGAAAAAACTCATGTATCCAACAAGTAGAAATTTAATAATAAATGAAATATAAAGTTAAAAGTTGGAAATTCTTTGTCCAAACTTTTTTTTTAGATGAAACATTTTCATCGCTAGTTTAGGTAGTAAAACTTTTCACTGAAAACAGATCACAAGAATCTAGACATAATTAGAACCAACAAAGCCAATAGCCAATAAATATGAGACAGTAACAAAAATGAATATAGTCATATCCTGGCTCCAAATACATGACAGCAGTCGCAGTCTTTAAATTTGGTTGCTCTCTTGTTCTCAATAATTTCCAACTTTTTCACTATATTTCATTTACTATTAAATTTCTACTTGTTAGATACATGAGATTTTTCGACATTTTGAACATGTTGAGAATTCTCATGATTAAGAGTTTCGGAGACTTAAACATTACCACCTAATGGGGAACGTTGTTAACGTAAAGTGATCACACTAAGCCAGCCTTCGAAATAACAGTATAGAAGACGGTCGTAAGCCCGTAGTGGTTTGTTCCATTTAAAAATCTAACATTAGTAATGGATTGTTAGAGTCATTAGTTGTTATTTTTTTTTCTGTACGATTATTAATATTCACCTAGTTTATAATATTCATCGTAAGTAGGTATATATATGTTTTTTTTATTACTTATTCATTCATTAAAAGATAGGTACATTACACAATAAGTACATTGCATTGATTTAAAACAATATATGACAACGTAATAATTTTTTTACATTTTTTTTTTACCAAAAACTTGACTTTGCCTGGGGGTAAGTGGGGATCCATTCTGAAATCTCTGGGTGTAAACTTTATGAAAGGTGTCAGTTTTTGTTATGTTGTTATTTTATGCCAGTGTAATGTCAATTATTAGATTTAGAATAGGGGTACATACCTACATCAGGATTTGAACCTACATACATTCGTCTAGCTGTGTCGTGCGGCCAGACGCTAATCTTCACGTCAATTAATTTTATGATATTAATGTCTCTGGTTTTAGGAGTTGCTATTATTTACAATCCATGCTATTTACACTGGCTATTTACGTATACCTAAAAAATGACGTCTCCTGTTGAAGTAAGTATATTTTTTGAGATTGCTAATCTTTAAAATATGATGTTAGACATTGTACGATGCGCGTATTTTATATATTTAAGTACTCGATATTGCAAGTACCTACCTACAGAGTACAGACACACCTATTTTGTGTTTTCTACTAGATAATCACAATATAATATTGTAATGGATGTGTTGACACAACAAGGATGGTGTATTGGGCAGGTACCACACTACACAACGTGTATTCATTATGGATTTTATGCGTTTCTTAGGTTGTTGCACTCGTAACGTGAGTACAGATACTCAATCTATGCCTCCAATTTTTTTCGGTTCGAAACTTAAAACTTGTTCGAAACTTTTTTAATGGTGCACAATTTTGTCGACAAGAAATGCCAATGTTTTTTTTTATATTAAATAGAACCAAGTAAATAACTATCATATTTCATTAAAAATAAAATACTTGGTACTTAGGCAGTACTTAGTACAAATATCTCGGTAAAAATCTGCTGCCGATTCGATTGTCGGAATTCAAATTAGCGACGCGGCAAACAAGTGACTGCTGGATTACCAACCAGTTCAAATAATGTAATACAGTTCAAAATAATTGAAAATGGAGATAGTCGTCTCTGATAATTTTTTTTTGCTCTGCACTCGTTTTCGAGTTATTCGGCAATAGAAAAAGTGAAATCTATTCAATCTTATCAGATTATAGGCAATCGATTGTTCGATGTTAGCGTACACAGTTTGAGAATAGGTGGAGAAGTCAAAAATCTTTAAAAAATATGACGATGTTTATTACGGAGAGTAATATTGATTCAATTTATTGGACGAGTGTTAGGACAATCTTGTAAAAATGTAATAAACGTGTACAGACGGCTAAGCGTAGAGCGCCACCCACGCAAGGTGGTCTCTAGCCATAATAAATGTACACCACGGTGCCTACTCGAGAGGTCATAGACAAAACTTATCTAACCACAGATTAAGATAAACACACACTTAGAGGTCATAGATAAATAATTATTTATGAATGAGTTGAAGGCTGGATTTTCCCTGATGACTTTATGATCATCAAACCAAAGTATTGGAATATTATAATCTCGACAGATGATACTATCAAATGACCAAAATGTCAGTTCTAATCACAGAACTCAAACCAGGAACCGCGACTCGCATTCAAAAGTGAAGCCCAAATTGATTGGCAAAAAGTGGTAATTTGAACAAAATGTACCTATCCCCTTTCTCTATAAATAAAAATCAAAATGCATGGTTTTACACAAGCGACATAGCGCTTTAGATTATTGTTCTCAGTAAAAAAAAACATAACTTATTACTAACGAAACTTGATAACAACATTCCTTTTTGCCAACAACTAATCAGTTCAAAGCGACGGTCAATTTGACTTCACATTTTTGCTTTGATAAGATAATATAGGAAAATCTTCCTCAAGCTTTGAACATTATTTTATTTTATTTACTAACTAGCTTTCCCAACAGACGTTTTACTGTAGTCCTTACTATGAAAATTGATTGCAAATTTTTAATTTATACAAAAATACGTTTAAAATAATATGTTTGATTGTTAATAAATAATTTCTGAACGCTCGAAAGAAATTCCATAAAAAATCTGCGTACCAATGTTTTGAAACTCAATGGTTGTCATAAAAATTGCGTTCTTATGGAAGATCGAGCGCAATGGAGAGCTCTTGTTGCCTCCCTATGCCCCTGAGTGGGGTGTAAAAGGGAGTGTTGTTGTTGTATGGAATTTTTCACATATGACGTTGTTGTCAGTAAATCCGTCCCATACTAACTTTAATACTATATTTTATATTATTTGGTATCCATTGTTATCCGGGAGAAGAATCCAATAAATCAAACATCTGAAGAATCCGTTCAGCCAATCTCGAGTGTTCGCACTAACCCGACTTTCTTTTATATTACCTATAGATTTGCTTGTACAAGGTACGATCCATCTGAAAATGATTTAAAGCTTGAATGAGGTTACAAAAAGGCGTAGTTGACGGGATTTGTCTTATTTACCTAAACACGTTTTAGTGTTATAATGCCCGTTAAAAATTATTATAGAAATTATTTTTCTTTTCAGTATAAAAACACGGTTTTTTCACTCAAAGTGAACAAAAAAACGCTTTTAACATTTCTCATAGTACAATTAAACTTTGCATTGTGAAAGAGGAAGATGATCGGTCCTGGGATTGAATCAATGATCTTCGGTGCGAATGTCGGCAAATATTTCAGTACTTCGATCATATTTAAACTACTCGTACATATCTCTATATCTATTGGATAGGTTTTATCATATTACTTATATGAAGAAGAGTTCGCGTAAGGGTATTTCAACGAAAATGGCGAGCTACGGACGAACTAATCAATTATGATATTAGGTAGTTGAACAACGAAAGGGCACAGTGATAGTCCCTGCTATAAAAAAAAACTTCTTTTCGCGTTTAATAACCCACTATAGCTAGGCTTTCAAGGAGTTTGATGCGCTTTGCAGATTGCTCTATAAAATTATACGTTTATTTGGGATCATTTAAGGGTATAAAAATAAATTTTCAATAAAATATATTCGCCATTGTCTATTCCTCATTTTATAATAACTCATCGTGTTGCAATCAATCTCACTACACGGTCGTTTTGTCAAATATTTAGTTAGGTACCTACCTATATTTTACGTACCAACTAAGTAGTAAGTACCTAGCTGTTATTTGACAGGTCTTATACGTAAAGGTACCTACACGGGCGCTAAACTACGTACGTTTTTTATTTGTCAATTTTCGCCCTCGAAATTCAGGATTTAATATAAATTTCCCCAAACATCGGCGTACGTACGTAGTTTTTGAAGTATATTTTAGCGATGAAAGTTGTTTTATCAAAAGTTCATACAATGTCAATAGGATTATGTACCTACTTAAAAACTATAAAATTAAATAGTAAAAAATAAATCTCTACATTCGTCACTCCTCTGAATTCCAAATGGCGGTGTGCTAATTTTGTAGGAATTTTTTTTCAACTGAAATAGTTTGTACTTAGTTATGTAAGTATAAATTATATTCAATTATTGAAAAAAAAAACATATCGACTCATTTAGAATTATAAATCATCGAGTGAATTAGGTATATGAAATAATCTCAAAATCATAAGAATGAATAAAACGGGAGTATTAAAAAAAACAATGAAATGACTAAAACAATATCGTACTTATCGTAATGTTATCAAGAGAGAGAGAGAGAGATCACAAAGCTATAAAGGAAGAAACCTTCTCAACAGTCTAAGAAGTTAACAGCACACATGTATTCCCAGCTATCCATCATTTTCGACATGAGACTATACATATTTAAATATCACCATTCGTGGGCTTAAATAAATGTAGCCAAAACGGTTTGTATGAAGAATGGTAGTGTTACAGACGCAGACACGCGGCTTTCATTGAACAACCGCCCCATAGAGGATGTTCAGAACTTCAAGTACCTTGGTGCCCACATAGAAGAAAATGGCACCATGCAAAGAGAACTCTCTGTGCGTTTAGCAATGGCTGGAGCGGCGTTCAGCAAGCTTGGGAAGGTCTGGAGGTCTAATGCCTTCAGCATCAAAACTAAGGTCCGACTATACAATGCCTGTGTCCTACCGCTGGTCCTTCTCTATGACTGTGAATCTTGGCACACTCGCATAGCAGGATTCAAGAGCAAGTGCCTCATCAGAAGAATGCTGGGCATACGTTGGTACGATTTTGTGCCGAACACAGTTGTCAGAGACCTAACAGGCCAACCACTGGTCACTACCACTATAAGATTCCGCCGACTGATCTGGCTAGGTCACGGACATAACCCGTCTTAGCCTCAACTACCATCCAGAAGGCAATCGGAGACGCGGTAGGCCCTCCAAACAATTAAAAGGCTCTACGAAGCTAACCTTCAGGCCATTGGTGTTGACTGGGGTGCGGCTGCTGGAATCGCAGGAGTCAGGACCGCGTGGCGAGGACTTGTGGAGTCCATATGCTCCAACTAGGGAGCGGACATGGATAAAGAAGAAGAAGAATTCGTGGATCAATCATGAATCAATAGTCCCTTTAAGAACCCATTAAGGGGCATAGGGAGGTAACAAGAGCTCTCCGCTGCCCACGATCCTGCGCAGTTGGACCTCCTGACACACCATGAGTCATGACCAAATCCATTCTAAGGAATGGAACATGGTGTGAGAAGGTCTTCCTCATCTTCAGGACCCTGATGGGAGGAAGAACAGTGCTCTCCTCTACCAATTGTCATTCGGTATTCTTTAGGTACGCAATATGTTTACCTCTAACCCATAATAGTAGAAGTGATGAACCCGCGTCGAGTGGTTTTTAATTCATAATTTTAATTTAAAAGCAGTTTGTATAGACTCATCGTAACTCCATTAAAAAACAAACCTATTTCATCTATTTTATTCCATGAATCATAATATACTTTATAAAGGGTATCATGTCGCGAGCTATAATGCCTAGACTAAAAAAACGGCTTAATTCGAACCCTGCGAAGGATTTAGGTACCTATATATAGGTATAAAAGATGCACAAAATAGGAATAGTTTAACTCACGTAATCTATTTCGTTGGCGAATTTTCAAAAATGAATTATGGTTCCTACAAATTGGTTTGTCTCTAATTTATTAATTTTGATCCCCTGCTAATGGGAACCTTTGGTTGCAGTATCAAGGAAAACAAAATATAAACTTTTAGTCTAACTGCTAAACTGTCGGACCATGCGCACAGGCTATGAAAAGGGTCATTTATAGTTTGATTGTCCTATAAATCAGTTATATTGTTTCTTAAAGAGTTTTCGATGATCGAATATCGAAACGATCATCGAAAGACTTTCGTAAATTTTCCATACAAAAATGATCGAACGATTCGATGTTTGATTTTAGAACACTATTTTCACGTTTATAAGCGCTTATTAGCGTGCAATAAGCTTTCGATGAAACTCGTACTAGCCCCACACAGAGCTGAAAACAGAGTATACCCTCTTTTATCGTTGATATTGGACACCACGGAAGGTTTCCTTGGTGTCCAATGTCCATATTAACGATCAAGAAAATATACTGTATATACCTACAGCTCTATGTTCATTTGGTGTAATTTATTTATTTATTTAATTTTATTTGGGCAAGCACCCAAAACAAGGGTGAAGCAGCCCACCAAAAAGTAAAATGGTGTAAACGCACCCTAAGAATATTTTAATAAAAATAAAAAACATGCGTGGTAGATGTATGATAAATAATTGCAAAAAAAAAAACAAGTTTTTAGGTGTTATTTTTTTACACAAAATCTTAAAAAAAAGGTTAAAATTTTATTTATGATAATGATACCTGTCCATTTTTTCTATTTTTCTTTAATTTTTATTATATTTTTAAACATTATAATATGATATGATATGAGTATTATAAAAAACCTTTTACAGAAAGGGGTTGGAGGAAAGAAAGAGATATGGCATATGTTTTTTTTTTCAAACTTTTATTGCATGTAATATTCTTCATTCTTGGACAAGAAAAATAATATGTACCTACCATCGTTTGGCTTAGTAATAAACTTCAAACATATTTTTATACGACTGTAAATTTAATTTAAAAAAGGACTTATTATTCTGCGGTAAACCACTCAATATATTATTATTTAAACATAAAAATTTGCAACAGTGTTCCTGAGATGGTGACTAATATGATATAAGTAAATAAGAAATATTCCCACAAATGCCACATGTCTCAAATATTTTACGAATTGAACGTGCATTCTTGGTGGAATTATTTAAATACAGTAATTTAAATAGACAATTATTAACCTGACTAGTTTCGCAGGCACAGGTCCTTCATGGTCACAGGTGACTTAGAAATAGTTTCAGTTTTTATGTCATCTGTGACCATGCAGAACCTGTGCCTGCGAAACTAGTCAGGTTATTAAATTTGTGGAATAACAAATCAATTGTTTTATTTAAATTACTGTATTCAAATATCTACGTGCTATCACAGAACTGAACCCCTATTCTGTAGCAAGGGTACAAGAGTCACAAGAATCTAAACATAATTAGAACGTTGTGCATCAACAAAGCCAATAGGCAATAAATATGAGACATTATCAAAAATGGATATAGTCATATCCTGGCGCCAAATACATGACAGCAGTCGCAGTCTTTAAATTTGGTTGTTCTCTACAATTTCCAACTTTTATCTCTATTTTTCATTTTATTATTAAATTTCTACTTGTTACATACTTTTGCAGAATTATCATGATTAGGAGTTTCGGAGACAAACATTACCACCTAATGGCGAACGTTGTTAAGGTAAAGTGATCACACTAAGCCAGCCTTCGAAATAACAGTAGAAGACGGTCGTAAGCCCGTAGTGGTTTGTTCCATTTAAAAATCGAACATTAGTAATGAATTGTTAGAGTCATTAGTTGTTATTTTTTCTTTAAGTGTAGGGTAGTCACTGGAAAAAAGTGACTATTAGGCGATACATTTTGTATGAAAAATGTCTATACGTATCGAATGCGAGAATCCCATATAGACGTTTTTCATACAAAATGTATCGTCTAATAGTCACTTTTTTTCAAGTGACTACCCTAAACTTGCTACAGAATAGGGGTCCTGATTAAAACTCAGTTCCAGTATATACATATTCCATTATAATAATTTAAAAGCACCAAATTTGTCAGACCTCAGAAGGATCATAAATAAGGGTTGTTTGGTTGATTGTTTTGATTATCCTTTATCAATTACTTATAGTTATATCCTCCCTTAAAGGACTCTAGTTTCACTTGACCACGTAGGCGACTGCGGACAATGTGGTTTCTTCGCCTAGCAACAGTTATATCTGCCTATCTAGGAACCTCTGAGTTACAAATATTTTGTCGATATATTTGCAGACGAGTTTGGGAAAGCATTTACTAGGGAACCGGATGGCCCACTGCCACATATAGAGGAGATACCTAGAGTGGGAAATTCCCTGTGTGACATTCACTTCTCAGAGGAAGAGGTAAAGAACACCATTCTAAATCTAAATGACCACACAGCTATGGGTCCCGATAATATACCGGCTGTTGTCTTGAAAAGATGTGCAACTTCTCTGTGTCCACTTGTAACACAGTTGATGAGGGATTCCTTTGATAAAGGGTGTCTACCTAAAGACTGGAAAAAAGCCCTAATTACTCCTATTTATAAAAAGGGAAACAGAGTTGACGCAGGAAACTACCGACCCATAAGTCTGACTTGTATATTGTGTAAGTGCATGGAGAAAATAATTGTGAAGCAGCTGCGTAACTTCTTGCTCAGTAATGGTATTGTCGGGCCAGAGCAGCATGGATTTGTGCCTGGGAGGTCGGTTGTGACCAATCTGCTACTCTGTTTGAACTACTGGTCTTCCAAGTTCGACAGCCAAATACCCACGGATGTTATATATCTGGATTTCCAAAAGGCATTTGATACTGTCCCGATACGACGATTGCTTCTCAAATTAGAACATCTAGGAATTCGAGGCAAACTACACAAATGGATCGAGAGTTTTCTCACTGACAGATATTTTCAGGTGAGGGTTGGGACTGACCTGTCGAAAACTAAGCCAGTATTGAGTTCTGTCCCCCAGGGATCGGTTCTCGGACCCGTCCTCTTCATATTATATATTGTGGACTTGCCACTGACTCTTAATTCTCCTGTAAAACTGTTTGCGGACGACACAAAATTGTTTGGTGACCCACTAAGAGATCATGTACAGCTGCAGGAGGATCTAAACAACATATTTGCTTGGACACAGAAATGGATGCTTAAACTGAACATAGACAAGTGCAGTGTTTTACACATCGGCACCAAAAACCCGAGGGTCACATATAGTCTCGATGGAGCTTACTTAAAGCCAGTGAATGAGCAAAAAGACTTGGGCATCACTATCTCTCGCGATCTGAAATGGGAGAAGCATTTGATATCAATTGTTAAAAAGGCCAATAGCTTATCATATCTAATTAGAAAAACCTTCAGCCACTTACCACATGATCTGCTGATTAAAATATATAAAACTTATGTGAGACCAGTTTTAGAGTATGGATACCAAGTTTGGAATCCTTACTTTGAGAAAGATGTAAGCATGCTGGAGAGGGTGCAGAGAAGGTTTACCAAACTGGGAAATGGCCTCAGATGCTTAACATATGAAGAACGTCTGAATGTCTTGGGCCTCACTACTCTTGAGGAACGGAGAAAGAGAGGGGATCTCATAGAAACCTTCAAAATATTAAGTGAATACTATGACTGCCCTGAATTGAAGCTGATGTTCTGCCCCAACCAAAACACTAACTTGAGAGGACATAGTTTGAAGCTAGACAAACACAGTTTCAGGCAGAATCCCTGGAAGCATTTCCTGTCCAACAGAGTTGTGGATGCATGGAACGGTTTGCCGTCAGAACTAGTTGTTGCACCAAGTGTTAATGTGTTCAAGTGTGGACTTGATAGACTAAACAATTGAATACTGTTTCGAGATCAGACATATCAGCATAGCTGCCTGTCTGATAACATTGATAATAATAATAATAATAATAATAATAATGTCCAGCATGTCCAGTGGACATTATTATCGTCATAGCAAGGGAAATAGACTTTCAGACGAATAATATAAGTGGGTTGGTATCCATGAAAAACATTTCCAGTAGTTAGGTTGGTTTTGTCGTATTAAAAATTAGTAGATAGCTATAGTGTTTCATAGAAAATACTGAGCTACAGACGAACTCACCAACAATTATAATAACATAGGACTCTCCTCTGTCCTTAAATTGTTCTTTATTTAAAACTAGAGCCTGTTTAATTATCTACCGATCAAGCCTGACAATCGGAATCAAAAACATAAAGCATGACGGGTATTAGCTATTACAACATAAAAAAGAGCTCTGTTTTACCTATCATGGTATACCTTATATTTTACGAGCGGCTCGGGTATGCATCGGAGCAACCAATAGCGTTCTGTCGTGATGCGCACGCGCGTTGAACATATTATAGGTAACTGATATTATCAATTTTCGACGTAAAGTCTCAACTCCGCAGCAGACGAGTGGTTATAACCGCCGCCGTTCGTACTGATGGTTGTAGGTTCGATTCCCGGTGCAGGCCGTCTTTTTTTTCTATTTATCCGTTTTTTTTCTGTGAAAGATGTCTAAGTGTATTTGTGTTCACTTTGGCTGAGCACAATTCATTAAAAAAATTAGGTTCGTTAGCACAGTTCCTACCTGACTAACAGTCATGAAAATAGGTTAGGTTTGGTTAGAACATAATTATTTAGGGGTTTTTGGCGGGCGGAGCCCCCCATACCCCTTCACATGCACCCCCGAATCCATTTTACCCTCTGCAAACCGAACATATTTGAATTTTTGGTGCATTTGAATTGTTGACGCATTTCAATTTTGGCGCGAATCTGATTCCCCGTACATACATACTAGGCTACGCGTTCAACGCGCTTGCGCATCACGACAGAACGCTATTGGTTGCTCCGATGCATCCCCGAGACGTTCGTTATATTTTATATTTTTCTGTGAAAATCTTTATAAAATACGAATTATAAGACTTCTACATACATTTTTTGTATTTTAAATCAAACTTCAATCCTTTTTATACATTTTCATACTGTAATGCTATAGTTCTACACACAATTTACATGTATAATTTTTTTTTTAAAACATGACTCTCTATAATTGAAATTTTTGTATGAAGATTTGAAATTTTTAGAAATTTGTAAATAACATTAAATATATTTGAGAAATTGGAAAAATGTGTATCTATGATTACCATAAATATTACTGCAAGGATCCACGACGATTAAAATCAAACCTAGAGTGTGCGGTTTATGCGTGATGTGCCAATATACGAAAATAAATACATACATAACTGAATTATTATGTAGATGATACAGTATCTTTTCTTTTTGCATGTGTCTAATTGTATTGCAACTTTTTTGTCATGAATTTTTATTTATTTCCTAAGAAAATTCAAACAATATTAGCATTTTACAATGTACCTATACATAATTTACGAAAAGTCATGTGTGAAACGTTTTGGGTACTCCCCGTGTACTCCGCCCCAGATGATGATTGGTGGAATCCAATCGAAACGTCGGGCGACCAACGGTCCTTTTCAGAGCCAACCCGAGTACACGGAGTACCCAAAACTTTTCACACACGACTTTTCCTATATCTCCGTGAACACAAATTCAAATTTTCAAATTCAAATATTTTTATTAAGAAATAAAAGAACATTAAAAACACATATATGCAATAATAAATTTATACATATTTTTTTTTTGTAGGTATAATATATTTTACCCCCAAAATTGAGCAGAGCTCGTGCACACAGAACACAGAAATAATATACACGGTGTTAAGTTGGTAGTGGATAATCCGAAGCAGGGAGGTAGAAGACCTCAATACCTATCGATTTGACCCCCATGTATGTTCAGCGATATTGGGTGGTTCAAAAGTTATTTACCTTTTTGTGAAATTTGAATAAAAACCGGATTTCTGACTAAACTACGTAACTGTGGCTAAACTGTTTAGATTACGATCATGATTTTTTTTCTGGAAATAGTCCGATAGTGACCCTTATGCAAGGTATTATTGCTATGAGTCTGCACCCGATAGCTTTTGTTCAAAAAAAATTTTTTCAAGAAATTTTTTCCAAGCAAAAATTTTCTAAAATCTTTCAAAGGCTCTAGAAAAAAAAACACGGAACATTTTTTTTAGAAACTATCTGAAAAACTTCTACTATTCATGGAGAATTATTCCTGGAAATTTCATTTGGCTGGTATAATGGGATCATGCTAAAACGCTCTCATAACTTGTGCAAGTATCAATATTCAAAATTTTTTCATTAACACACAGCTTTGTTATATGGGTGATAAAAGCCATTTTTTAAATTATTTGAGGTACCTAAATGCATAATTTGATGTGATATTTAAATAAAATAAATTATTTATTGAAATAAAGATAAAAATATTGTTATACACTCTTAAACCTATAATTAAAATTGTAGTACTTTAGAATAAACTGATGGTTCCTTTGTTTAGCCTGAAACCAATATTTCCCGTTATTGTTCAATAATATAAGGTATTTATTTTAATAAAATAGCTCTTAATAAGAACTACCAAAGACGAAAGTCCATCGGATTTAAGCTGGGGACCTTAGGGGCTAGATTTTGGACCCCCGTGGCCGCTCCATCGGCATGGGTAAATTATGTGAAAAAATGTTCTCACTTATTGGTTCTCAATGTGGCCCCTTTGAATCATTAGGGGACTCTAAAATCATTCAAGGGGTCCATATAAAATGAAAATCCATTATAGGGTCCACAGAGGCTAAACAAATTATCATGCGCATGTTTATTCTACCACTAGAAATGAACCTCTGCTTAGACCCTCTAATGTTTTTCAGGGACCCTAAAATGGATTTTCATTTTATATGGACCCCTTGAATGATTTTAGAGTCCCCTAATGATTCAAAGAGACCACATTGAGAACCAATATGTGAGAACATTTTTCGACATAATTTACCCATGCCGATGGAGCGGCCACGGGGGTCCAAAAGCTAGCCCCTAAGGTCCCCAGCTTAAATCCGATGGACTTTCGTCTCTGGAAGTTCTAATTAAGAGCTATTTTATTAAAATAAATACCTTATATTATTGAACAATAACGGGAAATATTGGTTTCAGGCTAAACAAAGGAACCATCAGTTTATTCTAAAGTACTACAATTTTAATTATAGGTTTAAGGGTGTATAACAATATTTTTATCTTTATTTCAATAAATAATTTATTTTATTTAAATATCACATCAAATTATGCATTTAGGTACCTCAAATAATTTAAAAACTGGCTTTTATCACCCATATAACAAAGCTGTGTGTTAATGAAAAAAATTTGAATATTGATACTTGCACAAGTTATGAGAGCGTTTTAGCATGATCCCATTATACCAGCCAAATGAAATTTCCAGGAATAATTCTCCATGAATAGTAGAAGTTTTTAAGATAGTTTCTAAAAAAAAAATGTTCCGTGAATTTTTTTGTCAAGAGCCTTTGAAAGATTTTAGAAAATTTTTACTTGGAAAAAATTTCTTGAAAAAAAATTTTTTGAACAAAAGCTATCGGGTGCTGACTCATAGCAATAATACTTTGCGTAAGGGTCACTATCGGACTATTTCCAGAAAAAAAATCATGATCGTAATCTAAATAATTTAGCCACAGTTACGTAGTTTAGTCATAAATCCGGTTTTTATTCAAATTTCACAAAAAGGTAAATAACTTTTGAACTACCCAATATCGCTGAACATACATGGGGGTCAAATCGATAGGTATTGAGGTCTTCTACCTCCCTGCTTCGGATTATCCACTACCAACTTAACACCGTGTATAATTTGTGTATAGGGTTTATTACCTAACCTAACTAGTTAATAGTCTGTGCTGGGGCAACACTATTATTTAAGCTAAAAAAAGCCATGTAGATACCTATCAACTATATGTATAATATAAAGCTTTCAATTTGCATTATCCATCCATTAGAAAATAGGAAATTCTTCGCTAAGATGGTGAAAATTTTAATAAATATTTCATTGTTTTTAATTCGTATTTTGATGACCGGTTTCGTCTACATATTAGTATCATTTTTAGATCAACGAAAATTGGTGTCAAAAGATTGGATGAAAATGTTTTGTAAAAAGTACCTAGGTAGGTAGGTACTCAAAAAATAAAAAAAATGGTGATTCTCATTTTTGCATTTTGTAAAAAGTACCTACCTACTCAAAAAATAAAAAAATACAGTGATTCTCATTTTTGCATTTTGTAAAAAGTACCTACTCAAAAAATAAAAAAATTTAGTGACTTTTTTTCCAAAAAGGTCAATGCATTCTCTTTAAAAATTACATCACAAGCTTCAATCTTTGTAGACCTATTCTACAACATCTTATAGATATCAAGGATGGCTTTTTTATACCTACTTAGACAAATTATTATTTTCTACCTGAGATTTTTTACGTCTTCTGTCGATGTAGGCAATCTTTTTTGTGTCTTCAATTTGTCGCGTTGTGATTTATTTGTTATTGTTAGGGACATTTTTGTTGAAAATGTAAATAGAGACGTTTTGGTAGTTTTAAGTATGTAATATGTAATTGAATAAACTTGAGAATGAAGCTTGTCTGTCGAAACCGGGTGTTTGATACTTAGCTACATTTATGATAGGTAGTTTTGAAATTAAAAATATCTTTATCACTATGATTAGATTGGTATTTTAAGTCTGATTATATCAATATTTGAAGTGGTTGGTAGCCCGGGGGTTCAGTCGAAGGCTTTCTGAAGATCGTGGGTTTGAATCCCGGTGCCGACAATTTCACAATAGGTACAAGCCCTTTGCTTAGCGAAAAAGGTGTCAAAAATGTATTTGTATTCAATTTGAGTGAGCCCAGATTCATTTTTAAGTACATATATTAAAAAAATATACCTGTGTCAGATTTTTTCTTTTTTTACAACAGCAAATTTGGGGACCATTACGATAATTTTGACATTTTGGAAATCGTATTTTGCTTTAAATCACTTGCAGCTATATTCACTTACATCGATTTGTTATGAAATATCGTTCGGATTGATTGAATCAGTTGACATTACCAGCTGCGAAATTCAAAATTTGAGTTGATGTTCAGTTTTAGCGGAACCGATACAATATTTTGAGAATTATCTTTTAATAAGATTTGGGTTATTCAAATCTCTTCCAATACCCTCACACTGCAATCGAGATAATAAATTTTAAATAGGCAATTACTTTCCCACTCTAGGAAGCTGCCTTATTAAACTGCATTGCTAATTATTCTTAATAACCTATAATTTATTCCTCATGGTTTTTATAACACTTCCATTGATTTTTATTTCTGGATTAATGTCCATTATTATTTCTAAAACTGACATAATACTGTCAGCTGTTCTGACATATTTTAGTATTTACGGATGCGCACGCGCATACTGAATTGCGGTTTTCGTATTCACAATATGACCCGCGAGCGTTTTATTGTCTATGTCGCTTGATCTATCTACATACAGCGATCTACACAATATCACATTATTATTTCTTGCCTTCCGGTAGTGTTTATTTTGTCCTTTTTATCAAATTAAATAAAATAAAAACTACAAAACACGTACCATAGTATGTATCTATTGTGCTTTGCAAAAGATCTTAGTTTATTTCCTATTAAATATATTACAGTAGCGCCACGCGATAAAAAATAGAACTCTACGGAGCATTATGTATCATTCCATAAAATCCCTTGCGGTCTAAACAGACAGTGATCATTAAAAATGATTTAGAAAAAAAAACTCGTCTCACAAAATAATTCATAAACAACTAGCTTTTCCGACAGACGTTGTCATGTTATTGGTTGTCAGGTAAACAATAATTTTGTTGCCATAGAATTTTTTCATAGTTGGCGTCGCAGGAAATCCGTTCCATACTAACTTAAATAATATACCTATTTTATATTATTTGCTTACCATTTTTCGATTTTTTATTAGTTATTCTATTATCCGGAGCGAAGAAGAATACGATAAAGCAAGCATGATAAATATTTGTTCAGCCGATCTCGAGTTATAAGTGTTCGCACTAACACGACTTTCTTTTTTTTTTATGAATCTGTGCTCAGTCAAAGTGAACACAAATATACTCATTGACTCTTTCACAGTTTGCTTGTGCCGTGAAAGAGGAAGATGGTCGGCACCTGGGATCGAACCACGACGTCCGCACCAAACAGTACGAAAGCCGGCGTTGTAACCGCGAGTCTACCAACCACTTCGCTAATATAGATGTACAAACGAAACAGAATCAGACTGGGCAGCTCATGTGGAGCGTATGTCTTATGGCAGGTGGACGAAGAGGGTGCTGGACTGGAGGCCTAGAACAGGACGCAGAAGCTTGGGTAGGCTTCAAACAAGATGGACAAGATAGTATTAAGAGAATAGCGGGCTTGCACTGCAAGAGAGTCGCATCCAATATCGATGTATAGAAGTCCAAGAATCAGATGGTCTTTCTTCAATACTGTACCCAAGAAGAAAGCTGAAGTAAGTAAGTGAGTATAATTTTATTCTACTAACTACTTACTTAATCCATGTTCGATTCCAGCGTGGAGCATGTGGACGCCACGAAGTTTTTCCAAGCCTCCCTATCTTGCGTCAGCTGCACAGCTTCACCCCAGCTTAGTCCATCCTCTTATAAGACCGCAGTGAATGCCCGCTTGGTTGTTAATTTTGGCTTGTCTCTTTTTGTACTATCCGGTTGTAGACAAGGCATGCCACTACTTTTGTACACTCACTACGGTCAGTCGAATTAAGTAAATCAAAGTATACCTAACCTATGTACCCTATTGAAAATTGACAGAACAAAAATTGGGCAAAACGCAATGCTGTCTCATCAGGAGACAAGATAGTGGTTGAGGAAATGGCATGTAGGAATGTTGGAGTGAGTGTGACATCTTCAGGTAGTCGGTTTCATAATCTAAATATTTGCGGTATTGTGAAAATGATAACAACTGACTAGGTTATTTTTGAAGATATATGCACCAGACCACAGAAGGATTTCTTTTATCACTGTTTTTCTTGTATAGTTATAAAAAACACACAAGACAAGTTTACATTTCTCTATACACATATATGACAGTTGATCACTATTGTTACTAAAAATTATGTAATTTTATGATTTACTAGCTGATCTTGAAAACGTTGTTTTGTCATATTATTAATGTATTTTTGATTTATTGACGCAAGCTTTAAACACAAAGCAACATTCAAGACGCACATGTTTGCTCACTAAAATAAATATCAGTGAAAATAATGCGGCGTGTGGTTTTTCTTCGTAATTTATTTACAAATAATGTCTCTGAAATATGATATCAAACGTAAATAGAATTTGTAAAGCCGATGGATATTTTCAGAGATCCTAATGTCCAAACATAAAACGGTTAGGGTTTTACATATAAGAACTTGAAATTTCCTCTTTCATAAATGAATAAAAATGTTTTTTAGAAAAAAAAATTTTTTTTTTCACGAGCCGCCCTTGGTTATCCGCCTCCGCAGCTTCCTGGCACGTGGTATAGACGCTACCCTGCCCGCCTCGCACAGTCTAGGAACAATAGAGCATTTTTTTTAATGCAAGTGCCTCACCTCCACAAAATCGTCGGTTAAAAAAATGTATCAACTCTATTATTTTTTATGATCGTCTAAAAAACACTTACCTACGGCTAAAAAAATCATTTGCCAACTGCTGCGAAAGACGCGTGCTATGAATTCGGTTTTTTTTTCAATCACCATTCATTGATATTATTATTTACTAAATATTTGCATTTAAACAAATGTCCTTAAATAAGTATAAAATCGATTTGAATAGGTTTTATTCACAAAAAATATAGACATGTTTTTTTTTAATTTTTTTTAAACATTTGCAATATGCTACGAGTGTGTGACAGATGGTTTTGTCTATTGTGGTGTATTTGCATAATATTCTAAATTCTGCTCGCATATTGCAGCTAAACTTATCAGATTAAAAAAATCATCATTATTGTCGTGTCAGATTTGACACATGTGAAATTCATTATCTCATTGGAACGTGTTGTCTAGTTGCACCTTTAGTTTTATATTGTATGGCAACACATGGTTGACATTTGGTCATAATTTCATATTTGGAATTTTGATTTAAGGAGGACATTATCCGTAAGGTATTTTTGGAGGTCATTTTTTTTCAATTCTTTACTATTCTTCGCAATTCGTTCTGCCTTTGAAACTTCCAAATTTCCTCTTCAGCCATTATTCGTCAACTACGGCTATTCTGTCTCTTGGTTTACACTAATGTTAGATCCACCCCATTGACTAGGAAACGTGGATTTCGACATTTTCTTGACGGGTAGCGAAAAGTTTTTTAGTGTGTTTATCAAGATTCGGGACTTTATTACGGGTCAATATAACAACGAGATCTGTATGACCCGTTGAGTCGTAATGATTTGTTTGAAGCGACGACACGTAGGATCCATCCAGCGGATGACACGTAAGTTCTGTTTGTTTTGAACATGATTTGTATAGAATGACCGTTTGTACTACGCATACTCAGAGATCCATATATTATGTATTGTGATTTATTGCTGGAAATATCACAAAATTGACCAAAGTGACCCGTATAACTGATTCGGCTCACCGCAGACCCGGGCGGTTCGGATCGCTACAAAGTGATTTGTTACCTATGACTTCTGTAATTACATATATGAATGTCCATTAGGAAAACGTCAAACGATGTCAACTTATTGATAACGTTTTTTCTTTTTGGTCTATTGGTCTTTAGGTACCTACAATATGATTAAGTATGTACCATCGTAATAAAATTCAACATTTTATTCATGTTTTTTGGGAACAGCCCTTTTATCTTCATGTTTTCCAAACCATACATGTCGTTCAAAGACCTACATACTTCATTCGCATCGCTTTCCTTTAACTGTATTTTTAATGTTCTTTGAAATTTAAATTACGGTTTCAATATTTTTTCTGCTCTTCATGGTTGAGTTCAATTCGTTTGTTTTAGTGAAAACTAATAATAACCTACTTTTTTACCAAATCTTACTACCTACTATTGAATTATTTCTTATCATATTCTCTTCTGTATCTTTCATTTTCTTCTAAATATGAGTGTATCCTTTCTTCTTACGTTTTCTGTTATTTCGGGATGTGCCAAGATGTCGCGTGCTTGGTTCTATGAAAGTGCAGCTATAACTTTGATCCTAGCGCAAGTTCTTCCTAACACTGCAGAGCCCTGACTTGATACAAGTGACTCTGTCTTTTCTCCAATGAGACTCCTGATTTGATACCGTACATACAAATTTATTTCTCGCAAGTCTCAATTTGCTTTCATCCAACATTGTGTCTTTACTATGGTTACTTTTTTACTTCCGATAGGCGTACAAATCTTGGAGGACTTTAGCCTCCTAAGCATTGCTTTTCCAAGCTGCGCTATCCTTTATAACAAAGTCTCACTGATCTCTCACACCCAGCATGTTCAGGTCTTGGTCTATCCGACGGATTTTTACCAATGTATATGGGCTTACTCTGCATTTTTTATAGGTGTACCCTCACTCTCTTTCCTGGATCTCGTAACATGCTCAATCTATGCCAGTATTCTTGGCTTGATGTCAATGGTGATCAATAATTTTCCTGTGAGTAAACATATTTTCTCCGCATTTGGCTCTCTCAAGATTTTTTGTTTCGACTTATGCGTACTTCCTACATTGTGGAGGAACAACCAAAGAGAATAATGATTGGCCCCAAAATGAAAAGACAATTCAACAGCTGAATGTGATACTTATTTTATTTTAATTTAACACTTTTCTTAACCAGGCTTTTCCATGAAATATTGGGTATTATTTAGAAAATGAGTTCAAGAGAGAGAGATTTTTTTTGCATAAATGAAATAAATTTTTACTAAAAAATGTTCAGTTTCAACATTTTTGCTATAATGGTGCTTAGCCGTATCTGGATTTTAAGAATCCAGATATGGCTATAAGCACCATAATAGATGAACAGTGGGATGTCATGGGATTATAATACAGGTAGATAGATACCAAATGCCGTTTAATTGCGTCTTTCCGCGTAGGAAGTACACAATATTATTACAATGTAATGGGGAACAATTATTATTTTCTATCATAATCTCGCTTGTGTTTTCTAATAACTATTGATCATAATAACAACATATTATCTATTGCATATTCATAGAGAAAAAAAGATAGTCGAAGCTCTGCTCTATGGCGGAGAGGTAGATAGTGTATCGATAAAAAAGAATGAAAGAAGAGCGATATCTTTAATTTGATATATGTGCACTTTAGTAGATTAGGTTGAACAACCTCCAGCTGGGATGAATTATTTATTATTATTGTTGTACGAGAAATGTTGCCATATAACAAAAAGGTTGATAACCCTGACAGATTGTTCGTAATAGTGTAATGTGTGAACATTTTATATTAGTATCACTATTATCGCTACGTTAAAATCTTTCTATCTTTATCTCACCAACGACAAGATTGCATTTTGCGTTTCTTTCGTATGTGAATGTGAAATCTATTGATGTTTTGCTCGCATATTATGATATTATTATTAACAATATAGTTACCTACGCCTACTATGCCATAGACAATATTTTTGTTATCATTACATTATTATCTATGATTCTCATAAACTTTTACTTTTCGAGAGCGGGAAGTCAACGTTGTGACTTGTTGTGAGCGTGGTGTTGCCATAGAGTGAGTAATTAATATTATTATCACCGATATAACCATAGATAATAAGAAAGATGTTTATAAAGGAATTTGTAACTAAGGTACCTACTTGCTTCTAGTTATGCATTGTGGTAATACTATATTTGACTTATAATATCTGTCATTCCGCCTTATGATGCGTAATTATTATGAAAACGTGATCAGCTCTTCCTTATAATACTTTATTTGTGAACGTTAAACATTAATTGAGTATTGAATAAACTTTAAAAAATGCATGGGAAATAAAAGAACAATGATAAGTTGAATCGCCAATTATTGTCTTGTTGAGCTGACTTGGTGCAAAAAAGCAAAATATAAGCTTATAAGCTGTTCACTGTAACCATTAAGTATAGATAAGGCGAAAATAAAGCAAATAATTTATGACTGAAATAAAAATTGCAGTAAGAGAGCTTTTTTGTAGTGATCTGTCAAACCTAGAAAAAGATGTTTCTTGAAACGCTAAACACACACACAGAAAAAAGAATTCCACTAAAATGTGTTCCAGATTTTATTTTTGCCGACCAATAGGAAGTATTGGAAAGGGTAGTGATCCTATAAAACGGTAGGAGGCACTTTCTTACTTCATAATATGACTGACTGTCCTTATACATTTTTTAATCTCCAAAAATATCAAATACGCATAAAAAGGTTGCCGACCTCTGTGTTCTTGCGTGCAAAGAGTATGAAGCTATGCAACTACATACCGCTCGTATAAAAACCCTTATTTGCACTGTACACTATCTATCTCTTTTTGGCTAGTAGGATCTAACAGTCATAGACGGGGCATGCCGTCTCCCTCGCTCTAATGGCACGCCGTATGGTTTCACTTTCAGGAACTTTCTTTAAAGGCGTTTAAGTACAAAAAAATGTTGAAGCGACGCTTCCGTATTGAATAGAGAATACATAATTCAGTTCGCGATATCTGCGCTGTTATCCAGTCAATCAGATTCGTTTCTTTTCTATTGAATTGTTTTAAACAAAATGATAGTAAGTAGGTAACTTATTCTAGTTTTTCAGCTTATGGTTGTTGTATCAAAAACAACAGTTGTGAAGGCGCCGCGCGCAGAGGCTCTAATAAAACATTATCTGTTGTCACAATTCTTATTCATGGGAATTTTCGCAATGTTTATCATGTTAAAATTCCCATCTCCCCGATAGGAATCGAACTAGCATCCCTCGCCGTTCTGTAGAACTGGGTCAACAGTTCGATGCATGATCCTTCTTTAATACGTCTAAATTTTATACATTAAGCTAGTTGGTACGTAGGGTTTCATTTCATTATAATGATGAGGCATCTCTTGAAAATTCTGGGAACTTCTAAGCAATTTTAAGCAAACAAGAAAGTGAAATAGGATAATGGTCAAAAGTAGGAGAATTTATAAGTCATAGATACGTTTCTATAAGGTATATGCGCAGAAGAGAAGAGAATAAGCTGTAGATAAACTCAAGGACGCAAGAAGAAAGCACTCTTATAATGATAAAAGTCAAGAGGACCATGTCAAAAATAAGAGAAACAATATAGGATGCTGAATATGAAAAAGTAAGCTTAAGAATTTAAATAGCGTGAAGGTTTACATAATAATATAAAAAAGTTAAAACAAAAATTATTTGAAAATGGAATAATTTTTTTTTGTTTGACAATAATCCGGTATTGTTTTGTTTGTTCTCATGAATTTATTTGCGTTGAAATTCTAATGAACATTTTTTTCGTATAAAAGTGATTATTGCTGGAAGAGGCGCGTGGAATATTGATGATGGCTGGGACGTGCGGTGTATGGGCCGTATGGGCTGATGGGCCGTCTCGTTGTACACTATAGGTCTATATAGGTAGGTACACTCTACGTGAAAAAATATAGGTACGCTGGAACTATAAAAATAGTTAAAACATCATATAAACAGAATAAAAATTCTTGATAGTTTAGTCTGGTCTACGTATATAACGAGACAGCGCTCTTGGCAACAGCGTTATTTGGACAGTTTGAGAAATGTCTTGATATTATGTTGACATCAAATGGCTCATATGTGAATACTGAAATGGCGTTTGATGAAAAAATAGCACACGAATAAATCGATAAATATCTGATCTCTAAAAGTACATGCCTTAATATCTTTATCATTTTTCCATAAAAAGGTTTTAAAAGTATAGGCATGCAATTCTCTTACAGTTCCAGCAATTAAGACAGAAAGCCAAAACCGGGCAGAAGTTTCAATTGAAAAATAAAGACCAACGTGTACGTGTAATGTCTAATTTCACCAATACAAAAATGATTCTCGCCCCGAATATAAATCCACTCTAGATCTTGAAATCACTCGAAAACGAGTGCAGAGCTGAGAAAAATTCTCGCAAATTGAGAAATAAAGATGGCATTCATTTTGTTTGCTTGATTTTAGATAGACACTAGTCACTCGAGATTAGCTGAGCTCTTCTCATCTAGCTGACATTCAATATTTTAACACCTATCCCAGTACTCCGTGCCATTTTATTAACATAATTATTCTTCTGAGGCATTTCGTACGTTCAACAGCAGAATCCATCAAGCAAGAGACGTGTTCGATTAAAAATCCAACATTTTCGAATCGCCTAATATAGTCGTCAAAATCGAGAAAAAAATTGATCAAGACTTTTGTATGGAGTGTGGTGTTAAATGGCTGCGATACGTGGACCAGCGGCGAAAAGTAAGCGGGACTTTTGTATACGTTTGATATTTAGTGTAGAAGCATGACTGGAATTAACTGAACAGAGAACCTCACCAATGATGAGATTTTGAGAGGATTGGAGAAATAAGGCAACTCCTGAAAATAATTGCATAAGCCACAAAATCCGGCCCAAAGGCTTGCTTTACATCATCATCGAAGGAATGGTGAACAGACGATTGGATATAATATATGTAGATCATATGGATATATGAAGAGGCTTTCTGACAAAAGAGTGGAGCGTAGTTTGGAAAATACTACTCTACGGATTGAGACCCGAAAAAGAATCAATCACATCCATTGGAGATTTATTTAGATTCATCACCTTTGGAGATTTCAAAGAGCATCTGAAGATTTCGCGTCCGGTGCTATAATTTCGTCTCAACTAGTTTTCTAGGTTATTTGGCCGTGGTATTCTAAGCGATATTTTACCCAACGTTTCGCTTCTAAGTGAGCCTGTGAGAACCAAGTGACACAAAATTACATTGGAGGTTTGCTTGACGTTGTTTCTTCCCTATACAGTATTTTCAGAAATGTCCGCATTATCTAGGGCGACTACGACTTGTATTGTATATGTGTGAGCTAGGTATAGCAATGACTTTTCTAATATGGAAGTTACTCTGGCACAAGGTGCAATGCACTCTATGGCTGCGACTGTGTGAGTGCAGAGTGATCACTGCTGGTTTCCAACAGACAAAGAGAGGCAGTTCCACACCTCATCCAGCCAACTCAATGCGGAAGACTTCAAAACTCCTGAAAGATCTGTTAAGTTTTCACATTTCTTCTACTGACTTTTAATATTTTGATAAATTAGGTAAAATCAAACAACTTTGTTTATAAAACAACACATTAAAAGTTAAACCGGAATTTGAACCACTAGTAACAACTATTTTCGACTGTTGTTTCCTAAGCGACGAGCTTAGTCTGATCATTATTATTTGCTTTAAAACGTTATGGATACGTAGTCATGTATCTGCTCTTGATTTTTGTTGTTCTTTTCCCTACCCTTTTGTCGCAGTCTACTAATTTAGGGTCGGGCTTCTTTAGGCGTCAGGATCTTCTGTCCTTGGTTGTCGATTGAGGGACATCTTCTCAACTCAGTAGATTGGGGACCATCAGGGGGCTTTCCTCTCCTTTTCAGTTTTGTGGCTATACTATAATCTACTACGTGTTCTTCTCATGATGCGATAGAATTTACACTTTCGTCTCTATAGATGTGATTTACTCGAAGGTAAATTTTAGTCCACCGATTCAAATTCAATGCCTGCTAACTACCAAACATAATGTTCTTTGTATTAAAATGACTTTGATAATAAGTAATGCGCATTAGTAAAACCTTGCAAAACTTGTGAAATTGAGTTGCATACATTGGAGTCGAATTAAATTCGAAAACAGTGGAATTAATTTTACTGCATATTTGGCAAATCTTTCTGTGTAAAGTAGAAAACAGAGAAGTAAATGAGAAGAACGTTCTGAAACGAGGATTTATATTGAAAGCCTTTCCGAATCCCAACAGACCTCTCAAAATATGGAAGGATAGTTTGGGAGTCGATACTGCTAGAGACACGCAGAGGCAAACAGAGACAGTCTAAAAGTCTGCGGCGATTCATCTCAGTGTGGGTTTGGTTTCCGTCAGCAAACTTCTCCAATGCAGTCATTGATTATTATTCTGAAATGAAAAACAGACGATTGAGTTGCGTCGTATCTAATTTTTATTGAGACTTTTGACTATTCTGTATTCTGAAAATGTTTTATCCAATACATTAGTTGCGTAACTATACTGTCAACCGATTAAGTTCTAAGCAAGAGCTTCTTGCGTTGAGTTGGAACGTGAATTTGAAAATACCAGTCAACTTATCAGTCTTGTCACCAACTCATAAAATTCTAAGCTCCCTTCCATCTAATCTGTGTAGCTTTAATCTTCTCCCATTCATCCTTTCTTCAGGTATCGGGCAGAAAATGCTATTTAACACCAAAAAAGGCCTAGGTACATAATATATGTTTTTTTTTTAATAAACCTGTATGAGAATGGCGTTGTAAAAAAGAGATGGATGTTATTTTTTATAACAATAAATTAACATGAAATGTAATTACCTTAGTTGCTTCTAGGTTGTACGTAAATAAATTAACATAGAGAATTTCACACATGTGCGTGGGATAAGAGAGTGGAGGTAGAATCCAAACGCAGCCAGGAACTCCACCGAGACTCCTACTTGTTGAGTTATGGTAATGGCACGCCATTCCGTGGAAGAGTTGCCACAGCCAACCATTTCGTAAAAGCGATCTCTTTAAGCCGACATTTTATCTATTAAATCATCCATTAAACCGTATTAAAAAAAATTTTTTTTTCATCAAATAAATAACACTCTTCCATTCATAGGTGTAAGTATAGCCGGCGGAACATAATGCTTGAAGCATTCTCTACCAGTCAACCGGTCCCGTCCAATCTGAGACAGAATTCCAACCCCGCGCCCCGAGTAGAAATTTCAAGTGAAAAAAACATTGAAAATTTCTGACCCGACCGGGAATCGAACTCAGTGGGGCTAGTACGAGTTTTATCGAAAGCTAATTGCACGCAAATAAGCGCTTATTAGCGTGCAAATAGTGTTCTTAAATCAAACGATCGAATCATTCGATCATTTTAGTATGAAAATTTTTCGAAACTCTTTCGATGATCGTTTCGATATTCGATCATCGAAAACTTATACTAGGGCTACAGGACCTCTTGATCTGAAGTCGGTGCCTTTGCCACTATGTTACGCATATTCAAGTAACAGCAAAACCTGTCGGACGAATGGCATAGAAAATAAGGGTCATTAATTGTTTCGTTGAGCTATTAAATTCAGATATCGCGTCTTTTAAAGGGTCCCAATATTACAAAAACCACGTTGGGAACCGCGGACAGTTTGACATTTCTTCCCCTAGCAACAATGGCGAAAAATCAGATGAAGATTGTTGCAAAATCGTAAATATAATCTATTTAGTTAAAAGTGTACAAATATCTTTCATAGATAATTATTAAGATAATTAAAAGTATTGAATTAAAAAAGAAAAACCACAATCAAAGATGACCATTAATATAATAATTAAAATAACTACATAGTTTCGTGTATAAAAATGTACGCATACTCTCTCTTAAAAATCAAAACACATAATAAATCCTGAATAACAAGTTGTGTGTTGGTGATTCCGTTTGATTAGAGTGAAGTCATTGATCTGCCCATACATACATACACTACTGTCTCTAGGAAGACGGATTCAGCATTAGAAAATTTCGCAAGACGTTTCGTTCATACTTTTTTTGCTATCTTTTTGGCTGCTTTTTCTTCATAGTTTTAATGCAACGGGCTATTTTGCAGTGACGTGAAGTATGTCAAATAAAAAAACATGCAGCAATGCCCCTCGTAAGTACAATTACATCAAAATAGGTACTCATAATATAATAATTATTATTATTTTAAATAATAATTACATCAATTTTAAAGAAACATATAACTTTGACGTAGTGAATGTTTTTGCTAAACTGGGATCAACCATTTCAAAAGAAAACGAAGAACACGTGAAAATAAAACGGTGAATTGCAACTGGATACAGATCATTCTTTTTCCTGCAAATGCTCAATAAGACCGAAATAACCCTGTATACAAAAAGTCACAAGAACAGTGGTAACATATGGGTGTGAGACACTCATGATGACGGTAAAATCTGCCGAGATGTTGGTAACATTTGAGAGTGTTGGGTGAATTCCTGGGGTGAATGGGGCGAATTCTTCGTGAATGATGGAGAAACCTGGCGAATCAGATAGATCAGATACATGCTAGGCTGACATCTGCAGAGAATGCCATCGCCATGGGTCACAAGGAGGTTACTCGAACGGTAACGACGAGTCGGATGATCTGGGCTCAGATGGGAAGACGATGTTAGGAAGGATGCGCCATAACTTCTGCAAGTGACAGATTAGCGAACCGCAGCGGAGGATAGGAGAAGTTGGAGGCGTTGCATACAGGACGCAAAGGCTCAATTTAAGCTGTAGCGCCATCGAAGACGACGAAGCTGTGTGTCACTTCATCTTTGATAAATCTTGGGATACCACTTGGAACTGTTTCTCATCAAAGATAGTAAAGCTGGATTTGACACTTTAGCCAGTCAATCCAGCTTTGAAGAAGGCTAACTTGTTGTAGTCAGCGTGTTCTGCTCAATAGTCTGTCTCTTTATATATGTACTTATGTATATATAATTATGTAAACGTCGTCATGTTTTAACCATTTACTATTCCAATATCCTCCACCAGATGTCAAGTTGTCAACAAACTCCATTCAACTTAGGTTCTATAAGTCTTCATTTCTTTTCCACATACCTTATTTTTTCCCTTCCACCGCCGGAGCAAGAGTGTTATAACTCTCTGTCCCGACTTGCCAAAGAATCACAGCAATATGCGACGACTCTCTCACTCAAAACCTAGTATTCTTACACCTAATTGTGAATGAAACTTACATATGCATTTAACACCCGAGCTAAAGTCCATTGGTGATGGGTATATTGGCGACGCAGTCTGGTTTGAAAGTAAAACATAAAAAACTGTAATGGACATTAGCAAATATAAAAAATAAGAATAATACAGAAAATATGTAATCAGTTTAAACAACATTACCACCTAATGGCGAACGTTGTTAACGTAAAGTGATCACACTAAGCCAGCCTTCGAAATAACAGTAGAAGACGGTCGTAAGCCCGTAGTGGTTTGTTCCATTTAAAAATCGAACATTAGTAATGAATTGTTAGAATCATTAGTTGTTATTTTTTTTTAAATTATTATTCCCATTGCAATGGATGGATCTCTGTTTAAGGAAAGTGTGAATGTATAAAAATACTATGATGGCGCAAACACACCCATCCAATGAACTTTTCGCGTCAAAAAGCTTCAGAAGTTCGATTTGAATCCTCTTTTTCCGATGTCCAGCAACAATATCTACAAATTGTGGACATTTTGGGATTTTCGTTTTGTCGAATATGCGGGGACCATATTCTCGATGAGTTTTCTAATAGAATTTTTGTGAATTTCTATTGTGACATCCTTCAATGTTACAAACTTGCTCTCATGGCCGATGTAAGTAAGTCGTGTAGCTCTGTTTCAGTCTTTAAATTAACTGAAGAATATCATTCCACTTTTTAATTGGTATCTAAATCTTAACTGGATATTAATAGTCTTCAAACTTTTAAATATAATTTTCTAGCGAACAGCATGCCTGGTAACTGGCATAATATAATACCTACATTGAATACCACACTAGTATAATAATCAAGTTTAATGAAGAAGACTCGAGATCATAATATAATATGGATTGCTTCTAAACTCTCCATTAGCTGCATGGATTAACGATCTATGGCTATGATGGAGATACCCTTTTTCCATCCGCAGAAGCCTTCTCCCATCATAGGACCGCGATGTATGAATTTCTTAGTTATCAACTTCTTTGTTTGAACAAGCCGGCCCTCGTAATGTTTAAATGCCACAAGGAGTTTTATGATGACTATTTCAAATAACAAAAGGTTGCTGCCTACTTGGATTCTTGTGAAATCTTTGAGTTATTGACCAAGTGATGAGTCGAGTCTGATTATTAATGCCTAACTATGATCGCTAAACTTTAGTGTCTGATAACAGAAGCTACTGGATTTTTATTTCTCAGTTCATAGTACTTCTCCGATCGATAGTTTATGTCATCATCCCTGGTGGCTCCAATCATCCCCATTTGTGTAAGTTAGAAGCTTTACAACCTTCATCATATCTAGCTTGGTTCTTTTTAGCCATATCCTTATGTGCTGTGTAGGGAAATAATGCAGTTCTTTTGTCATATCAGCGATAAGATTATGTTTCCTCTACTTTACGATCGGTGACAATAATTAAAAAATATCTTCATCATCCTCAAGTCAAGTAGATGTGAATGAATTTATTGACCGATTGTTATTTTTTTGAGTTTAGCTGCTTTCCATCTTCCACTTCGAGATACAAAAATAATATCCCTTACCATATAAAATGGGTGAAACCATTACCACCTCTGGTGACCTCGGGACCGAGCTCCCGATACGTATCGGTTGACAAGTTGTGCCTTTTACAACATGACTAAGATATGGAAAGCGTCGGCGTTTAGTGTCGAGACGAAATGACCACTGTTGGGTGTGTTGCCCATTCTCCTGTATGGGTGTGAGTCTTGGAACCTGAGGAGATGGCATAGCTGGGAAATGTGTTGAGGATGCCGAAAGACAGTTGGCTGAGCAGAGCGTTGTTTTTCCTCCCCAGGGTCTCGAGGACGTGGAAGACCCTCTCACACTGTGTTCCGCTCCTTCAAAGCAGAGCTGAGGGATTTGGACATGGTGTGGGAGGAGGTCATAAATATTGCACAAGATCGAACGCAATTGAGAGCTCTTGTTGCCTCCCTATGCTCCTGAGTGGAGTTCAAAGGGAGTTTTGATTTGATTGATTTGACCTTATAAAATGTGGTTAATGTTTTTCCTCTGGGATTGTAAAATTCTGTTGCCTATTGTAAGAACCAACATCAAGCCATTAACATTTTGCCCATCGTTCTTGCGTAATGGGCATTAGGAACCAGATTTTGCCCTTACTGATTTATCACTTACCCGTCATTTAAATATTTATGATAATTCCAGTATTTAACTGGTAGATAAATGTTTTTTCAGCAGAAGTCGCGTTTTATGGCGAAACATCCAGCTGTTAGTAATTATTGTGAATCAAACTGTCTTACCATAAGTTTGATGTTGAAGCCATAGCATCTGAAGAAGTACACTAGACTAGACTATTATACGTTCTGTAGCCTTCCACAACCTATTTACAACTTTTATAGAATCTCCATTGCTGCTTGATATTGCCTATTTCGTATAGGTATGTACGTTATGGTTTCATTGGTTTCGGATCTTTTTTGGTCGCTATACCGACAAATGCGAAACTTATCCAAACATTCGGTGCAAATAGAAACAGAAGCGTCGTTTTATATTTTGTCGGTAGCGACCAAAAATGAATCGAACTGAATGGAATCCTACATAGGTCTTAACTCTTTTGTCATATAAAAAATAAAATATGTAGGTAAATACTTTATCTGTCTCTCTAAGAAATATGGAAGTATGGACGTTATTGTAGTTCATACAAAAACATATAAATTATGCATTTATCAGGCAACAGACTATGAGATGGTGCTTTAGTCATTCATAACGATGATGATATGAATATTTTCAAGGTGAAATGTGACCTTAAATACCCAGGTGGTTCGTGTGTCTACAAACGCATAGACAATGCGCACGTCTGGTTGTCTATGTCTGCGCACACACACAACAACACGTGGACAGGTAATGATCTTGACTTTCTCACTTCACTTTCATTCTACATTTCTTTTTGACCTACACCAAACCACAGGACGATTGTGATCTCATTCATTCATCTGAATTCATCATAATATTTTTTTCTAATTTGACGGGCGAAAAGCAGGCATTGAGTTCAGCCGCCTATACTTATACCTTTTTATAGAGAAGTGTAATTTTATACCTAATTATCATATGGATGGTTTTTATAAAGAATGCTGATAAGACAAAAGTAAATACCTCAATGGTAGTTGAAATCTTTGTGTTCACTAAAAAATTTTCGAATAAATTAGCAGACACAAAGAATCAGGATGGAGAGGGAGTGATAATATCACTCGTACGTACATATAACTGAAAGATACCGTGAATGCCATGAACCATTGTCCAAAAACTTGAATAAAAATGGAAAATGGCAGGCCATGAAGCTGGAATAACTGACACCAGAAGGATAAAAAAAGTTCTCGAATATAAGCGTTGGCAAATCTCAGACAAAGTGGTCTGATGACAAAAGAAAGGTACGAGGAATAAGAAACCAGGAGGACGACTAAGGAAAGTTCCAGAACCATATGAGGCTGTCGTTGAAATTGTCACGGTACCATCGTCTGTGGCCTATCCACATTTTGCGTACCTACCTACTGTTCTAATACTCAAATATATATTCGTACCACAAGACCTTCAAATTTTCACTTTTTACGCGATTCTTTGAACCAAATCTGCTAACATTTGTTTTTCAGTTTCTAATTCATAGATACGGGCACATATTATTATGTTTAACATTCTTCTTCAAATTATCCGGAGTTTATGCATGACTCTTTTTGTTTAGACTACAGAGTATTTTCATCTTTATGGGGATTTTAGGACATTGACAAACAATGCAACCTATCCTAAAACTTTTCGCCAGTTCAGATTTCATAATATTTTCCCTTAACAGTTTTACCTATATTGATAAAAGATTCAAATCCTTTAGTAACTGAAGTATTCTGGTTCCCATCATCAGAAAAGAGTGGACTAAGAAAGTAATTGCCTGATTCAAATTGTGATGCGCAAATAAGTGGAAGTTATTTTCTGTTGAATTAGTGTGGGGTGTAGTCCAAGTCTACATATATACTTGCGTCCGTCCGACATTCACTTGGCCGAAGCTTTCTCCGGTATAATAATATTATAATGACCACACACCCAACTATTAATAATAGTAATACTTTGCGGACAGGTACAATAACAAACTCTGTTCGATTGAAGAGGGGTTAACCAGATTTTTGTGAAGGCATTTCTCATACAAAACTCACCAGGTTAGCTTTTATAGCGGCCGAATTAAGCTTCTTTAGATGTACATATTTTGCGTTCGTTCGTCAGACTCGGGTCAGTTCGGTGGAAAAATATTATTCCAACGGGTCAATTTTTTTCTAAACTTGGAATTTCTTCCCGGGGCAGGAAATCTGTCTCAAAATTGGACAGAACCAATTGAGTGCGAGAAAATGCTGTTAACTTTAAAGTTCTTTCAAATAATCTTAAAGTGCGGGTAGAAAAAAACATAATAAAAAGAATGGGTACCTGAATAGTTATATATATTTTTGTCCTACCCGTGGCACATTTTCCGCAATAAAAAATACAGTTTGCTATTCCTATTAAAGGCAGGAAAAAGTTGAGTGTGGGTAGACGGCTGATGCCCTGGATAAGAAATATCAGGAAATGGACCTGTTTCCATTGGAATAATATGATCACTAACACAAAGGTTATCCCAGGACAGTTATGCCCTGGGTATGAAGTCGAGCTGAAGAGGACGGCAGAAAAAAATGAGAGGAATGAAGGACAAGATGCAGAACTTTCCTGTAAACCAATCCACATGATTGAAGAAGTTACTGGAGAAGATTAAATATTTCATACGTGGGATGAAAATTCGGTAAACGTTTTCAAAATTTGTAAACTTTAAGTCGATTCAAGTGGTAGGTATTGTTAAGCAATATACTCTGACTTTTCGATGACTTGAACCATGAAAAGCACTTTTTTAACTTTACTTGGGCTTTCCACTTGAAATCGAGTGATTTCAGCCAATAATTCCAGTGCCTACTGGGCTAGGCATACTATTTAAAGCGAGTGTCTTTAGGAGCGCTCTGTATTGCGGTGTTCAGACGAGGCGAATATCGCCAGGACACTAAAATATCGCCAGCCAATTGAACCGTGTTGCGGTGTTCACACGGGGCGATATAAGGCCAGACGATTTCGCTTGCATAAAAAAAATATCGCTCCGTCGCCCATTGATCGTCTGATGTGTTCACACGAGTCCACCGACATACATTCAATCTGTCAGGTGCGCTGATAGTTTTAAAAATGGCGGACGTCGAGGTAGAAGTCGCGGACTAATTGGAGTTAGTTGAAAATATTGTTTTAGATGATATAAAAAGACTCCTAATTGAGGAAAAATAAAAAAAAACGCAGATATTGGGTGCGGAATTGGATTCTAAAGAGAAATAAATTTAGAGCAGTCAACTGTCAAGAAACAGAACATACGGACGCCGTGCATATCTGCGCATGCGTGAATCGTTCCACCAGATACAAAAGTTGAAAGGCGTTCAACCTGAGGCGATATCGCTTTCAACCATTTTTATCGCTTCAGATTTATCGACAATCTCTTCACACGGTTCAATTGGCTGGCGATATTTTGGTGTCCTGGCGATATTCGCCTCGTGTGAACACCGCATTAATAGAGTCCGCTGGCGAATAGTCATCCGCCGTCAGTGATGGTGACGAATGACAGTGCATCGGATGTTGTCCGTTCTTGTATCTTTCACCTTGAGAACAGCGGGTACACACAGTGTAGTGATTATGTAGTAAACCAACACTACAATGAACACACATACAGTCACTCACTCACTATACATTATCACTAGTAGGTACATTTAGTGTTACACGATATACAGTTACATTTTACTACCAAGGTTATGTACGTTCGTCCTCACACACCTAGGTAGGTACTCGGCTCACTATAAATACCGAATAGGTCACTATCCAGTCTCCATACAACAAGAGAACTACATCATTAAAATGACTACACTGATAATTCACTATCTACCTGCTGATTTTCATTCATGTTTCTTATTATATTATTACGTTGCCTACGTTAACATACTTGGTGACCCCTGTTAGTCATGTCCGTTCGTTCTAGCGTACAACACTTACTTAGTGTATTGTTGGTCTCCCCTGAAAACCACGCGACATATTGGAATTATAGTTAATCTTTGGATAATAATTATTATTACACTTGAAGAATGCAGTGCAATTGGTAGAATATTTTTTAACTAAGTACCTACTACTTCATCCTTTCAAATTGCCCCAGGCAGTAAGTTCCGCCATTGTACTGGAACCTTATGTATCCAATCCAATCCAAACTCCCTTAAGGCCCCACTTAGGGGCATAGGGATGCAACAAGAGCTCTCCATTGCGCTCGATGTTTATGACCTCCTCCCACACCATGTCCAGAAACCTACTAACCGAGATCTACCTACTAACCGATCTTGGAGGTTAATCATTTAAATTTTTTATCTTTTCGAAGGTATAATTTTATAATTTCGAAATTACAATAATTACGATAATATGAATGGCTTCGACTTGTGTTGATCTCGAACAAATTCAATGAAATTCTTGCCTCCCGTCTAGAATGACTGCATCGCCTCCGGAGTCGACCTATGACCGATATGTGAGAACCGCAGACGCAATTAGGAGATTCCCTCTTCACCCATATCCAGTGGCCTACCGTGGGTTTTCATCGCCCGGGGCGGGTAAGAAATTTGGCGCCCCCCCTTATAGAATTTGGCGCCCTCCTCCCCTTATATAATTAAGAACCCCCCCCCCCCCCCCCCCCAATATAAATTGAAAAGAAAAACATGAAAATAAAATTAGTTCACATACTTACAGCACAACAATAGTACTAAAATTTCATTTAAGGACAGAACTAACTTCTGACACAGATTTTTCTACCTGCGGATTCACCGCAAAGGTTTTTTAAGACCCTTAACCCGAAATTAAATGCTATTTTTGATAAACATAAAAATTCTGATTTGAGTTTAATATAGCACAAGCAGATTTTGCCGCCCTCTCAATAGAGGCGCCCGGGGCGGTCCGCCCCTCCGCCCCCCATCAGTACGCCACTGCCCATATCCACTCAAGGTAGTTACAGCACTTTTGACTCGTACGAATTCTGTTCTGTTGAAGCTTAGAATTTTAGGGAAGAGTATAGTCTAGGTCTGAAAAATCTTCGATGACGTTTTTGTTACTCAAATACTATTTTATTCCGTGATATTTACGCTGCCGTGAAGTAACATATTTTATGGAACGTGTATTTATAGCGCCCCTTTAGAATACTTTCCGCAGCCCATTTAAAGTCCCGTGAGTTTTACACTTACGTTAGTGGGTAAAATTAAGAATAGGGGTACAGTGTAAGGTTAGTAGCAAGAATAGGGGTACAGTGTAAGGTTAGTAGCAAGAATAGGGGTACAGTGTAAGGTTAGTAGCAAGAATAGGGGTACAGTGTAAGGTTAGTAGCAAGAATCTATAATTCGATACTCCGCGATCTTTCCATATTTTATTTTGCTATTGCAATTCGTTCAAAATTATGTCCATGTAACGCCCACCATCTGCGCTGATAACAGATTTGAAAGATTATGTTTTTTGACCTCAAATATGACTAGGTATATATCGTATATATTTTGACTGGATGACAAAATATGATTTACCATTCGTAGGAATTAAAATATTATTCAAATTACACAACTTATGACCTTCTATTACATTAGGTATCGATCTATCAAAAAATAAACAATATTAACTATTTTTTTGTTATATTTATTTATGCATTTTTTTGTTGTTTAAACATTGTTCTGTCTCATGTGACTATGTAAATTCAATTCAGATTGACAATACAAATTAGAACCATTAACACTCGGTAAATATATAGGACCGCAGGCTTTTTTATACTAATTAATTGTTTAATATACATATTATATTGAAAACAGGTAGCTATTAATAGTTGGGCGCCAATCTGACATACTTTAAAGCTAATGATATAACCTTTTGATATTTTGAGCGACATACATACCTACTATTAAAAATCAACATTCATGCTTTATTGGTGAGTAGTGACTGATTGTCCACGGTATTTAGAAGCATCCGTCTGTGTTACCACATCTCGAATGCCTCCAACCGATTCATCTTGTGGACTTTGAGGGTCCAGGTTTCTGAGCTATACACTGAAGTCCTGAAGCAACAGAGAGTTATTACAAATCATTAAGATCTGAAAAATATCCTATCTGAGACTCCTTCAACTCTTGCTGATAGGAAGGATGTGCGAAGGCATCTTGGATGCGCAACGTGAGATAATGGACCGGAATAGGAACGGTAGAGGAGTTGTTCCGTCTGGCGTGATACTGAGAAACCTTCGTAGAAGTGGTTGCCAACGTCAAGGAGACCTGATGCGGCACATGCACGGAATGCTTTTGTGAAAATATAGGTAAGTATGTGTACCTCATAGTTTTATTTTTATTTTCCATCGTCAATGTATCTACAATAGGATTACTAATACATTACACTTGACAAAGTCTGTTCTGGGTCATTACTTCTAAGTATATTCTGTAACATGTACATAGGCAGTGAAACAAAAATTAAAAAAAATATAGCAAAAACAGTTCCTTTCAGAAAAGTCTCAAATAATAAAAAATAACAAAAGTCGCCGGCAGTCCACTTAAAAAAAACTTGTATCGATTTGGAGTTTTAAGCGACCGTTTCTTCTTAAATGCTGTGGCGGAGCCTGATTTATGTTTTGCTAGAAAAAAGCGGCCGTAACATTACAAACGCACTCTTTGAGATATTTGACTTGTTAACTTAGTGAATAAAGTAAGGTGGTTTGGGCATGTAGAGAGAATGAACGAAGAGAGAATGACTAAAAGGATATATTATAAATCTGAAAGAATGGGTGCGCCCAGACGAGGCCGATCTCGAATGACATGGTCCGACCATATCGGTGCCGTCTTAGAGGAGGGCCAAGTCAGGAGCAAAAAGAATAGAAGTGCATGTATGCGGAATGTTATGCGTTTGCAGGAAGCGAAAGAGGTTTGTTTGGATAGGAAAGAATGGAAGTTCGTACACTCTGCCTATACCCCCTTCGGGAAACGGCGTGATAGGTAAAAAAAAACTTCTTGTAATTTTTATTATCCTTATTAATTTATTATGTAAGGTATGTTACATGTTATTGGTAATGTTGGGGTCTTCGCTAGTCCACAATCTGTTTTATTGCTATTGATTTATATGTAGGTACTAGCTAGTTACCCGTGGCTTCGCTCACGTGCTTTTTGGTTTCTCTTCCTAAACTGGGGGAACGCTGACACCTACATTCACTGTGTATTAGCATTTTCTAATTCGTCAAAGAAGATAACTCTTATATGTATCGTGAGTAAACTAACGAAGAGGCGGTTCGTTGATATATCTGCATAATGTGCACTGTGCTCCTTGCTAAAAATACATTATTAATTCGTCTTATTTAAACTAATAAATTAAAATCATCATTAAAATATTTCGGAAACAACATCCATATTTTATTTTATTCGTATCCCAGGTGGGAACAATTAACACTGCTTAAAATAAATCTTTGACAAAACAATGAAACCGGTTGATTTTTATTTTAAAGTAAGAATCTATATATTAATTTACAGCTTTCTCACTTAATTTATCTAAGAGATATGGTTTTTCGAAAAACACTACCACGCACCCTAATCGGAATAATATAATTTGACTCTATCTGCAGTTGAAATTTCGATAAAACCAGTTTTAAACGTTTCGGCTTTTTTCGATATTTTTATAAAATTCTGAAATAGTTATAGGCACCGAAACTCGTAAATTTGTCATAAAAATGTTTTACTTTATAAAAAAAGTTACATGTAAAATGAGATCCAACTGTCGATGGCCTGCTATGATGTATGTATTTTTTATAGAAAAATAAAATATCTAGTTGGAGGGTTTCGTCGTTTATCGATATTTTTATAAAATTCTGAAATATAGGCACTGAAACTCGTAAATTTGTCATAAAAAAAATATTTTTCTTTATAAAAAAAGTTTGAGAAATCTTGAGAATGAGAATGAGAATTCTTCATTAAATTATACTTTAGATATTGTATTTTTCTATATACATACACAATTTTAGGGTTCTAGATTTTATGGTTTTTGAGATATATGGAAAAATTAAATAAAAATTCAAAGATTGATAACCCCTGATTGAAAAAAAAAAAAATCTGAGTATACAAATTTTGTATGCTTAAAGTATTCAATATTTTCTGAAATTTTAGGATCTGTGCATCAAGCGAATCAAAAGTTATAAAGAGGGGACGGATACACACACATACACGTTGGAAAAGTGCCCCTCCCCCCTCCCCTCTAATTAATGATATCTTTTGAAAACGAAATAGTATAATTTGACTCTTTCTGAAGAAATCATTTTTTTGAAATTTCGATAAAACCAGTTTTAAACTTTTTAGGAGGCACTTAAAAATCATCCCTTTTTATATGTGCCCTTTTTCGTCCCTTTTAGTTAAATTTTGGAAAAATTGCCGAATATGCTAACACTCATTTCTATAGAAGAATTCATATGCCAAATCTCAAGTTCGTACCATTTCTAGTTTCCGAGATATTCGCATACTTTGAAAAACATTCAACCCTATTTTTCACCCCCTTAGGGGTGGAATTTCCAAAAATCCTTTCTTAGTGGAAGGTTTTGTATTGAGACCTACCTGATTTCCAAATTTCACTTCTCTACGATTAGCCGTTTGGGCTGTGCGTTGATGAGTCAGTCAGTCAGTCAGTCAGGCACTTTCCTTTATTATTATAGATTATAGATTACGCAATAGTTTCGACACGTGTATTGGAGAAAGTAGATTGGGTTGGGTAGGTACCTACCTACGTACATATAATATATTCATAGGCTAAGAACACGTAGAAAGCCGATTCCGATCCGCGCCGACCTGCGCAAAGAATGTTACTATGCATTTGAACGGGGACACCCACAGAAAAAGCAGGAACCCGCTTTCCGGCATGCCCATTTAAATACATTGAAACCATAGACAACGATCTATGAGCCTGTCGGCGCAAATCGTAATCGGTTTTCTACGTGTTCTTACCCATACACGCTGCACCGGACCAGCTCGTGGTGTATGTATGTTTATTGTATGAAACGATGTCGTCAATAAATTAAATTTTTACAAAAGTTGTTAAGAAAAGTTCGAGATGTACTGCTATGATGTATATATTTTTTATAGAAAAATCAATTATCTAGTTGGAGGGTTTCGTCGTTTATCGATATTTTTATAAAATTCTGAAATATATGCACTGAAACTCGTAAATTTGTCATAAAAAAAATATTTTTCTTTATAAAAAAAGTTTGAGAAATGCTGGAACTTTTTCATTAAACTATATTTTAGATATTGTATTTTTCTATATAGGTACATACACATTTTTAGGGTTCTAAATTTTATGGTTTTCGAGATATATGAAAAAATTAAATAAAAATTCAAAGGTTGATTACCCCTGACTGAAAAAAAAATTCAACATTCTGAGTATACAAATTTTGTATGCTTAAAGTATTCAATATTTTCTGAAATTTTAGGATCTGTGCATCAAGCGAATCAAAAGTTATAAAGAGGGGACGGATACACACACATACACGTTGGAAAAGTGCCCCTCACCCCCTCCCCTCTAATTACTGATATCTTTTGAAAACGAAATAGTATAATTTGACTCTTTCTGAAGAAATCATTTTTTTGAAATTTCGATAAAACCAGTTTTAAACCTTTTAGGAGCCACTTAAAAATCATCCCTTTTTATATGTGCCCTTTTTCGTCCCTTTTAGTTAAATTTTGGAAAAATTGCCGAATACGCTAACACTCATTTCTATAGAAGAATTCATATGCCAAATCTCAAGTACGTTCCATTTCTAGTTTCCGAGATATTCGCATACTTTGAAAAACATTCAACCCTATTTTTCACCCCTTTAGGGGTGGAATTTCCAAAAATCCTTTCTTAGTGGAAGGTTTTGTATTGAGACCTACCTGATTTCCAAATTTCACTTCTCTACGATTAGCCGTTTGGGCTGTGCGTTGATGAGTCAGTCAGTCAGTCAGTCAGGCACTTTCCTTTATTATTATAGATTGTCGTGACCGGTACACCTCTCAAAAATTGTAAAAATAAAATTATAAATAAATAAAGCTTTCTATGTTTATCTCTTTCACTCCCCGCACTTAAATAATAATTACCTTAAGTGCGAAAGAGACAGTGTGAGCCGAATATGCAGTGCCATTTCACGGAGCTTGGATACCGAAGTAAACAAGACGCCCAATGAAATGAAATAAGATTTTCTTGGAATCTTCAAAATATCTAAAATACTTATTATAGATTATGAAATTAGATGACACATAAGCATTTTTATAATTTTTTGAGAAAGAGCAATGAAATTTTAACTTTTCTAAGTCAGATTCTCACATCACAAGCATTTTAGCCACTACTGAAAGCTAGAACATTTTAATGCATTGCAACGATATGAGTGATCTTAATACTAGTGCAGAATCAACAGACAATCGATATTACGTCTCGTGATAAATATTTGAAACACATCCGCCAATCGGTGACCTTATGTTATAAAATTATCGGTTCCGCTATTAGTCTATAAAACAATGCGACCAAATCAAATGATCTATATAGATCGGCAATGGACCATTATTGCCTATTGGCATTTTTGAATTCCTAATACAAAAAAAAAACACTAATAGGTATATATTTTTGTAACGCACAATAAACCAAGAGTTAGATATTTTTTTGAATGGCATGTCCGCTTGAGAAAGGATAGATACGTTAGGGGGTAGGGAAAGGGTTTCTTGTCAAGAATATTGTCAGAGATTTTAATTATGATACCCGGATGTGCTACTACGATTCTTTGACATAATCGACGCAATAACCACACATGATACAACTTCAAGATGAGATCGATGTTTATGTGTGAAAAGTCTTTAACAAATGCGTCAAAATAATTTTAGTGGTTTAAAACCATTTTCGCATTGATATCATTCAAATGATACTGGTTTAGGGTAGGTCAGAAAATGTCCGTGAGGATCACGGGAACTGCATAGATCACGTCCAGGCAACCTCAAAGTGACACCAGATATCTTAATTCCCATATATGCAAAAAATATGTCAGGTTTCGGTATTCGAACCCACGACCTTCGCGGTACATTAGTCGGCGATCGAACCATTAAACACTACATGGATAATAATTATTATCCTGCTGTCCCTTTCGTCAATGCAAATAAGAGAGACAGAAAACGCGATGGTCCTACGTTTTCGGTGTTTGGTTGCATTCATTGAGTTTGGATTGTTTTGAATGTAAGGTAAATTGGTGGATTAAGTTTGTTTATATTTTTTTATCTGTAACTAACTCCAATTGGTTTCCAGTATTCATAAAATAAACTGTATAGTGGAAATAAAATACGCACTAAACGCCAAAAACTTCATTTTGAGATAATCTGATTTTTCCCCCATACAGACATAGTACTATGATGATTTTTGGATGTGTTTTTTTACGCCTTTAGATCATCGATATGGACTTAGTGCAATATTTAGGCTATTGACAATGGTTTATAGAACATTTCCTCATACTCAACTCATTTTTTTCATTTTTGGCGTTTAGTGCGTATTTTATTTCCACTATACAACTGTTATCTCAGCATAGGCATTTGCCTCGTGAGATAATAAATTCCAATTCTAAAATACATTAAAAAAGGTTGTTTAAGAATCGTACGATATATTAATTGGACGAGGTGTAAAAAAATAATAAGGAATGTATACAAATACTCATTACATAGTTTGACCAACTAATCCGTGAAAAAAAAACATAATACTTTACATACGACATCTGTATGCAGGGATACAACATGTTGAACTATATTGCATTTATTATGTGTAGGTATATAACAAGCTTATAGATAATATATTTATATAGGTGTAGGTACATAATATGTATATAAAAACCTTACGGAAGCAATGGATGTGGTTTCTTCCGCATCCCGTCGCGTTTTTTGTTGCCAACAATCAAATTGAGTGCGGTGTTGGCAGATTATTAAAAAAAAAAATGTCTCGACATGTGGTACGTTGTGGGTAGGTACACCTCGCAGTCAGAACCATTATGGCGGCCAAACTAAAATAATTTTATTACTGCGTGGGTTTTTTTTATAAAAGAATCATAGATCGCGGCAGAATAATCGATGTTTTACCAGAAAAAAAACAGCGTATAAAAAATTACCCACGACAAATGATTCTCAATGAACTATTTTGCATCTGCCCATGCTATAATATTGGATGCAGATTCTGTGCCGTTATGTAAATATTTTTTCTCCCATTTTTATCGTCCGAATGATGTCTATTTCAAAGAATGCTCAAATGAATACGTCTGAAAAAAAGAATATGGGAACAACTACATAAATCCATGAACCAAGCTTTAGTTATGGCTGTAGCCAGGAAGCTTATGCTCAAAGAAATTAAACATTTTAATCTTAAATCACAAATCTTCGTTAAATTGGCTACGCCGCTTTGAAAAAACCATTGCCAATTTTTTTTTGTTCATGGAGACACATGCTCATGTTTTAAGGTAATCTCAGGCAACCTTTTGGACTTGTGAGGGCCTTGTGTGGACTTGTGAGGGCCCGTTGTGCTTTGTGTGCAAGTGCTCTCTATGTGTCATTTCTGAAACGGCGTATCGCCGAATTGACGAAGTTTTGTGATAATGGGTAGAAAAATAAGGGCTGTGATCTATATAGGGTTAAGAAGTATCTTGAAACATGACATGACACTGCATGACAAAGTAGAAAGAGAGATAGCGGTAAGAACCGTACAAGCTGAGATGATATTATAATATTGTACCATGAATTTTTCAAATTCCAATTCTGACTTTAATTCTATTATAGAAGGATTCTGGCTCTTGACATTTAAACAAAAGGAAAGCGTAATATTTGATAGCGTATACTGAGAAGGGGATGGTAGATTTAATTTCATGACTAATGAAACTGTCTGAATGCATTATCAATAGCAGACCAAGTTCTTAGTATGTTTCGTGAATCAATAATAGATTTTTGAGCTGTTTTCTACAAACCAACTTTAAGAAGAATCAAAAAACAATACGGATTACAAACAACGAAATTGTTACTAATTTGACAATTTTGTAATGGAGTTCGTGCAAAAGGGTCTATAGCGATACAATTTCTGATGGGGCATAGCGCGCAGAGTCTATACGAATCTTCTAACTATGACAGTTGGTCAAAAAGGTGTGTTTTTACCCATTATAGGATCGTGAATTTCAAATCACAAGGAAGGTGAGTATACGAAATTAAAAATAAATATAAAACAATAGTTTTTATAAAAATCCTAAATTTAGATAAAAAAGTTCCAAATATTATAAAAATGATTTAAATGGATATAAAAACAGATGTTATATGAAACAAAAAGTGAATTTAAAAAAAATGGAAAGCGTATAATTTCGTGTGTAATATTACAATATAAAAAAATGATAATAATACACATTATAAAGTGAATATAAAAAAATATACCTATTTCGCAGCACGCGCCAACATCTTACAAGAGCCTAAGGACCACATCGTATCTAATAACAGCCTTTTTACCTCGATAAACTTTATTATTTAACCTTTTTTTTCTACCGCTATCATGTTTTTTTTTGTATTATTTTTTCGCGAAACAACTGTCTATTGTTTATGAAAGCTTTTGTGTTTATTTTTTTTGAGTAAACCCTTTGATGTTGTATGATCGATAATGCTATCATTTTTTTATTATTTTTTTTTTGTGATTTTATAAATCACAATTGCACCAATGCACTGATCGATCAAATTTCGCAATGTGGAAAAATCTTGTTTTCGTACGCACGCGGGTGGTTACACTGTGAAAGAGGTACACAACATTTTTAAAATGATTTTTTTTTATAATGTCGAAATTTTTTTAGTAGGTAGATATTATTTAATATTCATAATCGAAGCAAAACGTAAAAAAAAATATATGAATTTGGATTCACTTAATATCAACACAAACATTTAGAAAGCAAAGTTTGTGCCATCAAAGTACAATATGGTAAGCACCGATATCAGTGTTATGATGATTGATTTTAAATACAAAATAAGGTATCAATCAGAACAAAATGAGAAGGTTTTCTCATCTCACAGACCAATAATTTGTTTGACAATTTATTTATTAATTGTTAATAAAATGGCACTATTTAGCATGACATTCATTGAATAAGACGCTCCACCACCCGAGTATTACAGGAATTTCGAGATTCCTTTTTACTCGCATTATATAAAGCTAAGATGGGACTCCGACATCGCCGTAAGGGTCCCACATCGGAGTGAATCCCGTCCGATATTTTAGACCGCCAAAACTTACTCAATGTCCCACAACTAGGATATTTTTTTAGCATGGCAGTAAAAACCTTTGCGCCAAACAGTAGGTATTATTTACTATAATTAGCTACTGTTGTACCGACCCGCGCCGACCGGAGCAAAATATCTTACTATACATTTGAATGGGAATACGCACAGCAAAAGCAAGAACCCGCTTTCCGGTCTGCCCATTTAAATACATTGAAATTATAAACGACATTCATTGCGCCGGTCGGCGCGGGTCGGAATCGGCGTTCTACGTGTTTTCACCCATACTTTTTATAGCTTTTATACATATGCCTCTTTAAGATTTGTAGTTTTTTGCTCTTGGTACAACTTAGAGAGAGAATACTATAGTTAGATTTGAGCTTTGAACATAATAGGTATACAGTCTCAATGTGAACAAATGCCGCCGTTTAGCATGATGGTAAAAACCTTTGCGCCAAACAGTGTTTATAATACAGAAAAAGTGTACAAGTAAAAAAAAACAATATACATAGGTATCATTTTACAATGTAACAATAAATGTATAATATACTAAGTACGTTGTACTTACACCAAAATGACCAGTCAAAAAAACACAATACACATGATTAGAAAAAACAAAAACAGTAAGCACGTATAATATTATTATATTGCAAATGGAGATATGTAATTTCAAAGCAAACATTTTTTTATGTTATTAATTTATTTTTGAGTTTTTTCATCACCCGGCATTACATTATTCATCTATGCGCAGGTTGATGTCAACAAAATATAAAAACCATGCCAAATACATACATACGAAACATGTAAATGTTCCCGAACTATTCAAGTTAAAAATTGCCTTGGCAGTAAGTGCCTTATCGGGTAAGTTACTAGCTTTTCGATGCTAGCTGTATTTCTTTTTCTCAGGAATATAATATAAAGGTTTAGAGCAACTGGAAGAAATATTAAAACGCTTATGAACTAATGCTCCTGTACCTATTTTAAAGATAAATATTGACAAAGGATTACAATACAATCTTCTGGTTTCATCAAATAATACGATTCCTAACAAAAAAAAAACAGCACGCGAGTGGGTAGGTACTTGAACCCTTTGGAAAAAATCAAATTACCAGCACGGGGATGGCATTTTGCACCCTTTCAAAATATGAACCTTCGCGTTGCAAGCAAGGTGTTGGTTTAAGAGCTAGCATATGTTTCGGAAATACTCTTTGTGATTAGTGAAAGGATTGAAAATAGTAAAATTGTACTTTCTCACTTTCGATCCACCCAAAGTATTGTCAAAAGGTAAGATAAAGAAACTTGAAACTGAAATAAAAATAAATTTCGAAACTTGGAGGAATGAAGTTGGATACAAATAAGAAAATTGAAGAGAATGACTTTTTTTTATACATTTTCGTGTAAATTATGTAGCTATGGACATCGAACACGGTGTGGGATGAGGTCATACGCATTGCGCAAGATCGAGCGCAATGGAGAGCTCTTGTTGCCTCCCTATGCTCCTGAATGGAGTTCAAAGCGAGTTTTGAATTTTGATTTGATGGACATCGAAACTCCGGCCAAGAGACTCAAAGAAAGTCAAGTAAAACCAGAGCTTAAGTTAGACAGAAATTCTTAGAGAAGAAAGAACTAGAAGAGCCAACTCTTCGCGAGGGCGATGGAGAATATTCGCCCTTTGCATGATACAGATTGTAGATGTATTTGTATTTTTTCTTCACATTCGATAGGGTAGATTTGTTAACTTTTAGAGTTCAATTATAAATCAACTCATTTATGTATAGACTAAAATAAACATAACAATAATAATTCTCCCATTCCATTTTCAAAAATATAAGTTACACAGTGTCTGGCACAAGGCTGCCCGTCAGGTAGGTAATATTAAAGGTCACGCAATCTAAGTATACCTACGATTGTCTGGACCGAAAGAAATGATGGGATCTCCGACCCGAGATTTCCCAGAAAAAATAATCCGGCGATATAGGTAAACTATTCCTGTTGCTATGCGAACTTTTCTGAGACGGAATTTCTTATTGACCCGACGGCATATAATTATTGTAGATTCCTATTGTAGTATTGGAGTAGCGTTTAAGATCACATCTTTCCGTATTGGCCCATTGGTAATTTCTTTTCCACCGAGGTTCGTTTTTTTTTATAAAGATGGTCAAAGAACCATTAGCCCCTTCTACCAACGCTTCATCTGCAGAGGCCTCAGAGCAAGGAAAATAAAGGTCCGCCCCTACGGAGCCCTGCATGTAGGGGTAAGGCAAAAAGGCATCCTGAGGTTGTCTGATATCTTAGGCACTGGTCGAATGACACCATGGATTTGGGGTTTTTTGGTCAGAAAGCTTTATTCCTTTCGGAATGATAGGACTAGGTGAGTTAGGATGGGAGGGCTCATAATTTAAGGTAGAAAATAGGTATAGCATAATAATTTTCGATTATTAACTATTTTACGATGCCAACATTTGACATATGCGAGTGGTGGTCCGCGCCAGGCCAATATAGCCGAGTGGTGGATAGGCCTCGCGGTCAAACCAAGCACAGAGCTGAGCAGCACGAACATTGAATTTTTGGAGAGACGAAGATGGTGGCCAACCAAGTGTGCTGCATGTAGAAGCTCAATTCAGAGAATAATAATATAATTTGTATGCTCTTAAAAACGGGAAGAAACGCTATATACTATTAGGAAGAAGGTTGATACTCAAGTGTATACCAGGAGGCCCGGAGCCAGGAGATCAAAGAAGTTGGAGCACAAAACACATGGATGACAAAGTACACGATAGTACCCTAAGACGTGAAGAAAAAATATTCTATCTCATGCTCTACCGAGACTCCATAATATTGAGTCAATAAGTATTTTTAAGGGCAAAGAAGGCCACATTGTTTCTGCTCTGCTGAAGGAAAAATCACCACATATGATTCAGGTATTGTATATGATATGTTGGACACTTGGACAGCCATGCAATGCACCCCGTATTCTCTTCGGCTAGTTGACCCTAACATCCAATCATATTCAACATTTACGACACTTTGATTAATAGATGCCTCAGATATTTTGAACCACTTTTTAAATTTTTAGAAACGTTCGTTCGTTGAAATGGGTTGAGTTGGCTGACGAAGAAGAAGAAGAAGATCGCTGATATCATTCGAGCACATTCTCCATCGCCTATTAATCAAAAGTCCACGTATTTGTGTTTACTTTAAACAACCACTATCTATCCAAAATCTATAGCGGTTCATCAAAAACTAAATCTACATAATAATTCAGAAATGTTTTTTTATTTGCTTTTTACCGTACGTCATCGCATCACGCCTAAACGGCTGAACCAATTTCACTAATTCTTTTTTTGTCGTGTTGGCTTTTATTAGTAGAAGGTTCTTATGAAAGAAAAAATTAAGAAAGTTGCGTGGTAAATTGGGAAATTAAATAAAACTCGCATTAGCCCCTCCTTCTCTATCTACATAATAATCCAGAAATGTTTTTTTATTTGCTTTTTACTGTAAGTATGTCATAGCATCACGCTCAAAACACAAATGCTACGTCAGATATGAATCTGCACAAACAATTTGCTGCATTAACTTTAATATATTTAGAGCTATTTAAAAAACTCTATTTTTTAAGATCTTCATACAAAATTTTAATTAACATTAAAAGTGTCATTCTTTTTATGAATTGTGAAAGTTTCATTCTTCTTTTTTGCGCTTATGTCAGTTATAGAGGTCTGCAAAGCAATGGGAAGCTAGACTAGAACCTGTTTAATTACCTACCGATCAAGCCTGACATTCGGAATCAAAAACGTAAAGCAAAACGGGTATAAGCTAGTGATATAATAAGAAGTAAATTACTTAATTTTTTTTTTAAATGAATCTGTGCTCACTCAAAGTGAACACAAATACACTCCTTGACTCTTTCACAGTAAACTATTGAAAGCTTGTGTCGTGAAAGAGGAAGATGGTCGGCACCTGGGATCGAACCACGACGTCCGCAGTACGAAAGCCGGCGTTGTAACCGCTGGGCCACCAACCACTTCAATTGATTCAATTGATTTGTGATTTTGAGACATTTCTAAGCGTCATTGGCTTCATAATTCTTTTTTAATGTAATGCAATTATAAAAAAAAAATATAACAACCACGCATTTATTTTTAAAAATGATTTTATAATAAATCGAATAAATGTTGGCTTTTACCTACCTGAGATATAAATAAAACAAAGTAAGTCCCTCCCGAACCTGCTCTTGGGATATTTGGGCATCAGGCACTTTGGTGTGGACGCGTGCTACTGCTTCGGGATCCCCTTTTTTGTTCCCTCTCGTATTCTCGTTTTACTTTTTTTTATGTTCCTCTCTGGAATCGGTGGCGGTTTGACCACGCTCTCCTTATGGGCATGTCCATCCGATGTCCTTTCTCGTAAGCGGCTGTATTATTATTTTTACTACGAGACTCCTGGAATACTACGCAATGTTTTTGATATTAAGGACACAAATACAGGTAGGTACTACACGTATCTTCAATATATTATACAAACGTACCTGGGACGTCATATTGTTATGTATGTATGATACATACTATTACATGTACGCAACATCACTAGTAGCGAAACGTGAACTTAATATTTATACTGCATGTGAAATGAGCATTAGGTATATTATTATAGAACACTCCCGGATGATGGGTGGACCAAAAAGACATTGGAGTGTCGACCGAGAACCGGTAGTAGAAACCTAGGGAGGCCACAAAAGCGATGGTCCGACGATATAAGAAAGGTGACCGGACACCACAGGATGGCTGCCGACAAGGAGCAAGGGAAGTCGGGAATGGAGGCCTGTGTGCCTGAACACTGAACTGAGGGCTGATGATAAATGAGGTGGTCGGGTTGGTAGACCAGAGGTATCAGTCCACGGATTTTTTGCGTAGTGGGTTCTAATACCGGTGCCGATCATTTCCACTTTCACAACACAAGCTCTGCTATAATATGTGAAAGATGTCTTCACTGGTAAAATTGAAATTGGTCTCTGGCAACTTGTCGTCCGAATTTTCTTTCTTAAAATCTTCATAAGATATCCTATTAATGGCATGCGTAGGTAATATTTTCAAAAAAAGGATCAACAACTATGTAATTACTATCTATGGTATCCGGAGATTCAACATTAGGCGATTATCTTAATATTTTTTTTAAATTTATAATGCTCCATAAAGTTTTAATTGTATTTATGGTAGGTATATCTTCATAAAAAATGAAATTTACACTGCATTATTTTTTTTTTTTTTTTTTTTTTTTTTATTTATTTAAAGAATAATAATAGTACAATTTTATAAAGATATATTACCATACAATAATTACTTAATGCTATTTGTATAATATTATATTTACTGCTCCATTGTAAGCATATAACTTGTGTATGGAGCAGAGGTACATTTTTTGTTATAATATTATATTACCAGTTTTTTTTTATTTTTTATTTTATATATATTATTTTTTTCTACTTGACCTTATGGATATTTTATATGAAGTTATGGATATTGCAATGACATATTTATATGAATTAATTTACAAAACTATTGAGATAAATACAAATTTTGTTATCCTTAAGATTATTTTAATGATGTAATACATTAATTGTGTGAAATGTGAAAGGTATAGATAGTTTATTTTCTATTATAGTCGAATAGGTGTATTATGTTAAAGTGATTAGGTATATGAGCATTGATGAAATGAAATATAACGTGATTTATTTTAAATAATGAAAGTAAAAAACATTAAGATATTGGAATATTTAATTTGTTTTAATTTTGTTTTTAAATGTCTTATATATTTGAATAGTTTTAATGTAGTTAGGTAGCTCATTGAAATATTTAATGCCTAGGTATTTGTAGTGATGTTGTGAAATTGTTTTTTTACATAATGGTATAGTTAAATTCCCGAATATGTGAGATCTTTGGCTGTGTACAGTATTCACTCTTTCTCGGCCATATGTCTCCTTATGTGTTTGGAGTATTGCAGTGTTTTTATAGATTTTTTCTATTGTCGGTACTTTAAATATATCAAAAAGCTCCTCAGTGGGAAAAGTTCTCTTTTTTCTAAGGATTATTTTTATTATTAGCTTTTGTGCCACATTAATCGGTTGTAAGTTAGTTGGGTAGGTTCCACCCCATACAATAATACCGTATAATAGAATCGATTGTACAAATGCATAGTATATTGTTTTCATTGATTCTTTTGACATAATGTTTCTCAGTCTCAAGAATATATACACTAATTTTCGTACTCTATTAACAGTTGTTTCCAGTTGTTTCTTCCATTTCATGTCCTGGTCTATGTGTATTCCTAGATATTTTGTTGTTGTTTTTTGAATAAGCGATCTGCAATTTATACTGTCACATAAGTTGTTGCTGCAATTAGGACTATGAATTTTTATAATAATGTTTGGAGGAATCTGAGGGGTACTTGCTGCAAAAGGTATGAAAACTGTTTTTTGGGTGTTTAAAGATAGTAAATTTATGTCAAACCATTTCTTTATTATGTTAATGTCATTGTTTGCTTTTTCTATTGTTTCCGTCCATGTATTTCCTGTCGATAGTAAGACCGTATCATCTGCGTATGTGAACAATTTTCCTTCCAGATTTAGTTTAAAAATACAATTTACAGGTATACATTCAAGCACACAGGGCCGTCGCGTGGTTTTTAGGCGCCCAAGGCGAGGCTTTATTCAGCGCCCCCCCCCCCCCCCCTCCTAAATCTTTTAATTTTGTTCATTCCAGTTTTGGGTCGGGAGGATGATGAGCTATAGCCACTCCATTATCCACCACCTATGGACCCGCCGTGTTTCGGATTGGGGCATTATTAAATAATAAAAAAAACTAGTTTTTGAAAGGCGCCCACAGTACTCAATACCGCTTTTCAATGAAATGAATTGAATCGAGATATGATTTGGAAAAAAAAAACAACTTTATTACAAACTTAAAAAACAACTAAAACTTTATATTACAACTTGGCATTCGAATGGCTTTTCTCTGCGATGATTTAGCATAATATGGCTGTTTATTAAAAAAAAATTTGAATACTAGTTTTCCCGACAGACGTTGTGTCTGTGTGGACCCAGCTATGAATAGTGAATTCGACTTTGTATAATAAGAAATGAATTACCTTTTAACCCGTGTATTTCCGACAGATGCATCTGATTTTGACCATTAATATTCCATCCGCATTCTGTCAATCGCACCAACTAACAAACGACTGACAGTTCCTGTCAAACTTAAATTTAATTTAATTTCAATTTTTCAAATTTGGAATAAAAAATTTATTGTTTAAAGTACTAAGAAGGTTACCTACTTAGAGTTTTCTTTAATTTTCTAATTACCCACGCAATTTTCATATTTTTTTTTATCCCATACATCTTTCTTCTGATAAAAGCCTACATGACCAAAAAAGAACTAGCGCAATCAATCCAGCCGTTAAGGCGTGATCCGATGACCACGCGAAATAGCTCTCCATTTTTATATATAAAAGACAAGATATTGCATTCGTATTGCTATGCAGTCGCTCGTTCCCTGGATTGGTGACGTCTCTTAGCCAAAATTCCTTGTTGCTCGCTCGGTTGCAATGAAAATGAAGGATGAAATGAAAATAAAATTTAGTTCGATTTTTTTATTTAATTTTAAAAATTGGTTAAACATTTTATACCAAATATTGCATTCCTTTGGATTTTCTCGGCTATGAGTTCGCATGTGAATCCCTGGAAATATATAAAAAGTAGAATTTGTTTTACCGACGGCGGCCGGCGCCCCTCGTATCGCGGCGCCCAAGGCGACCGCCTCGGTCGCCCCACCCACGCGACGGCCCTGCAAGCACACATACAATTGAAATGCCTGAATTCTTTGGTAATAAAAGTATAAGAAATAAACATACTTTCAATTTTATTATTGTAGATAATGCGTCAATGATTAATCAAGATTAAAGGGATCCAATAAGGGTGATATTTCTGTGTAAAGGAAAGATCACGTCAGAATTAAAAAAAAATAATAAGAAGTATCTGGATGTGGCTAATGGCGCTAAAAAAGCCGAAAAATCTTAAAGAAATAGACGTCCATTATTTTATGCAAAATATCTACCGCTTTATGGTAGAAAGCCTACTTCATCGAAAATTAAAATGGAACGCAGTCTTTTCCTAAAATTAAGATGGACCACCCTCAAGCACCTTCTGCCCAAAATATTATCAGAGGTACTCCATTGAAGTTTTTAAAAAATCAACTGAAAAGCTCTTCATTACACTATAGGGATTCTCCTTTCGTCTACGTTAGTCCTGTTTTAATGGGAAGGTCAGGATACAATATGGGAGATGCTGTCGCCACCTTATTGAAAAATACGATTACCAGTTCTCTTTCAGATTATTTTCTACATATGTAAAAGCCATTTAACCTTCGCAAGGCTTATGGGATTGCGACGCAGTTGTGCCTCTTTATTCCAAAAATTATTATTATTCTTGGCATTATTTATAATGCACTTTTGTAGTTATATCAACAAAATATGTAACTTTCATAATATGTATCTTTTCTCCGTCTACGCTTCCTCATAACGTGACCCCGTGGTTCATGTGTTGTCTGTTTTGTGAACCAAACGCCTCCAATCCTCTCTGTCCTCTGCCGATCTCATCTACGTGGATAGGTTTCTACGTGTTATGTTTTTAATCATATTAAATTTGCATAGAATGTTAGCAAATTCAAGGAGTATTTGTGAGTATTAGGTATGTTTTGGTTGCCTTTTTTATATTGCATATGACTACGCATCTATATATATACCTTTTCAAAGTTAATATCGATAGTATTTCGTAAAAGGAGATTTGGTAAATTAGATAAAAGTAAAACAACCCCAACCGAAAAAAAAGTTGAAAAAATCAACAACCGTCATCCCTTAACAAGATGCCTTGGCAATCTGTTTGTTTTGTTAAAAAAGGAGTAAAAAATACTGGTGGAGAAGGGTTGCGATTTCCTCTTATACAAACAATTAACCCTTTGGCAAACAATCGAAAATCTTTTGCAACGTCATCAACCCCATCGATGCATTGCAATGTTGCACTTTGTTAAAACATCAACGAACTAACGGAAAGTTTATGGGATATTGTGTTGAATTAAAAGTTTATGGTACCTACACACTGCACAGTCAGCCATGGCATGATTTTAATTAGGGGCCAACAGATGTTTTAATCAACTTGGATATGTCTCTTCTGTTTTGAAAAATTACCTATCTGTTCCTAGTACCATTATCTGTGTAATTAATTGAGATATCTGACCTGAAAAAAAAATGTAGTTGTGAAGATAGAATTTAAGCTTTCTTATAGTAAAAGATTTTCAATGTTTGTTCAACGAATCTAAAAATAAATAAATAAATATAACACTTTTCTATACAAAGGTGTCAGTATAGCCGGCGGAACTTATTGCCTGAGGCAATTTTTTCAAGTCAACCGGTCCCGTCCAATCTGATACAGCCAACCCGGGTAAAAATTTCAAGTGAAAAAACACAAAAATTCTGACCCGACCGGGAATCGAACCCAGGACCTCGATCTGAAGTCCACGCCAGTACAATTAGGCTACCGAGGTCGGTTTCGGTGTGAAAAATTGTATACTTAATCCAATCTAAGTTTACATTTCATTATAAAAAACCAAGGGATATAAAATGAATAAAAAGCCTAATTACAAGACCTTATTTATAAACGCCTTCTTTATCTGCAAAAATTAACCGCTCTACAAAAATTAAATACTTAACATTTGCAACAAATTTGATTAAAAAAGATTCTTTTGTAAGCTTCATATTTTATACAGGATCTTTCGGGCTAGGGGTGATAATATGTCATATCGGCAGTTGTTTTTTTTATAAATTATTAATAACATCACGATAGTTATTTGCTGCGAGTAAAAAAATTGGAGAAATATCACCAACTGCGGGCATAATTGCCATATGCATGTTTTTTCCCCCAATTTTAAAACGTTATTTTTTATCGCGTCCATTTTTTTGCAATTTTTAGTTTACTAAAAAAACAGCGCGCAGCATATGTTAGACTGTTGTGTTGTAATATATTATATTAGAAATCTAGTAATATTTTTATACGTAAGAAAAAAATCTAAAATACGGACACAGGCCTATTTTTTAGAAATAGTCGTATGCATATGTCTGGCTCGATATTATTTTTTATACTGCGTTTAGAGAATGTATTTGATCAATCTAACCTATTCATAACTCGGAACTCAATTAGTTAATCTAAAAAACGTTACTAGTTCTGTAGGTAAGATTGAATACGGAGTACCACAAGGTAGTGTTCTCGGGCCAATTTTATTTAATATCTTTATCAACGATCTATGTGACATGAAAATCAATGGCAGCATCACGACATTTGCTGATGACACTGCCATCTTGTTCATGCCGGAGTCCTGGAGTGCAGTTAGTGGTTTGTGCGAATCCGAAATGCGTAAAATCAAACTTTGGCTCGATAATAATCTATTAAGTCTGAATGTAGACAAAATAAAGGTTATGACATTCAGTCTAACTGAGACAGGACAGCCCGTAAGCCTAAAAGAGTTGAAGATTCACTCCTGTGACCCGAACACGAATACTAATTTATGTAACTGTAACAGCATAACAACTAAAACCTCAAGTATTAAATACTTTCCGTCTTATTAATAACACAAGATTAAAATTTAAGTAAGGCTTAAGTCAGAAATTTTATCAATAAAAGATGCTTAGCCAGTGATGCATCTTAATCTAGACAAAAAGTTAAGCAATACCTTAAGCGAAGTGTGGATAACGCATGCGCATTGTCCCGGTTTCGCGATTTGACATATCGTGAATTTGTTTTTTGTTTTCAAAAAGCTTCGTATGAGTAAGAGTCTTGTACAGTTCTATCACATATAAAAAAATCTCTGATAGAACTATACAAGACTCTTTTCATTTTTATTTTAAAATGGATCATTCTACTCTTTTGACATACCTACCCAGATTTCACTATACAAATTTCCGCCATTGTTGCAAATTAAGTTGTTTCTCAGCTAAGTCTTGTCTAATCGGACATTATTGATAAGAGAAAGGTTAGCAAAAGATTAACGAGTTAAGTCACGATTAATTAAGTCAAACTTAAGTATTAATTATGCGTGTGATTAATAATAAGACAGTTAGGGATACATTTGAATAAATTCAAATGGGACGAACATACCAAAATCGTTGCTAAAAAACTCAGAATGTCCATGTACATATTTAGAGATCTGCGAAATATTTTATCTTTGAAACGTCTTAAAACCGTTTATTTTGCCATCTGTCAATCGTTGTTTCTTTATGGCATTGAATCATGGGGAGGCTGTGCTTCCTTGTTTCTCAATACTGTTGAAAAAGCCCAGAAACAAATAATTAAAATAATTTTGAAAAAATCGCATAGATGTCCCTCAGTAGAAATTTATCATAAATTTGATGTACTAAATATCAGACAATTATACACATCAACCCTTCTGTGTAAGGTTTTCCAAAATAAATTTAAATATGGAATATTAGCTAGGGAAAGATTTACGAGGAGCAGTCTGGAAGATAACCTAATCGTTCCTAGGATGAGGACTTTGATGCGATGCGCTTCTTACATTGGACCCAAGTTGTTCAATGAACTGAATCCTACATTGAAAATGGCACATAAATTTAATTTCTTTAAATAGAATTTAGTCAACTATATAAAAGGAGAGAACGGTAAACTGCTTCTTGAAAAGCTGCTTTGATTTTTTGATTGTTTAGAATGTAATCATTATACCTACTTTTCTGTCAAAAATGCCAATATTATGTTTTATTATAAGCCTAAATTACAAATAGATAAATAAATGTTACATAAACCAGATGTTATAAGCCATAATTACAAATAGATAAATAAATGTTATACATATCAACCATCAATAAGACAAAAATACCAATAATGTAATGTATTATAACAAATAATATTAATAACAATAAGTATTCTTAAATAAGTTAATAAATAATAAATAATGTATGAATTTCTACAAATATCTATATATGTATTATAGTATTAAGCATTTTAATTGTCATCATATTTTAAATAATAATAATTGTATATAATTTCTTTATTATTCAACTCGTATTTCCCTAAGACAGCTAGTCCTAGTTGGGAAATATCATGTAATATTACCTACTTGTAATTTTTATATTATGATAATCTATATAAATAAAAAATATAAATAAGCTTACTTAAACTCGACTATACCAAAACATGGATTATTAAAAAATAATGCCCATTGCCGAGGAGCACAAAAACAAAAAAACTGTCTTCTATGCCATCGTGTGTGACTGTAGAGGCCTATTCTCGAAAGACAGATTCTATCGCATTCCGAGCACGGGTATTCCACGGGGACCATTGCAAGATAGCAGGCGTCATTAGAGTGTCAATTGTGCAATGTCAAAAAATACTATGATCATGAAGAAGTAACTAATGACCAGAATGTGCACATAGACTATCGATCATCTTATAAAACTTCAGCGCATAGGATACCTGCCATGCTGAAGAGTGATCATTTCTTGATCTTAGATCTATTCTTCACAGTTATTCCTCTTGTGATTTTTATCCGCGACTGTCCTTCCATCTTATAGGAGGTCTTCCGCAAGGTCGATTTTATTTTTATTTTTTTTATTTTTATATTTTCCTTCAGTCAGCAACGAGGTCGCTGGTATTAGAAGGCACACAATTACAATCTCAGATTATTATTAAAACTCATTGGTTAGTAATATCCTCTTCATCTGCTTTCCGAAGCACTTCCCATTTATTTATTTATTTATTCAAAGATTTACGGCTTTAGAGCCTTTTACATTGGATAATTATTTGTCAGCCTCTTGATGTCATCGGGAACTCTATTTTGAATATCAATCGCCGAGTACAAGAATCCATCTCTATATCCATTGGTTCTTGGATTGGCGTTTCTCGGTTGAGAAGCGGCTCTCGTACCATAACTGTGGATATCTTTATTCAATTGGAGTTTTATATTTGTTTTGATTTCCCCATTTATAATCTTGTGAATGTACTTCGCCTTTTCTAGTATTATCTTTTGTTCTAGGTTTAGTTCGTTAGTCATCTGATATAACTCTATTGTACTAGTGTTTCTTTTTAGGCCATGGATATGCTTTAAGGCGTTGTTCATGAATCTTTGCATTGCACTTCTTACTTGCGCACCACATTGCGACCAGAACAGCAAACCATACGACACATGTGGCATAATGAAGGTGTGGTATATAATGTGCTTCACTTTCCTTTCAAACACTTCACTCCTCCTCATTACACCAACCAGTGGAGTTATCGTGTCAATCTTACCATCTACATGCAAATTACAGGAAAGCCTTTCGTCAATTACTAATCCTAAATATTTAATATTGTCAGTTCTATTAATTGCCGTTGAGTTGACATACAAGTCCAGTTGAACATTCATCGTATTTTTCTGCTTGAATACAATGTAGTTAGTTTTATTTTCGTTTATTGTAAGGAATTTCTTCTTCAACCATGTTACATGTATTTTGAGATCGTTATTAATTTCAGTTTCGAACTCCTCTATATTGTGTCCACTATACAGAAGAAGGGTGTCGTCTGCATAGATTAAGTATTTCCCTTTTAGGTTTTGATATTTCATATCATAGATGTACAAAAGATATAACAGAGGCCCAAATATAGATCCCTGCGGAACACCGATGTCAACTCTGCATGCCTGACTCATTTTATCACTATTTTTTGTTATTGCAGTTCTGTCATACAAGTAGCTCTCGATTAGTTTACATGCATTTCCTCTTATACCAATTCGTTACAAGGACGCCATTAAGCTTTTGTGTTCAACAATGTCAAATGCTTTTGATAGATCAATGGAAATGGCCACAACATAATTGCCTTTATCTAGTTCATTATTAATATGATCCAAAGCATCTACCATTGCAGATGTAGTTCCACTACCCTTTTGGAAACCATATTGGTATTTATCAAAACCAGAGTTCCCTTCTATGAATTCTACTATTCTTATATAAAGAAGTTTTTCAATTACTTTACTGAAGAAGCTCAGGATACTGATAGGTCTATAATTCCCACATTCATTTCTAGGGCCATTCTTGTGTACTGGAGTGATTAATGCAGTTTTTAAACATTGGGGAAATTCACCCTTTTCAAATAATTATATTATTGATTGACATTGTCAGTCCTTTAGCTATTATTTCCACAAGAATTTTTAAATCCATAGATGTAATGCCATCTAATCCGGCAGAGTAAGTTAATTTCAGTGCTTTTATGATATTTGTCATGTACTCTACATTGGTTGGTGAGTGGAATGGACTATTCATTAGTGCAGAGTCAACGGGCTCATTATTGCTCACATTCACATCACCACCATCATTTACTATTTTATCATATAATTTTCTACCAATTGACTGGAAGTATACATTCATTATATTGGCAATCTTTACTGGATCACTTGACGTGCCATCGGCGGTGTTCAACACTTCAATTCTTACTAGTATTGGCGTAATGTATCACACTATTAATCACCTTCCATATTTTTCCATTATCACCATTTGATTTATTAATTTTATTTTCAATGTATATTTTCTTAGATTTTTTTACTTCTGAAGTAACTGCATTTTTACATTTTTTATATTTGATCTTATCAAGCTCTGTAGAATCCCTTCTTTTATATATTTTATAGAGTTTACTACGTTTTTCAATTAATTGTTGAATGTTAGGTGTCAGCCAGTCATTATTTTTTCTAATTCTATGGTTTACAGTGAATGTAGCAATTTCTTTGGCTTTTTTTTACAACATCAATCAAATTGCACAAGTTTCCATTGTTTTCCATTATATCAATATTGTCACTAAAATATTGCTTAAGGATGTTTTGGTTGATTTTTTAAAATTCTTTACTATGCATACATTTTTTTTTATTTAGGAGTATTTGTAATACAAATTTTAATCAATTTATGATCAAAGCCTTGCCAGTCAATCAATTCTATTTCATGCTTGTTATTTGTATTGTTATCTAGCACATGCTTGATGAGTCGGTTATTCTAGTCGCATGATCAACATCTAATTTATCAATTATTCTGAAATTATTAGTGGAGATTGTTGTTTTGTATTTAAAGTTTGAGTTATTCTTTTCAATAAGATCTATATTTGCATCTCCAACAATCATTCCCTTATACTTGGATAGAAACTCATCAAATGAGTTGAAGAACTCATCCAATGGATCCAAGTTTGGAGATCTATAAAATGTGCAGATTTTTTGTCGGATATTTTCACAAATCACAACTTCTACTATGAGCATGTTACACTTATTATTCTTGTAAAATACACTGTATTGAATATCATCTTTAATATAAATTGCAGTTCCACCTCCTCTCGTATTTGAGTCACTGCAGTTAAAAACTCCACAATAGCCGGGAATATTGTAATATTGAACCTCGGATGAGTAAAGCCAAGTTTCAAACAGGATTAATATGTCAGAATTTCAAACAGGATTAAAATGTTCAAAATCGTTCAAATTATTTCTTTCCATCCTCTGTTTATTGGATAGAGCATGGGTCGGCAACCTTTTGTTCTAAAAGGGCCAAATATTTTTCATGGGGATCAGTGCGGGCCGCATTTGCAGTAGGTATACCTACAATATTAATGTACAAATATTTTAGTTTAAAAAATAAAACGCTAAGTGTATACTTAAACGGCAGTTAATAAAATCAATGAGATTTTGTGTGATTGCATTTGACCAAGTTTTTTTATATCAGCTTGCATTTTTGAAGTAGAGACACGTAGTATTGCGTCTAATGTGAATTCGATAACCGAGAACAGTGTTTGTTTTTTCGATAATTCAGAATTGAAAAAGTTTGCTCACAAATATATGTACTACCAAACATAGTTATTATTTGCTGAGCAAACCTTTTTAAATCCTTGTAGTTTTCAGAAGGCAAACTCCCATAGAAATCCACCAAGTTATAGTTTTTTCCTTAAAAGCCATTTTAAGTGTGTTATCACTTTGCAAATCTATCACGATGATTTGCAAATCGCTTGGTACATTACCGATATCTACTGCAAAAGGGGTTTTCGAAAATCTCCATCTTACGTGAGATCTTTTTGAAATCAGCAAACCGGTTTTCAAACTATCCCTTCGCTCCCTTTCTCGCTTCCTTTCACTCGATTGTGTATAATATCGTCCGTCATGTGCGTTGCGGGAGAATCTGGCGCGGCGGGTAGGCTGGGCCGTTCTAGTATGGAAGTTAAAAAAGTGCTTCTAATCTTAATGTAATGGTGATAATTTGTTGCCTCATGATGTATTATTACTATCTACAAAATTTCATGACAAAAAATAAGATCTTCTGTCTCCGAATCGACCTTGAAGTTTTGTATGGGACGAAAATATCCCATACTAACTGATATTTTTATAATAATCATGTAAAATGATTACGGCCTTGTTTTTTTATTCATTTTATTTTATTATACCACATATAATTCAAGTACATACTTCTATTTATTTAATTACACAAAAATAATAAATAAAACTTTAACATTTTTTTATGTAAAGTAAGTATATGAAATTATGTTATTGTTATATGTTATGCAGTGATTGTTTTTGATTAATTTGGGTTTGATATTTTTTTTACTCGTTGCTTTCTAAGCTTTTAGATAATCTTCTCTTGATAAATTTCTGCGTAAAGTTGGTGAGGCTTCTTTGAAAATTTCACAGATCGTCAAACTCCTTGGATATGACAAGGAAAATTCAGGAAACTGTATTTATTCATCTTCGCCATTGTATGTAATGAATTGCGTAAGATCTTCGTCGGATACTTGTCGATTGGTGTTTCTGTTACATTTTGCTGTCTGTCTATAACGTAGTTCTTGTAAAAGATGCTTCAAAATTTACTTTCGGTACTTCAAGGATCAAAGGTGCGTGTTTTTGGGTGATTCGAGCTTTCACTATCCGGCGAGCGGTTCAATCTCTTACCACATAGTGTATTTTGAGCGTAATAGCTTTTTCTTTTAGTAATTACAGTTTATATAACAGATAATTTTTTGATCATTTGATAAATATATGGATAAGAAATTAAACTTCCATAGGTAACGGGATCAGTTGCGAGGTAACTTGGTGCACCAACATTAACAATAAAGATAAGTTAAGGTCATCAAACATTCTGAAAGAAACGCAGTCGCAGAATCCCATTAGTCTAGTTTAGCGATCTAACGTGGAATATTTTTCCTGGAGATCAGTTGCCTAAATCATTAGAAAATGTTTCTGTTGGTATGACTGTGCCAATTTGGAATAAATATAATTGATCTTTTCTTAGATCTTGAAATTATAAAATAGTAGTTTTTGTTGAAATCACCTGGAACATGTCAATTATTGTTTTTTTTATTTTTCCAGTTGTTTTCCAATTTGGTCAGAATGCGTATGATGATTTGAGAAAGCACTATCAACATATTATACAAAAACCTAAATACTTGTTACTTGTCGTTTTTTTCTAGATTACCGGCGACTCATTCAATTGGGATTACTTGTGGTTTGCAATAAGCAAAAAAATTCATTCTAATGGTTTTATTAGTCTTTTCTCCTGCAAACTATTTATTCAATCATGTTTTCCGGTATTAACCTACACTTTTTTTCATCACATCAGACGACAAGTAAAAGATCAAATGAAATATTGCTATTTGAAAAGAAATCTGTAATCGATCTCGCTATCGGTTTCGGTTTTCCAAATTTTCCATCAATTTAGAATCAGTTTCCTTTAACACTCTCTTAATTATTGTTCATCTGTATTTTTGACCACTTTATCTAATAACTAGCGTAAAACTTTGGCTTTACGGCCATCAAAATACAATACTGGTATTTTTAACCCCTTTTCTCATTTCATGAGATTTTCTCTGGTTTTTCGCGGCGCTCTATATATACATTGTTGCTAAATTGTAAAATTGCATTTATATGCTTTATATCATACATAACTGATTATTCCGTCATTTTATGACATACAATCTTAAAAAATATTAAGTTAAATATATTTTTAAGTTATTTATACCTGCTTCAAAATATGACAAAAATTTAACAATTTTTTGAAACTTTCAGCTCAATTCGGAGACAGAAGATATCCTTCAAATTGAAAAATATTTTGCATACCTATTTTAAACGGCATTTAGCACTAAAATATAACTATTACGTTAGTAATATTGGAAGAAACGCAAATCAACCCGCCCTAGCGGCGGGCCGCACCAAGATGTCTCAGGTCATGTCTGGGCCGCGTGTTGCCGACCCATGGTATAGAGTATAGAGTCAGCGATGCACATACCGCGGCCCGCGGGCCGCATGTGGCCCGCAGCCAGTTTTTCTGCGGCCCGCCGACGAATTAAAATATTGAAAAATCAAAAGAATATTTAAAATATACCTAAGTAAATAATTTTGTACGTTTGTACTTGGAAACTATTTCTAGTCAAATCAAAAAGAAATGTGTCTAAGTCACCTGTAACCATGCAGGACCTGTACCTGCGAAACTAGTCGGGTTATTAAATTTGTGAAAAAATACTAAAAATTGTTTTATTTAAATTACGATATTAAAATAAATAAGTCCACCAAGAATGCACGTTCAATTCGTTAATTTTAATAATAATCACAATTTGTTTGTGATTACGTTAGGGAGAAGATGTGGCGAGAGTGTGCATTGTTAATGACCTTTGTAGGTTTTCGAAGGATTATTAAAAAATTGTTTATGTTTAATTTTTTTCGTTTCTTGCGTGAAATGTCGACTGCGTTACTACGTACCTATTCTACTCGTCGTACCAAGCACATCAATTTCGATATGGATAAGCCAGGCACTTTCTTGGGCCCAACTCTGTGGAATGTCTTATAGGACGATATAATGGATATTAAGGTATGCGGGGGTGTTGGTTTGATCGGCTATGTCGACGATCTTACAGTGTCTGTAACTACGACTACAAAAGAGGGCTCATTTGAAATCTAATGCAGCTCTTCACGCTGTAGATCTGTGGATGAAAATAAATTACTTGTAAGTTGCCCTTGAGAAGGCCGAACCAGTTGTATTGATCAGTAGAAATATGGAAGGCATCCATGGCAAAGTGTGTGAAAAAGCTCAAAATACCAACAGAACAATACTACCAAGAGGTCCAAGCTCATGCAAAAGGAGGATACAGGCAATGTCCATGTACGCCGCACCAATTTGGGCTCACGCCATGGAAACTGCGAAATACAGACAAGATTGTTCGTAGCACATAGAGAACTATGGCGTTGCGAGTGTGAAGCGCATACAGGATAGTGTCAGCAGGAACGGCGCTGGTGATTGCCGGTCTGGTGCCCATCGACCTGGTGGCGATAGAGTGAAAAATTCTGTACAACCAAAGAGGAGCCACAGAAGATACGGAGACCTAAGGGAGATATAAAACGCTCACCAGATGGCAAGAGCACTGGAAGTAATCAGCGAAGGGTAGATGGACCTACAGGCTGATACATCAAATTAAGCCCTGGCTTGAGAGACAACACGAACTTGTGACCTTCCGCATCACTCAGTGCTTGAACGGACACGGCGTTTTCTACAAACAGCATCAATGTCAAAGTCTGCAGGCTGCTTATACTGCAATGACCCTCCGGGTACTGCTGAGCATACCGTGTTCTCCTGCCCGAGGTGGGAGAAGAAACGGAGAGATGTGGAACGAAGCCTGGAGATCCTGAGGCTGATTCCGGGAAATATGGTCTCGAAAATGCTGAAAGATCACAGGTGAAAGGAAGTGGTCAATTATTGGTGACTTTTTGGAAGGTATCATAAAGACCAAAGAGATTGACAAAATTAATTATGAAAGGCTAGGAGAGAAAAAAAAAGGCGAAGACAATAATAATATGTGATAAGGCCCTAGAGCAGGGGGTACTCGGCGGTTGTCAGGAGTTTTAACCGGTAAGAGTGTCCATGAAAGATCACCCCCCCCCCCCCAAAGTAAAGAAACGTTAGGTTAATTTAGTATTATTTTCCTTGTAGCGGCCCGTCCTTGGCTCATAATCTTCACAAGTGGCCCCTGCTCCCTATAAGTCTGTGCACCCCTGGTATAGAGCGTCTATATTTGTAAGAGGTATTTCAATTAAATTAGTATTTATATACCATATTGGACAATTAATATGATTTATCATCAATTCATCAAGCCTTGAATCATTGTCATTTACCTCAATGAAATTGACATTTTTACAGATGCTGGCCAAGTCATACACATAATAATTTGCGCTGTAAATCTTCTGATTTCTCAAATTACTTTTTCCATAGAATATAGTTGTTATAAATAAAGTGATTTCTAAATCATGTGCAATTTCCAATAGCTATTATCATTATTTCCTAATATCAACATCAATATGTCGTTTTTGTTAGGTCTATGAATAGCAGTTACGATTTCATTAAAACGCTGTAGATTCGTGATCCCGGTCCCGAGATACATTGGACATTATATTTTTGAATTCTCTGATATAACTTCCTGACCAAACCACATGCATAATCATCGCCAAAGATCAATAAGTTTGGTTTGCAATTCTTACCACAGTCACTATAATTATTACAATCCATCATGCTAGGCACCACCCTCCGCATCTTCGGATCACTCAATGTATTCTTACTTATCTCAGTTTTATTTAAATTTGTTAGTTCTAATTTCTTATGAATGTCGTCATAGGACTTTTTAAGGTTTTCATTCAATTTCGTGGCATCATTCAATTTTCTCAAGATAATATTATCATTTTCAATAAACATATCTAACTCCATCCGATGAGTTAATTTATTTCTCTCAATTAATTATTTTAAGTCATTAAGTTTGGATTGTTTGTCATTCATTTCTGCTTGCATTGCAATGTTTCTATCTTTTAATATGCTTAATTCAATCTGTTGATTTTCCAGATAGATCTTTTAATATGCTTAATTCAACCTGTTGATTTTCCAGATAGATTTTCAATAAACATATCTAGCTCCATCCGATGAGTTAATTTATTTCTCTCAATTAATTCTTTTAAGTCATTAAGTTTGGATTGTTTGTCATTCATTTCTGCTTGCATTGCAATGTTTCTATCATTTAATATGCTTAATTCAACCTGTTGATTTTCCAGTTAGGAAATTTGTCGTAAAAGCATTTGAATTTCATTATTTCATACAGCAAGTACTTTCCTGCATTTCTGTAATTCATCATTCACTCTCTCATACTCACATGTCACAATCTCATCTCTATCAAATGTTGGAGTTTCTTCATCAACTTGAGAAGAGTCAAACATTGTTATATAGAGGTTAAGGTTTTGGTTTACTTTTTCTGGCTCTCGTTTTTACAGGAGATCTCATAGTTGTCATAATTGGGTAATTGTGATATTTTCAGATAATAAGCTGGTTTTCTGATATTCACCAGTATTAAGATGATGTTACTATGTACCTACATAGTAACATCATCTTAATACTTATTCACACAGCACAAACACAACAATACTATCAAGAGACACAAATTTAGTTAATCACATATTAACACACATTACACATAAACTGATATATTCAACGTGTTTAATTTATTTTTATAGATATTATAGATTCACTTTTTTATATTTAAATATTCCTTTTTTTTAATCAATAAAAAACAAAAAAATATTCACACATTAAAATACTACTTTTTAATCAATAACAAAAAATATTCACACTTCAAATTTACATTCTGACAGCTGTCAGCTTTTGACATTTCCGTGTGACAGTTATTCGATATTAGGGAGTCTGGTATTTTCCATTATTTATTTTGTGCATGGTTATGCCTTTCCATTCTTTCTGCACCATCTGACGATATCTTCAGCTGCACACATCTCGTGCACTCTCTTTTTTCTTATACGATCCTTTAGCATTTTGCAGGCTGTAGATTTCAGCGAGTAGGTAGCTGTGTTTTCTTCCACCGGAATACCACCGGAAGAAAACACAGCTACCTAGCTGTGGTGGTATCTGCTCTAGCTTACACACCGTAGGTCACGAAGGGTCGGACACAATCTATTTTTCTGTTTATTGTCATATTATATAATATATTAACCGGTTGACATAAGAGCTTCTGATACTTTTTCCATGATCACATAATTAATCATTAAGATTTTCTTAACATAAACATTCCTCGATCTTGTCTTTCGTCACACATTCCTTTCAAGGTTCCCAGATTAGGGATCGTTAGAACGAGGATCTGATTGAAGGCTTGGATTGATGGGAAACCTTTATGTATACTTAGGTACAAGTTATTTTGTATAGGTTGGGACTTAAAAAAAAGGACTGAGAAACAATTCCACCGCTGTTGGTCCATTGCCCATATACGTAAGAGACATTCGTCTCATCGTCTGCGGCTCCCGATGCCTCAAAAGAGAAGACAATGCCATCTAAGCCTAAAAAGGTGAGGCTCAATGCTTTCAATGTGGTTTTTTGTGCAAATTCCTAAGGATCTTTTTATTTTGCTGAGGACATAGAAACATTATAAGAGCGATAGATCTCACAAGCAATTCACTCCACTGGATGACAAAGGGATCGTCGTCCCTCTTTGGAATATTGTTTGAATTTTATTTCACAATTAAGGTTGTTGTATTTTATTATTTTATGTAAGTACAGGCTTAACATTTTGAAGAAAATTATTTTATCGCGGCAAATTTATGTTAAATTGTTTCTTTAAAAATTCTTAAAAAAAATATTTTGAAGCAATTTCATTGCGAATCAAACGATAGGAAAATAAAAATATTTTATTATGGTAGAAAATATTTTATACAATGTCTAAATCTATAATATAAAAGAAAGTCGGGCTAGTGCGAAAAATTATACCTAACTCGTGATCGGCTGAACAGATTCTACCGATGTATGATTTATTGGATTCTTCTCCGCTCCGGATAAAAGAATAACTATTAAAAAGTTGAAAAATGCATAAGAAATAGTATAAAATATAATATGTATTGAATTTAGTGTGGAACAGATTTTCTGCGACGCCAACGCCGTCTATGAAAAATTCTATAACAATAAAATTATTGTTTACCCGACAACCATTGACATTAAAATTATTTTATGTACGTAGATTTTGATGGAGTTTCCCGAAATAACAATCAAACATATTTTAAACGTATTTTTGTATAAATTACAAGTTTGAAATCAAATCAACATTCATAGTAAGGACTACACTACAGGATAACGTCTGTCAGAAAAGCTTGTCCGAAAATTATTCGTTTTACATTAACCATTAAATAAAAAAATTATAAAAATGAATTTTAAATTCAACTCGTACATAATACTTTATTTTTGTAATCAATATATATTTATTACCGTGTCTACATGATTTGTTCTATTTGTATAATCAATAAATTATTTATCTGTGTGCCATCACGATTTATTTTGTTTTTACATGCTAATTTTATGCTTTAAAAACCCAACAGGCCGTAAATAGATGTTTTTAAAAAAAAAAGCTTTACAAGATACATTTTTCTTTATACCAACAGAATCCAGGTTTTGATTGCTTCCAAATTTGCCTTCGCTCCCGTCTGGCTGCTCAATCTCGGAGACAAAGGATCAAAAATGCCGTTTTGCCTTATGAGGGAGTTCGATGTATCCCATCCAGATTAGGTGTGTCCTATTTCGCGGCGATCTGTGCTTTATTTTTATTCCCCTTCGTCTTATTGTGTCCTACGCACGGGACTCAGATATTTTATATCGATTAAAAGCGACGGTATTTAAAATTCCCTTTGAGAAATGTCGCTCTTTGATGTTTGTATCGAGGTTCACTGCAATTGGACTTGATTTTTATTTATTTATTTCGAAAATACTAACTACCAAAACTCATATAATAAAGTTTGTTAATAGCGGCACATCTTGTTTCAGCATTATTTGATTGGATGAAATAATGTATGACGAATCATTTTACTATGAAATGTTTGTGCGAAAATGAGCTTAGGACCGAGCGTTCAAACGAGCATTAAACAGCCCAATAAGTTTTAACGGAGGATTAACTCACTAATGCCCCATAAGAGAATAAAAACGGATCTTTGAATTGTCAAATAGCAGCTATTGGGGCATTAAACCCCTTAATGAACAATTAAAGTTAGTGGGCCGTTCCACCTCCCAATAGCGCACTAAGGGATAATTAAGAACTGTCAAAATGGTTGTTTCATTTTGTCAATTTTGTCTGTTTGATACCATATTTCGGAATTGTTGATGATTTTTATTATGAGAGAGGCCATTTTTTTCGACCAATTTATAAATCGGATTACAATGCTTTCTATAAAGCATCAAAATAGAAACTATGCGATACTAAAATATCGTCTATTTTATAAAAATATCTCACTTTGGTAGTAATGCGAAATGTCAAAATCACAAGATAACGCACGTACTACATAATATTAAGCAATGGGAATAACCTTGAAATACTTATTTTTAATACAGAGAATAATATGTATGAATTACATATTTTATATATTTGTCTCGCTCTCATGCATGTATAGAGTGAATATAGCAATGAGTTCAATACCAGTCGCAAAAAAAAACAAGATAACTGTCAATTAACTAATGTTCCTTTAAATTTCTTATGAAAGACCCGTTTTGAGTTAGTGGAGCCTTTAAAGTTACATATTTGTCAGTTAACTATTGGGCTGTTTAATGGTCGATTGAAAGCTCGGCCCTTCATATATTATTATTATTATTGAGGGTAGACCCTTCTATTCTGTGTGCAACCCGAAAGAGATTTAACAACCGAGTACGATATTTCGAAAGATAAATGAACGCCAATAGAGTGTTAGCTTATTAGCGTGCAAATGGTGTTCTAACATCGCAAGTATTGTTGGAAAGTCACTTAAATACCCTTGATCAAACTCTTCACAGTAACGTTTTACCCCTCTGTATTGCGTTACGTAAAACTTAAACGATCTCTTACTCATTTACTGATCCTTACGTTTTTCGGAGGACCCTTCTATATAAAAAGGCCTTAGTGCTGGCGGCCATTTTTGGCCTCTCGCGTCACGGCCGCCGGCGTGTAGACAGATATCATAGTGTACGTACAGGCATTGCCGTCTAGAAACAATTCCCTTACCACATATAAAACCATTAAAAACACAGATAAAACCATAGTTCTAGACGGCAATGGTACAGGTAAGTATATACAGATATAGACAAGCTAACGGTGGGCCTCACGATGTGACGCAGCACTAAGGCCTTCTCTTGCTTCTCTCAAAGACTGCAAGCTGTTGCTCGTTCGTTTTACTGAGCGCCCGGATTTCGGAGGCGTTTGTCAACACACTTGTCTTACGTGTGTTTTTTATAGCACTCATACATTATTGTTACACGTGCCATTATTCAGCCTAAAGCTTGACTAAGTACCTTTATGCAATAAAAATATTTTAATTCAAGTAGGATATAATGAATAATTAGGTTCATTTTAACGAAATTAATTGCAGATTGGAATGACGTTAGGCTGACCGTGGTAGCCGACGTTAGGGAGTCGTGTTGTGTGGGTATGTGCTTATCTCGAAACCAATTTGCATATCGCGCACTGCCCGCACACACGCCAATTTGTCACTGTATGGAAGTTAATAATAATAATATTGTACAAAGGTGTGTTGCATTTTATGTACGTCCGCAAGGTCGTCGAGCTTCAAGCTTTATGGACCTCAATAGTTTTTCTAATTCATCGATTATTTTGATGCTAGTAAGCGAGTAGTTAAGCTGGAAAGAAAAGTAGCAAAACTTACCAATAAATATGTTTGATTAATGATTCGAGTGTTTTTCCATTACATCACTTTCCTTTAAAAAAAAACACTTAAATCTCTACTTATTGGACTATACACTTATAAGGGTGCATTTACACTAAACGAACATAGATCAAATCTAGAAACAGAGCATACATTCTTTTATGGTTGATATGGACACTATGGAAAACAGGAACTAATAATTATTAATGGGCGACGACAGATAAGTGTCCATATCAACGATCAAAAAAATATACTCTACTTCCAGCTCTGGTAGTATATTGGTTTGGTTTAAATGCACCCTAATTGGAGGAGTGGAGTTCTAGCCAAGAACGTAATAAAAAATACGTATAAAATAAATCAAAATACAAGATACATGAAAATTTACAAAATTATAAATAACCAACATTTCGATGCTAAAATTACACCAATTTTGTTCGAATTTTAATGGTAAATTTGGACCTTTCCGAGTTTACGACCGTTTTCTATTATTTTTTTTAAATTTTATTCAGGCCTTTCACCCGAATTCGAGTGATTTTGGACCGTTTTTTATTGTTTCGAGGCCAGGCATCTATAGTGGGTTCCTAGGGAACGGTACGTCACCTGACAAGAGGCGTCTTTCAAAATCCATCAAGCCGTTTCCCGAAGGGGGTAGGCAGAGAGTACGGATTTCCATTCTTTCCTATCCAAACAAACCTGTTTCCCTTTTTCCAAACACATAACATTCCTTGGCCCTTCTCTTAGAGGGCACCGATATGGTTGTACCATGTCATTCGAGGTCGGCCTCGTCTTCGTGCACCAATTCTTTCAGATTTATATATCATTTTAGTTATTAACAGAAACAAGCCTACCCTGATGGAAGGATAATGACAAAATTAGACAAATTTTGACCAAGTTCCAAGACAATCAAATGACCTAACGACTTGGACGAATGACTTGACGAAATTGAATTTTCGACTGATGAATATTTGATTCAACCTATCATTTCACATTATCCATTTGGTTTTCAATACTCACTTTCATATTTTGGAGTGACATCGCAACATTTGGATGGATGGAGTGATAGAGAATGCAGGGGGGCTTCAGCTTACTTATCGGTCCAGATTTTTTATCATAATAATGAAGAATCCGATATTTTAACACTACTTTATTATCGAAGCAATATTGTTGATTGAACTCACTATTTAATGTTGTTCGTGATACCAAAAATGTAATATGCATGCAATTTTTACGACTAAACAATAATTTAAATATACATACATGCACTTGACTGGTCACAATAAATATATTATTATGATTATATTATTGTATATGCGTTATTATTATTATTTATGTATTAACATCAGTTTAATCGTAATTGAACCAAACAATGCGGTGTAACTTGTACATTATGGTTGTTCCCCACAAAATATGACTGATACTTGCAGCAAAAACTGTCGCACGACAGACACAGAAGTCTGGGACCAAGGGATACCCCTATTAATCAGTTTTATAGTCCCATAAAAGGTCCCAATTAAATTTGATCATGTTAATGACTGCGGAAAATTTGACAACTCATTCTTCCCGTACCAACAGTTGTATGTAGGAACCTCTGATCAAGTATAACATTTTTTTAGTTTTAATATTTCCCAATGATATCTGCTGTAATAAATCATTCTCATTGCAGACGAAAATTATTATAAGCAGGAAAAATATTTCGCGTGAGTTTAGAGTGTTACAATACCGTGTTACGGACTATTTCATACGTTGCATTGGTTACCGCTAGGGTTGCCAGATGTGTTGAAAAAAAAAACCGGACAGGACTGGGGGTGGAGGCTTGGTATCTTGAAACATAGCTTTTCCTAAAAAAATAAAAAGGTCATTTCTAAAATTTGGTATCTGGAAACATGACTTTTTCCTAAAAAAAAAAAACGTCATTTCTAAAATTTGGTATCTGGAAACGTGAATTTCTCCTAAGAAAAAAGGTCGTTTTCTCAGTTTCATAACCGGACATTGATATTTCTTGACCGGACAAGCATAACGAAAACCGGACATCTGGCAACCCTAGTTACCGCACGTGTTCAGATGTGCACAGGCTATTAGTATGCTAAAGCACCCCAGCAAACAGTTAAAAAAGACAGTGGTTGGAAGACTATCGGTCACCGACTTTTGTTCTGAAGGTCGTAGGTTGGATCCCCAGTGCCGACTATCTTCGTCTTTCAGCAAACAAGTTTTGCTTTCTGTTCAAGAATTCTCTTAAAGAAATCAATAGTGTATTTGTGTTCTCTTTGGGTAGGCCGGGATTTGTTTAATAAAAGTATATGATCTGAAATTTGGTGTAGGTATACAGAAAACCGTTACCCTCCCTTCTTAGAGAAAATATACCCCACTCCCGATTAGAAATTGATCATGAGATCGCTTTTAAAATCTGGCGTTTAGACAACAAGCCCACCAAGGTGTAATGCGGACATTATTGTTTTGCTTTAGTAGACGTATCGCGATATGCATCATCAATAGTTATAGTGACCTTGTCGATAAGTTGATTGTTATAAAAATAAACATTATCGCAATCAAAACGTTGTAATCGGATAAAAAACCCGAATAGCAATAGGGTGGTCGTAAACACAATCTTCAATAATTATAATGCATTCCATTGCATTTGGTTTATTAAAGTGTTTCTGGCATTCTTTTAACTCCAAGGATTTTCTGTGGTTTTGTACAAAGCCCGCTTTTTATAGGTTATTCGGTGCTGAATTTCCTGCAAATCAAAGACCTATTACATAATTTACTTGTAATAGATGGCACATGTTATGTCTAGTTTGATTTGCAAAAGGTTTAATCAGCAGGAAATTCCGGCACCAGTTAGTACCAATCTGTTATCGACCACTTGGCAGTTTATAAAATCAATGATGATTAAACAGATCGAATCTTAAAATGCATATCTTATTGCGGGCAGGATATTTATACGTTTTTGATTTTCGTTTATTTTTTCCAGACTACTATACATCTTTATTGAAACTCACAATAAATAAGGATGGCAACAATAATTACTTAGGTTGGAAGAGATCCTTCGGGATAAGTTCACCATTTGATTCTTTTTATTGTGCTTTTTTATAATTGCTATTTAAATAAAGTTTTTTTTTATCCATCACGCCGTATCCCGGAAGGGGTAAGTAAAGATCTCATTTCCACAGCACTTACACCAACTTCCAGATTTTTCGCCTATGCCCAAGTTGCACTCCCACACATCATGGATGGAATCAGGATTGCATTGTACATCAATTGTTTGGATTTTAGAAATATAGTATGATTGGATATTTGCTATAAAGTTGTAGGTATGTAATGTTTGTTTCATGGGAAGGCTTTAGATTTTTTTTTCGGATTTCAACCAGAATATTGAAGGACGTGTCCTTGTGTTGCTGCTTAAAATATTGTGCTGTTTATATGTACTTGTTATTTTTGTTTTGATTGCACTTGGGGGGTGTGATGCGTCTTTCGTCATCTGGCACGGGCCTTTCATCCATTGGATCGCAAATATCTTAAACTGTAAAATGTTTATTTCTTACTTGTTTTACTTGTTTTTTGCATTTAATAGGTTAAGCCATGTTGTGCGTGGTAATATTTTATACTAGCATTTGTTAACACCTAGTACTGCCTCAGAACAGACCAAGTGAAATTTCCAACTACTTTGTAAACGTTTAAATACTTATGTATTCTAATTGTAAATAATAAGGAAATAAATTTTCATTCATTCGAATATTGTTCTGTCCAAATTCAAGAAGTTTCCAACTCCACGCCTCATTGTTGACAGCGAGCTTTTTCATAATCTGCTATTTGCAGCTGGGGTCCTCAATCATGGTGCAGAGCAAGGGTGGCGGATGTTGCGACCTATTCAAGTTTCCCTCGGTTGAGAAATTAAGAAGTTGTCTAGTTTCTCCAGCCCTACTCAGCACCTCATCTGCTCTACCCAGAAATCTCCTGCCATGGGTATAAATAGCAACAAATCTCAAACGCAGACAGACGTCCCTCATCCTTTTGGCAGATTGTCCATGTTACATATTTTGCAAAAAGACATTACTGTGGAGGGGAAATCCGTTATGGACAATTACAGCGTCAAAAATTTACAGAATTAAAAACCTTCTTTTGCACAGCTCCCTGTATGTTATGTTTACTATAGTGCGCATTAATTGTTTTTGTTTTCACCAGGATTCATTTTTCTGGACTTAATGTACCTAACTCTTAAGGTTTCATAAAATCAGAGCACTAGGAAGCTCCATGTTCTCAGATTTGAGGCCTTCTGATTTCGCTTCCGCATAGTGGATTAGTGGATATATTGTGTGGTCACTATTGTTCCGCCATACACTGCAACACCTAATTGTAAATCGGTTCTGTTTATCGATTGTAAAAATTCGTTCCTCCTCCCCCTTATTCGTTTCCTTGTAATTGAGGGTCGTGGCCCGTTGTTCAATGTTCATGTGTTGCTTGCTATATTAACCAAACGCTTCCAATCTTCTCTGATTCCTTCATATTGTACTCCGTTTTTTGAGAAACAGAGCTGAGGACATAGTGTGGACGGAGGTCATTGACATTGCGCTAGATCGAGCACAGTGTAGAGCTTTTGGTGTCTCCCTTTTTATTTCTATATATTATAGATAGCAAATATTCCTAAAAGCCCCTGTGTCCAGTTACAAATGGATTGCCCAAAACGACTTACTTTTCCTCTTGTAAACATAGCATTGTCAAAAGTATAATAATTTTGACTTTATCAGCAGTTTTGACATTTTGTGAGATCTTTCTTCTTCTTGTTGATTTTTGGGAATACTCCATGTTTTTATCAGCTCTAGCTTCGGGGTGAGGATATTCAATTATTGCCCCTCCATCTTTTTGATCGCGGGATTTTTGCTATCTCATTTGCAGCTATTTTAACAAATTTAATCAGTTCCTTTCTTTTGACATTCCTGTTTCTACTTAGCACGACATTCTCGACATTGCAACTCTTCTGAATTTTGGAGTGCTGCGTTTTCTGTCTAGCTAGGATAACTAATCTAGCAATGAGGCGTATAATTTTAAGTAAATAATTATTCGTTTACTACATACTTTTATTTGCAAACGTGTTTTATAGAGGCAGAATCACTTTGCCCATTGACGTAAAGGATGTTTCTTATCATGTTCGAGTACCCGAAGCAGGTTTGAATCCTGCTATGGACCTGATGTGTGTGCAATATGAATATTCTAATGGTTAATCGGAGGAAATATCTGCTGAGCTAAGGCCCTTATGTTACTGGGCTGTTCGTTTCACGGGAGATTGCCTTTTGAAGAAATGCGTTTAAAAGTGAGCCCTTAAAAATTGAAAACTCTAATATTAATTTTCGTTTTTTTAGCTCTTGCTCTAATCCAGATGGGACAAAAGGGAATAATTAAAATTTTTTAATTTAAAACACTATAGCCAAACCATCGCCAAAACATGGCAAAAATATCGCTCGGTCGCCCATTGATCGTCTGATGTGTTCACACGAGTCCACCGACATACATTCAATCTGTCAGGTGCGCTGATTGTTTTAAAAATGGCGGACGTCGAGGTAGCAGTCGCGGAGTAATTGGAGTTAGTTGAAAATATTGTTTTAGACGATGTAAAAAGACTCCTAATTGAGGAAAAATAAAAAAAAACCGCAGATATTGGGTGCGGAATTGGATTCTAAGGAGAAATAAATTTAGAGCAGTGCTGTCAACTGTCAAGAAACAGAACATACGGACGCCGCGCATATCTGCGCATGCGTGCATCGTTCCACCAGATACAAAAGTTGAAAGGCGTCCAACTTGAGACGATATCGCTTTCAACCATTTTTATCGCTTCAGATTTATCGACAATCTGTTCACACGGTTCAATTGGCTGGCGATATTTTAGTGTCCTGGCGATATTCGCCCCGTCTGAACACCGCATTAGCTAAAAGAGTTTATCCTCCATCCTGATTCGGTAACTCACGGAAACAGGCATTACTCCGTTGATACCTTGCTATGCTAGTAGACACTGATTACACGATGGGAACTAAATTCTTGTATGGAATTAGCGTGAAGGATGTTACTTATCATATCATGTCATGTAACGCCTAGGTAGGTGCACCAAATGCGAATCGCGGAAGCTACTGTTGCCTCCCTGTGCCCCTAATTGGCGTCTCTAAGGGAGAATAGAATTTTAAGGGAGTGTTGAACGCAGAAAATTGCAGAATTGTATTAATAAACAATCGATTTACAATAATCTGAATAGTTTTACAGGTGATGAAGAAACCAGAAATTACTCCCTCAATACAGTCTTGATTCTCGAACTCTCTCTGGAAACTGGGGAAGCTACTGCTGTCCAACAATTTTAACACAAAAAATTAGTGGATGCGCTTTTGGAGGGATGCCAATGTCGACTCTCCAGTACTCACAAACGACCCTATAACAACGCCACCTTTGTGGTATTTACCTCCACATCTTAGGTGTTACCTTGATAGAACAGAACAGAAAAGGAGAGGCTTTCTCATCTACAAATAGGGCAAGAGGGACAACCCTAACACCATTAGTCGTATCATGGTTCAACGGTACAATGAAAGACATGGGTTATTCATTTTCTCCTGAAACTCTAATAAAAACATAATATATGAGCTAAAGTCATACCATATTATGGCCTGTACACATCTGAACACACACGGTAACGTAACCAATGCAACGTAGCATGCAATGTAATTCCATTGTAGGCGGTTCGCGGTGGTTCGTCACAACACAAACGTACTATGTAAATTTGATAATATGTTGCATGCTACATTACATTGGTGTTCAGATGTGTACAGACCCTTATACTTTACGAAAAAAACCAAATTTAAGGAAACAGTTGAGGAATTTGAGGTGGTTGGTAGTCCAGTGGTATCAATCGGCGACTTTCGTACGTACATCGTATTGGAGGTCGTAGGTTCGAATCCCAGCCGTGCCAACCATTTCCGCTTTCACGACACAACCCTTTGGTTAGTGTGAAACATGTTAAGTGTATTTGTGTTCACTTCTAGTGAGCACAGATTCATTTATATATAAAAAAATTGCTTAGACTGGTCTCTCAAGGTAGAAAATACTTTTTATAACGCATAAAATTAATACGGGATTGATTGATCTATAGATCCGGCAAGCTAGATGTAAATTACCATGATCTAAAGTGGGATAAGATAAAGGATGTGCGTAAGTTTCCTAGTTAGTACCTTCACGTTCATATCGTTTGTCGTTAGATCTGATGTGACGGGCATGTTATGATTTTATCAGTCTACTGTGTTATAGATCTAGGATTTATCGTATAATTTATGACGTCGGCTCCTCCAAAAAACCCTCTAAATCTAAATCTATTGGTATGAGTTCCGTATTGTCATATTGTGTTTACACCGCGTTTTTATTAGTTTGTATTCTTGTTTGTTTGCTTGGTTGTCCGGGTGGAATTTTGCAATCGATTTCCACGTAGAGAGACACTTGAAATTTCAGAATAACTTATAGGGCGATGACAGGCAAAGCATTATTTTAATACTTTAAGCTGAATTTAATTCATTTTGAGTAAATTTTGTTTCGTATAGAACATAACATTTTTGATGATAGCGGAAATATAAGTAATCCTATAGGGCTTGAAAAATTAATTTAATAAGGAGAAAAGCTTTTTAATTCTAAAATTTGCAACAAACAACGCTGAATCAGGTGGTGTACATCTTCCTCTTCGTTTGCCGTGGTCACCCCGACGTTGGCGAAAGCTTCTCTGTCTTGCGCCTTCCGGAACAACTCCTCCGCTTCTTATTCCGGTCTAGTCTCAAACATTTCGAACAGGTGGTTCGGTAAATTGCTATATAATTGATAAATAATTTAATTTGATTAACATATATATTATTTCACGTTTGATTGAGTACAATATTATATTAATTTGAAATTTGTTTCATGTTACGGTAAAGCATTCACTCAAAAATGATTCGTCAGCAATACAGAGGATGAATCATATTCGCCAAAAGCAATAGCGATAGTTACACGTGTAATTTGAACGTTATTAATGTTTGGCATTGTCATACTTAAGTCTCTTGCACTGACGAATCCTTGTTCGAAAGTTCAATAACGATCGAGTCATGACCCATAGAAAATGGGAAGTTATTTGCATATCTCGAGTCACTTTAATAGTAGTAGTAGTTTTATACGAACATGATTCGTTTGTATTGGTTCGTTATGACGAGTCATTATGGTATTAGACAATTTTTATTAAACAAATTATCGAATTGAGCGTGGATTCTTGGTGATAATCTATGTATGTATGTATATGAGACATTAACAAAAATGGATATAGTCATATCCTGGCGCCAAATACATGACAGCAGTCGCAGTCTTTAAATTTGGTTGCTCTCTTGTTCTCAACAATTTCCAACTTTTATCTCTATTTTTCATTCTATTATTAAATTTCTACTTGTTGCATACATGAGATTTTTCGACATGTTGAACATGTTGAGAATTCTCATGATTAGGAGTTTCGGAGACAAACATTACCACCTAATGGCGAACGTTGTTAACGTAAAGTGATCACACTAAGCCAGCCTTCGAAATAACAGTAGAAGACGGTCGTAAGCCCGTAGTGGTTTGTTTCATTTAAAAATCGAACATTAGTAATGAATTGTTAGAGTCATTAGTTGTTATTTTTTCCGTATGTATATAAGACTGGTCGACTATCGCCGTCTACCTGAAGCGATACCGAAGGCCACAAACACACAACATATTAAGCACTATGTAGTGGTTTGATTTCTGTTGTTTAAAACAGGGGATACACGCACATACCCCATACATTACTGCGTCACTTTTGTACCCCTATTCTATGTTTCCGTGACATTTACGCTGGCGTGAAGTAACATAAATTTGTTTGGAAACGGGTAAGCGCCCCCTACAGAATACTTTGGAAAGTTCCGCATCTCATACTAAATTCCCGTAAGGTTCTTACTTACGTTGCGTGAGTAATATTCGGAATAGGAATACAATGACATACTATTTTCAATAATGTCAACCGTAAAAACACGTGCGACGAAGTCAATCAGTCGCGATGGGTGACACTCTATAGAAAAATAATAAAATTAGAATAAGACTATTGGTTTCCACATTTTTAATATCCTGATACCTACCTGACTTTAATAGTTTCGTAAGCTCCCATCCGACGTGGTCACTGGAGGAATATGAATGGAAATAATAGGTTGGCTTGTTGGTTAGGAGAGATCCTTCAGGATAAGACTTCATTTAAATATTTTTGATATTCTGACAATCAATTCTTTATTCTTTAATATATTGTGTTTCTTTGTTTTTTGTAACCATGAAATCCAGCATCTGAAACAACACACGGAATTTATACTTTTTATCAATTTTGGACAATACTCAATTTTCATCTTGCTGAAACTAAAACTAAAATTTTCATCTTGCTTTTCAAAATACAGACAGTGGGGATAGAAAGCGCTTATTGGCGTGCAAATAGTGATCTAACATCAAACGATCGAACCGTTCGATCACTTTGTATCTACATTTTTCATCGAAAACTTTTATTAGAGGTAGGTACAGTTGAAAATGGGAAGTTTTCTGGGGAGCTTCCGATAATACACACTAGATGGCAGAACTTCTAATCAGGTCTATTGTCAAATTCAGTGCTGCCAACGTAGAGATGTTTTTATTCCTTTTTCTACCACTAGAGGCGCCCTCCTCGCTAACCCGGTCTATGGTAAATGTCAAATTAACGTTTATAATCTCAATATCTACATATACATATAATATTAATACGTGAAGGAAAAAGTTTGAAAAAAAAAAAAAAATATTTTTAAATATGCCTTCAACATACTGTTGCGTGCCGTTTTGCAAAAACAAAGGAACACATCTTTTTCCAAAGGATAAAACCTTGATGTCAAAGTGGTTACATGCTATTAAACATGAAAATTGGAAACCGTCACTTAGCTCAGTTGTTTGCAAGGATCATTTTCAATCAAATGACTATTTCAAGGAAACTTTGAATTGTAAGTATAATGTGTATTATGAATATTTAGAAAAATCTTATTATAAAAATCATACTAACCTTCCTACTAATACGGCCTTTTTCCCACAAACCTTCGCATTACGTCTTTTTAATTCTTTTTTTAACTGATTTATAGACCATTCTCCGTAATTTCTATTCATTTTAAAATTATTTCTAAACGCAATGGTAAAAATAACAAAAATACAGTCTCAAACTGACAAATCTCCGAACGTATTTATGTTTTAATAACCAGCTGTCATATTATTATAATATTTAGATGAGAAGCGCTGCTACCCAGTATATTATTATATTATCTATGCTGCTACCTACCAAATGGCAGTAAATCGGCCCCGTTGGCCACACTGAATTTGACAATAGACCGGATTAGCTAGGGCGCCCCTAGCGGCACACAAGGGAAGAAAAACTTCCCATTGGGGGAAGTTTTCTGGGGAGCTTCCGACAATACACACTAGGTGGCAGAACTTCTAATCAGGTCTATTGTCAAATTCAGTGCTGCCAACGTAGAGATGTTTTTTTCAGTGATGCCAACGTTGGGAAGTTTGTTTTCCATTGCGTTGCTAAGAAGTTGTTGATTGAGTTGCTAAGAAGTTGTTGATTTTGTTGCGCATAAATTTGAGAATAAATCTCAGGGGTGCTGTTCTGTATTTTTTTAATTTGTATTTAGGTAGGTATATAAAAAAAGATTAACAACTTTATTTGTAATAGTATGTAAAAAATGTACAATGATTACTCTAAACCTATTGTAAGTTATCATGTATAATAATATATAAGTTGTTTAATTTGAAATAAACTAGAATGATATTTTGGAGGTTAGATTGTGAGCGACCATAAGAAGAAGAAGAAGTAAATCGCCCCCGTTGGCAACACTGAATTTGACAATAGACCGGATTAGAAAGGGCGCCTCTAGCGGTACAAAAAGGAAAAAAAACATCCCATTACCTATAATATGGAATGAATATGATAAAAATAGTATTGCCTCTACTGATTCGATTCGAATATGATTCTCATAATTCGCTTAGCTCTCGTAGGCTCAATTGGACTTTATTGGTTATTGAGAAAAGGTAGTCTTCCGATTGATGACTGTGATTCTATGTATTACAAAAGTGAGACATAACAAAAATGCATTTTTAAGTAGCTTCTATCTTAAATACGATTTTTAACAGGTGAGGTTGACCACTTCACGTCCTTAAATCACAACTGGTCAGAAAAGGCACAATGAGTCTGGGACGCCTTCAAGCGCAATGGAGAGCTCTTGATGCCTCCCTATGCTCCCGAGTGGGGCTTAGGCCCCCGCATTGCTGGTTGGTTTGTGCATGGGTAGTTCGCGGCGGGCTTGATTTGTCCGGGCCGGCTTTTTGGTTTGATTGCTTCGATCGAGCTAGGAGGTCGGTTTCGTGCGGGTCGGGTTTGCTGCGGATTGGTCTCCACTGGGCTGGCTTGCGGTGTGCGAGAATGTATGCATGTATTTATGTGTGTATGTAGTACACAAAACTCAATGATACCTACAGCTACGTAAGACTACAGATTTTGAACAAGAGCTCCCTTAATTGATTTCTGATCTGATTATTAATATATCTTCTAAATATAAATGCCTATAAAAACTGGAATACTTATTCCCAATATCTGGAGACATCAATTCCCATCACCTCGGTAAGATTTCAATAATATTATATTAGCGTTGTAAGATCCTGCGTACATTCTAATAACCATTGTTACACGTAATGGATTACGCCAATTATTTCTGAGAATCAAGATGTAGATTGTTCAGACGAAGCCATGGGATTCCAATAGGGCACCGGAAGTACAAAAGATTCCGCGACAGAATGCTGCGCGGTTTAATTGACTTTCATTACGTAACAAATCCGTTTAAGGAGGTCAACTGCATAGGTATCATGACTTATTTGTTATGCGCATTACCAGATGGCGCACGCATCATCACCATATTTTGAGGTAACCATAGAAAGATAGAGATTATCAAAATAGATAGAAGATTGTTCGATCCACGTCATTCTCGTTTGACCACGCTCTCTCCCACCCTTACTGTCCCGTTTGTAAAATTTGCATCCTCATTTCCATCATCTTTGTAACAACACATACATCCATACCACCTTCCTTTCTAGTATTATCATTCCTTTTCCATGTTCCACAAAGTCTTTTCACATATTCTCCGTGAATCTCTAAATTTTACTGAATTTATACCACATTCTTCCACTTTACACGTGTACGTACACGTTCCACAACCATAGATCATTGATGGTATAACAACTGGATTGCTTTTTGTACTTTATACTGTTTTTTTTTTCGTTCATATATTTAAAATGATATTTTGCCCTTTTAAAATGATATTTCTTAAGACTAACAGAGCTTTTATATTTATATTTTTATCTAAGGGTAAGAACACGTAGAAAGCCGATTCCGACCCGCGCCGACCGGCCGTGCTGCTATCATATCTTCAGTATTTTTTAGCAAATAATTCTTTCTTCTTTTTTATTATCGTTGTTTCTCTGCCGCATACACTATACATTTATGTAAAATATAATAAAAATACCTTATTTCACATTTCAAATCCATAAAAATACTGACGTCGAGTGTGACAGCGATTCGAATTTTGAAATTCGATCGTCAGAACGAATACGTCAACGAACCATATAAATTCAAAGCATAATATTATCAAAACGGTCATAGATAATCCTCACAGATAAATTATTAAGACACGTTCACATTATAATATAGGTTGATGGGTTCCTACCTCCCTTATGGGCCCTAACTTTTTTGCACACATACAGATGTGAGGATTAGGTATGTAATATTCTCTGAGTCCCTACTAACTTATGCAATTAAGAAAACACACTATAAAGTTCACCTTTTCTCGTAGGTTACTTAATTAGTGGTATGATTAATGTTCGGCAGATGCTCCTTGCCAAAATAGTGCAAGCCTCTGATATCCTGTTGATATCGATGGATTATAATTAAGAGCATATTGTGGAGTAGTATAATGTGCTATTCTTACTTAGATATTACCTATATTGAACCTAATATGATTAATAGTTTTATATAAAAAAAAATCTATATCAATGTTATCATTATTTCTATTATCTATAAAACTAGCTTTCCCCACAGACGTTGTCCTGTGGTCTAATTATGAAAATTGAATGAGAATTTAAAAGAATGATAAAACAGACTTTTCATGCATCTGTTTGAAACCACATATTTTCCATCCGAATTCTGTCAATGGGACTAACTAGTAAACAACTGACAGTCAAACGACAATTTGATTTCAAAATTAGATTTATTCACTTTTCTCGTTTTAATTTAAATAAAAAGCGCTTCAATATTAACAAATTAGTAAAAAGCTTGAAAAAAAAAATCCATAAAAAATCTGCGTGCCAATATTTTTAGTGTCAATGGATGTCAGGTAAATAAAATTTGTCGTTGTTGTATCGAAATTCGTTCCATACTAACTTTAATATTATTTGATATTCTTTTTAATGTGTCAATCTGTTATCCGGAGCGGAGAAGGATCCAATAAACCAAAAATGATAAAAAATCTGTTCAGCCGATCTCGAGTTATAAGTGTTCGCACTAGCCCGACTTTCTTTTGATCGATGATGAAACCATCGATATAAGTTAATATCTCTGCAAACTCGTTTATTTCTAAGGAACCAAATACAAAAGCTTTTCATCAGTGAAAAACTAAGTATCCTATAATAGGAGGAAGTAATAATTATTCAGCCTAGTTTGATCTGGTGCTAAATATAGGCAATTTTAAGGCATCTATAATATTCCTTCCTACTTTTCTTCAACTCCAGCCACACCTTTCTGCCCACACCAGCAATATCCCCCGACCCAGCTCTTCTGAAGGCGTATGTCGTACCCACTATGTATGTATCTTTGATAGCTTCAAAAATTGTGCAGTTTAGGGATAAATTTCAAATATAGGTACATAACATTGCCCAATGTATTATAGATGCCTAATTTTGCCACATGGACCGTAACATTCTTATCATAAAAACACAATGCGACATATTCTGGAACAACAGAAAGATACAATGAGACAGATCCAACATGGCAAGGGCTTCTGAAATAATTAACAGTATCTATATAGTAGAAGATCGAGACAATCGAATTCGGGTTTGATTTATGGTAATTATTGTTGAAAATATTTGTTCGAAATGAACAGTTCTATTTTTGAAAATTTGTGACAATAGAATGGTAGACCAACCATCAAAATACCGCTGTACCATTGCGAGGCTAGGTATAACTGTTGTGTTTGTGGAGGCAAAAAATAAACAAAATGGTCCAAATAGAACAATTCCACGGCGGGGGACATTGCGCCGTTAGTTTTTTTTTTTTTGCTGCACAGTTATCCCGGAAGCATCGGGCCCACAAGGTAATTATTAAAAATTTACCACAAAAAATGGTAAGTATAGGGGACCACTAAACAACTCTAGACCATACTGTTCCACATCCACATTTTTATCCTCATACTGCAGTGTGACCCAGACCTGTCGGCTTTTGGATGCGATATCGCATATTAAAAAGGTTCTTACCTATATATCTTATCATGTTCGCAAAATTTAGAATTTTTGTGGCCAGCTTACTTCGTAAAATGAAATTAACCACAATTTTGATTATGGAAATAAAACTATTATTTATAATATCTACCTACAGAGAGATTTTACTATTCATTTATTTACAGTCTATTTATAGTTATATTGTTCTAAATAAAATATGTAAACAAGTATTTTTAATTGTTCTTTTATTAATATGATATTATTGTATCTTTATAGGTTTATTTTTATAGGTTTGTATTTTTATTATGATTTGCTATCTATTATTTTTATTTTTTTTGGATCTGTTCATTTGACATTCTTTTTGTTGCATTTTAACTTGTACACTCTATTGTTAAAGCTGTTATCATAACAATAAATAAATTATCAATTTTGATTTTTTTTTATTCAAAAGATAAATAAAATCATCCAAAATAGGTAAGTTACCCCAGTGGCGTCAATCGGCGGCTTTCGTTCGTACAGCGTATTGGAAGTCGTGGATTTGAATCCTGGTGTCGACCATTTTCACTTTCACGACACAAGCCTTTGCTTAGTGTAAAAGTTGTAAAAAGTGTATTTGTGTTCACTTCGAGGTTTTGTTATTATATAAAGAATATGGATTGCTACCATTTTTTTATCACTGATTGCTACATTTATATTAGGTATTATTTGGTGGAAACACTAAGAGATTTATCGAAAATTTCCCCATAATTATGTTTATTTTTTCAAGTTAAGCTAAGCTTATCGAAAATGTCCACATAATTAAGTTTATTTAAGCGTGTTAAACCGGTAATTTCCATATCTATTCCATTGTCAATAAAGAACGGTATGGGAATACATGATGACTAGATAATGTCAAATCTTTAATAATCGAAGATTTCTTAACCTCCCTGTTTTGTCTATGGAATGGTGGAAGATTTTTTAAAAACAATATTGATGCAGTATTTTTATAGAAATGCTCTACAAAACACAGTAACTTTTTTTGCACCATTTTATGAAGTTTGGTCCGGACACTATATCTTTTAGGTACAAAATATACAAAAACTGTATTTATAATAATTATGGGACTGTAGGTAGGTACTAGGTAGCGATGTTTTAAGATGAAAAAGTGTTCACTCAAGGAGCTCTACCTAGCCAACACATTTTCCTTAGAAATTTGCATACAAAATAGAAAGGGGTGAGAATGACGAGAGTCTAAATCGCTCAGGACCCCTATTCTGTAGCAAGTGTAGGGTAGTCACTTGAAAAAAAGTGACTATTAGGCGATACATTTTGTATGAAAAACGTCTATATGCGATTCTCGCATTCGATACGTATAGACGTTTTTCATACAAAATGTATCGCCCAATAGTCACTTTTTTCAAGTGACTACACTACACTTGCTACAGAATAGGGGTACCTACAGGAAATATTCAATCTACCTATCTCATTCTAATATATTGCCATCTCTGTTTCGGTGTATGTATTGTTGTGAGCAAAGGTTTTGCGAGAGAGAGATGAGTAAACTATATAGGTAACTTTTGTTATAACTTATCCCTGGATAATAAAATAATAATAATATATTATAAATAATATAACTTATCTTCCATTGAAACATAATGTCTTCGAATTCAGATAGAAATATTGCGTCTAAAATAAAACCGAGTAACTTAAAGTGTTTGGAAAATACACGCAATAAATAGATTTCAAAGAAATCTAATAAACTGCTAGTCAAACATTTATGGGTAGAACACGGGATGAAATTTGAAACTTTCTTTTGAAAATATTAAGTAATAACATCAGCTGTATACCTACTATAATATTCTACCTATGTCCCTATGTATATCGTTGATATAACAGCGAAATTATTAACGACATCAGGTAAATAGGTAAGTACTTAGTAATTGATATTTCAAGCTCCAATCGTGTATATTATTATTTAGACTGAAATGTAAGTCAATCGACAAAATGCCATATTCACAAAGTTGCGTGTAGGTACTATCATATCAAACATAAAATATAATTATTTGCACGGCATCCAACCTCCATCTCTAATATGTACGTAGAATATTTTTTTTAGTCCTTGTGAATGCTGACGGACAGTTAGCCGCGCTTCTCAATTTTTGACAGATGCATTCGCAGGATAATAATTGTTGAGCGAGATAGCTAATTTAGAGCGAGATAGATTGCATATTTCCTGAGCGATTTAGACTCTCGTTGAGAATCTGCTATTCTTTGAATTATCAAAATAGAAGAAAAAGAAAGATAATTAGTCGAGATGGTTTGGATATGTTGGAAGAGCATGTAAGGCTGGAAGAAACGGTGAGAGGTCACAAAATGAGAGGTGAAAAATACAAGGTGCTAGAGCTCGTCATAAAGGGGGAAATTGAGTGCCGCTGAGGAGTCAGAAGAAAACAACATTCCTGGCACCGAAACATCAGTGGACCAGAATGAGAACTGTGGAAGATTTATTCAGGGCAAAATAGGGAGGCTTCCTCTCAAGTAGCCGCATCGTCAATAAGGAACTAGAACTGACCCGACAAAAGAACTGCCTGGCTCAACGCAACCCAGAAATAAATGGTGTAGAGTAGTTAACCGAATAAGATGTGATGTAGGCTGTACCGCTTCAAACCTACATAAACGGGGATGGATGTACTCTCCAGCATGCGCATGTGGGATGACACAAACAATCGATCATCTGATAAATAAGTGTCCCATGTACGCATTTAAAGAAGGACTACAACAGGATTTGCACGCACTAACGTATGACACGATCCAATGGCTTCGTTCTCTAGAGGCCAGATTGTGAGCGACCATAAGAAGAGGAAGTAGTCGTCGGCGTCGGGGGGACCCGATAGGACACCAGAAGGAGAAGAAGATAGATTTGTTCACTTTCCTGTTATCCACCCGTTTCAAACAACAGGAATACGCAATGCTATGTGTGACTTGGGGATAAGTTACCTAACCAATATGTTATTATATTGGGCAGACTCATAAAGAGCAGTCAAATGCTTGACAAAGAAATGATCGCCAATTGCAAATCATAATACTCTTATCCTATTGGAATACATAAGATTTTAGTCCAAACAGCAACACACCGCATGCCGGTAGGATTGAAAATGGCTGAGAGTAGTGATCACGTGGTTTATGCGACTGCCTGAGTTATATCTAGGTTTCCTACTCGCGGATGTGACGCTATAGCGTTAGTCGGTCAGTATTCTAGACTGCTATCATATATATAAATAAATAAATAAATAAATAAATATCTTTTCAGTTAATAATAATTCCAGAAACAGATGTCACGAGTAAAGATTTTAACGCCAAATATCTTACACCTTGCAAGCAAAACAAAAGTATCGTATTACAAAAAACACTAGAGACAAAAAAAATCTACACGTCTTGGTAGTTGATTTGGGTCAAATGATGGTTCTTGGTGTCAAAATATCTAACCAATACTAATAATTTATTTGGCAGTAAAATATATTATTTAGGAAGTTAAATTATACCCTGGAGATTAATTTTTAAAAATTTACAAAATAATTGAATTGTTGTGTTTAGGATATCAAGCGATCTTTTGAATTTAAGATCTCCTCAAATCATCGAGTAAATTACTATTTAAATAAAACAGCTAGCTGACCCATCTAACTTCGTCCCGTCTCGGAGTCTATAAATGACTTGATTTAAATTCAGATTTCTATCAAATAGGTACAATAGCATTATTTCTAATCAGATGGGTAGTTTCGGAGATAAGCGCGTTGGAAAATCTCTCCTCGGCATCCTTAACGTATATCCCAGCCATGTTCATGGTGGTTCCACAGCGGTGGAGAAGAGATGAACAAACACCCTGTATGTTAAAACAAAATTGTTACACATTCTCCTATTTTTTACCTTCCAGTTTTTTACATATTTTTTTGTCGTTCAAAAATACACTGAGCTTATAAGAATGTTTCTTAAGTATGGCGAAAATCGGTCTAGCCGTTCTTGAGTCTCGAGACACAGTTAGTTAGTCTAATATGGATGGATCGCTTCCCTCGCCGGTTTGTGTTATCGATTGATTCAAAATTGATATGTTACCTAATTGGCAAATGGTTTTTAGAATTGCACGCTTTGACGAAAAATTTGATTTTACAACATCAGTTTCTTGACCATATAATATTTTCTAGATAAGATTGACAACATGTTTTGACAGTCAGCGCGATTCACTGGTCTCTATGGCCGGTTGGAGATTTGGAATAATATGCAATTTTTGTCACACGAGCTTTGCATCGGCATGCAAAAAATCCATCAGTTCCCAGAATTGCCTAAGCTTATTCCTAATATCTAGATATGCATGAGGTCGAAGGGATCTGATTTCATTTTTTTGCCTGAAACCATCCAGAACACCTGTTTCAGAGTACCTAATGATGAGTAAACAACGTTACACTTTAGCAATAAATGTTTTGGCTCACTGAAGTGGCAAAATATTTATTCAAGTTGCGGAATTGAAGTAATATGTTACTGATTACATCCCATATATTTGTCACTTTTTTCTCTATAGAATAAGATAATCTTACTTAAACACAACAGAACTATTATTTAAATAAGATTCTTACGTTTTTTGCAACTGATTTGGTGAGAATAACAGAACTCTTCTATGACGTCTAACACAATATGAGCGATTTTCACTTTGGAACTTTTTGCGTTATTTTATTTGATAAAAGTATTACTTGAACAAAAACTTTCAAAACAAACCACGCTATAAAAAAATACAATCTTTAGATTTTGAATCCTTCATCGGTGTATAACGATGTTATTGCAAAAGGTTGCATGTATCAAAATACCTGTTATGTTATCATTATTACTACCTATTATGAAACGAATGTCATCTGTGAAACAGTTATAATATAGATCGAAGGTACTGCTGATGTCATTTGTAACCGTTTGTATTAGATTCACCACAGTTAATGTAGCAGTAAATGGACGCACAGTTGTAATTTCATAATAAAAAAGGGAATGATGTATTATCACGCATTTTATTTACCCACATAGGAGTGTCGGTTCCCGTATCGCCATACATTTTATACCGGTATGCTTTTTGTTCAGGGAAAATGGAAGCTTTTGCAGGATTCAATAAGCCATGACGGTACTCAATGTTCTTTTCTAAGTATTTGTTCTGTAGGTGGAAGTGATTAGAAATACCTAGCCTGTTTCGAAGGGATGAGTTGGCTGTTTGAGTTCTATTCAGTTTCATATGTGTTCTTAACTCTTATTTTTGAAAATATGGAATTTGTTTAAAAAAAAATTAAGAATAACATTATTTTTTTATTTTATTCAAAGTCCTCACATTCGAACATTTTTTTAATCCTTGGCTTGCTTCAGGGTTCTGATGCACTGATAACATAAGGCTGAAAATGAAACACTGTCTTAACTATTCTAATTAATTGGATAACGTAACAATTTACAATAATTGATTGCGTAAAAAAACAACATATGTTTTGTTTAATTCGAATATATTCCAACAAGTAGATAAATTAAAGCTTAGGTCGATTATTATTAATCGTATTATTAATGCCACTGAAAGTACTAAGGAAAATATTCATGTATGTTGATGGAACAGAAATAGAATGGATTAGATATAACTACGAATTGGAAGACCTTTGCAGCTAACCCAATACATTGCATTCGATGGTTAGGGCATGCCCGGTGAATGGAGTATAAGAGAACTACAAAGAAGTTTCTTGACACAAGACCAGTGTGGAGACATAGAGTGGGAAGACCGAAGCAGAGGCGGATGGATGGCGTGGAGGAGAATCTCAGGGCAATGGGGGTGACTAACTGGAGGATGCTGGCGATGGACAGGCGGGAATGGCAGGAAATTTTGGAGGAGGACGAGACTCACAATGTGGCGCTATCATTTCTATTCCCATGTGATGCCCGTCCCACCATAAGCCATCTACACAGATTAGCGGTATCTTGGTAGTAAGATTGTTAGTTAGTTAGTTACTATCATACTTGATTATCAGTTAAGGTCTGTTCCATCTGTGACTCACATACATACTAAACTAACTGTCAAATAGAGCAAAAAATCCGTGCTGTATAAACTAGGTAGACAAGATTACTGGCAATACTATGCTTAGGTGCCTGACTACCAAGTATACCCTGGGTACTGTTATCATTAATATTATCTACACGTCTATGGTATGGCAGTATCTGTAGTGAAGTTATTGGTTGCATTGGATCAACCTGAAATACAGTTACTGAGAATGATTTGTTGCCGCGAACCAATTCACTGGACTTGTGTGCATAAAAAATCTAGAGAGACCTCTCTATCAGGAAAAGGAATGTAATGTGTACCAGAACATCTCCCACAATATGTGAACAAAAAGACGGCGAATTACTTGATTGTGCCCGCATTCTACCAGCACCCATCATTGGTGATTTCGTTTGCTAAAAGTTATATATTTTTCAAAATGCCAATGCAAATGGTAAGTAAATGAGGTTCTTTATAAAGGCGACAAAAATCTTCTTCCAAATATCATAATAATTAAGGAAAGATAAATAAGGGATGAAGAAAGCAAGGTATGGTTTCACCTTGGCAGAATTCCGCAACATCCAGACCTCCCGGGAGCCGCTTGTCACTTTCAGATATTGAAAAATAGTAGGTTATCGCTATCTACCGATAAACGTTTTATTTTATGCGGTATATGCAGAACTAATTGAGTGAGTGACACCTTGACAAGTTCAAAATTTGAGACATTATGTGCTTACAACTCTTTTGCAAAGGTCACTATAAATTCTTCATTTATTTATGACCCTACTTGAAGGAGAATCAACTCCACCCACAACATCTCCAAATCTTTCAGCTCGGCTTCAAAGAAATTGAAATCGGTCAACGGTATGAGAGATTTTTCGTCATCTTCACAACTTTGATGGAAGAAAAATGAGATTTATTCTCGGTCCTCTGTAATAAACATCCTTAACTTTTGTACCGATCATTTTGGTTTTGACCATTAATTTTGTTATTTGTTTGGTTTTGACCATTCTACAACACATTTTGTATGATTCACATAAGTTCACAATAATCAAAGTAATTCAACATAAATGTATGTGTGAATGAATATTACACTTAGCATCCATATAGTTACATAATATTATTATGTTGGACAGATAAGAAGCAGTAAGTTGATTGTATTACTAGATGGTTCCGTTAGTTGGTTCAGTGACCTACCGCAATAGGTTATATCTAATTATCACCATTACCCATAACATAACACATAACATAACACACAGGGGGCTTTTACTATAAGCACATGTCTATAGTTAAAGGAACAGTGGGTACATCCAATGATTCTTCATGTACCATTTATTTTATAAAAGTCATCCTTTTTCATATTTTTAACAGCTAATCTTTTAGCTTGGTAAATAATCGAACTCTATTTCTGGAGTTTGTATATTAACTCTTTTCTAAAACGGCATTCTATCCAGGAATAGACAAAAGAAGAAATGACCATCAAGTTTGACAAGAATAGCTGGTGAATAATTGTAGTCTGACCGGGGCTTGCAGAGAGCGATAGAACAAAATATACTTGATATTAAAACAAGAGATCATCGAATACCCTGCTGTAAGAGCACCGGGTTGCAATCTCCATCGAAATCTTTGGATTTATCAGAATAGAATCCGCTCGGGTCAGGGCTGCTGTAACTATCTAATGTGGAAATGGAGTATGAATCTCCGGGACTCACTTCCAAAAAATCAAACAGTTTGTAAACGCAGGTAGCCCTCAGAAAAGGAGTTGGGTTTAAAAGACTGTATAAATAAGAGGGATATAAGTGTGACCTACCTGGTGTGCTGGATACTCAAACCGACCGGTTCTGTAATTTTTCTTCTGCTTTCATTAATAGTTTCTCACAAAAAACACAACTTTGTTCATCAACACGAATCATTTCAATAACAAAAATAAGAACAAAAGATTCATTTTCAAAAAACACGTAACAATTTTATAATAGAAAATAATGTTCCAAATAAATGTGTAAGTCACACAAGGGACAGAGGAAGGAACTGGGAAAAGGAAGGATTCTGCATCTACACAGTTCTTGTGGCAGATTGCAGGAAGAAAATACGAAGGAAACGGGCAGATATCCATAAGTCAACCTCAGAGGCGGTGCACTTTCTGGCAGGGAGCCAAGAATTTGAGTGTATGGAGTAAAATTGGATGCAGCAATCTTGCTAGAGGAAGGTCTATTCGAGCCGAAGCCGTATAAAAAGTGATGTAAGAATCATAAAAGACCCAAATTCAGAGCAGTAAACACGGAGCAGACGTCTTCAGCACCAAATTTCGAATGCTTCAAACTTATATCTTTCTCAAGCCTTCAAAGTTCAGGTTTCTGAAGCATTATGGAAGACGTAATTCATTCTTTTTTATCATTAAATTACAAAATCCTGTCACTTAACTCACATTTCAATTGGTTTACTGTTGGAATCAATTACATTACTATTGCGTCATAATATTATCATTCTATGGGCATGGCAATGACCTTGGTTTAATATCCCCCCAAACTATGAACGTCATCCCACATTCCAAAAGACATTAAGAAGTCAATACCCTAATAGAGAGCTCTCTCGAGGCTTTCGTTAGATCCAGTGCGTGGTATCTGGACGCTTACAGGTTCCGTGACCCTTTATCCTGATTGATTTGTACATCAACTTATCTCTGGACCGTTATTCCATTTATGAGAGTACCAGTGCCCCAAAACAGAGTACTCCGACTCACTAAGGAGAGCTTATATCAACTCAAGTATGCATTACGTGTGATACCAACCCGGCATATCGCTCCCACATTGTAGTGAAATATATTTCAGGGGTACAGAACTATAGCTACTATTAAAACACAATAAAGATAAAATTTACGTATTAAAATTTAAAACCTTCCGACCTCTTATCATCGTTTTTGTTGGCATTACAGCCTCTTGCAAGCCTTGGCTTCGTCCAGATTTTTTTCCATTTACTTTGCAGTTATGTAATTAATTACCCTTAATTCCCTGAAATTTATTCAGTGTCTCCTTTTTGTTCTCCTTCCCGTCTTATTTGTTATTGTCTCCTTTCTGGTCGTATGTAGAGGATCTTTCTTGGAGTGCCGCTATTCTCCATTCGCTGGACGTGTCGTACGTACTGGTTTTGGATTAAATGGTTTTCAGTTCACGCTTATTCCGGCTTTTCTAGTAACTAGGTTCTCGAACCAGAGCATTGGGAGATTGAATTAAGTTGATGACAAAAAGAATTGATCGCAGGTAATATACTTACAGTTACAAGTTTTATTTGACGACTTGCAAGTTTGTTAGTTCTGGATGAGTGAGATTCCTGTAATTTGTAAAAAGTATCTACCTACAGTAATTAATTTATTATATCCGTCTCTGAAACAAAGTTTTTTTTAGTAAACGGTGAGAATCTACACTATATGCTGGCAGTTGCCTGCATTGCAATAACCAAAAGCGAGGAGGTCGAAACGGCAGTTACATTTTATTAAAGGATGCCGAGTCACAATGCCCTCAGTGTACGGGCGCTTATATTAAGACCCTTTAATACTGCTCCGTTCCATTTAAGCTGAGCCAAAGGCTTTTGGAGTTGGATGAGGAGCACCTAAGTCATAATAATTGAACACGATCGAGCGCTCGTGTATTTTTCATTTTGTTTCTCTAACCAGGATTATACAATAGAGAGTAGATTTATATCTACGGTTGTTTGAGATGTTTTGTTAAATCAACAAAATATAACTGTTAATGCGATGATATTAAAAAGGTTCGCGTCTCCTGCTGCGCGCATTAAATCTAAATTAGGTTGCATTAGCCCTTCGTGGCCTGACGGGGTGTCACCATTGAGTTATTGGGATATTTCTGTACGTGTTGAGCCCGGCCATTGGAATAACTTCGATCCCGTTACGTGATATGTACTGTATTATCACACGTAATTATCCTAACCGTAAAACTCGTGCGGTTGAAAAAAAGATAGGGCAGGTCATCCACCTTCTCGAGATAAATGGGTTAAGGTCCCATCCCGGCTACTCAGACAACCGTTATTTCTTAAGCGGGTACTCCTGGAATGTGGATACTCATTCCATTGGGTACTTATCTTTTTAAAAGTGGATTCGATGTTTGAAGCGACATTATTACTGAAACAAGGGTTCAAAAGTTAATTTTGTTGTAATGTGCTGGTATGCGTAGGGTAAGCTCAAGAAATTGTTGGATCGCGAGCCAAATAAGACAAGTGACGTCAGGCCCCAGACCAAATTGCACTGACGACATAGGCATCAGTAGCCCTAGTATAAGTTTTCGATGATCGAATATCGAAACGATCATCGAAAGAGTTTCGAAAAATGTTCATACTAAAATGATGGAATGATTCGATCGTTTGATTTAAGAACACTATTTGCACGCTAATTTGCGTGCAATTAGTTTTCGATAAAAGTCGTACTAGCCCCACAGGTTTGTAGGTCGTGTTTAGATGAGGGATGCCCAGGATAAAGAAGAATGAAAAACAAGAAGAAAGGGCTTCTTCAGGAATGAAAAGAGAAGATCAGGCACCCTTTTCTCGAATGCCGATCTATGGGATTCTATTAGAATTTGTATGACTTTCCTATGTTTTCTAAAAGAACTCGTACGATATTCATAAAAAATTCAGGAGAGTTATAAAAATTCTATTAGAATCCCATCGATCGACGTTCAAAAATAGCGTCCCAGGTCTCTGGTATAAGTGCAAAACATTGAGTCTAGAGTTACGAACAATAGTGTACTGCATACTTTTTAAGTAATTCTACCAAATGAAGATATTTTAGAGGAAGGAACATAGATAGATAGTTAGGTACATCAAAGAAAGAAACCGATTTTTTTTATTATTTTAATGAAAGTAGTATTAAAAGCTGACTGGGGAATATTAGTATCAAAACTGACTACGGAACAGATTTTGCCGATGTCTGGATAAGTGACATTCGAGATGCGCTGACACAGAAGAATGCTTCGTATACCACGGACATTCTAAATATGATACTTCTAAGTATAGCCGCTGCCAGAAAAGAATGTCCTGTATGCCATGCCATGGTTTAGAAGGTATCTAGCTCTTCTGGGCCATGTGCCACTCATTCGATTTTATACCTACCCATCACTAGAGGGCAAGGTGGAAGAAAGACATCAGGGAGTGGACTGAAAGCAAATATCTGGGCTGCGCTAAAAATTTTATTATAATATGGACGACCTCTTCAAGTTAGCAGGATGAGAGGAGAAGAAGGTAGAAACTTACATGTCTGTTTAGAAAATAAAACATTTATTTATAGAAGATAGGTAGAGCTTTGTGTACGGGCTTGATACCAATTTTTAGCTCATTTCATACTATTTGATCTTCTTTGACCAAATTACTATATTAAATATAAATTTCCGAGATCAAGGGTTCATGCATTGCCCTTAGTTCTAGAGGGATTTCCAACAGTCTGTTAGAATAGGATTGCAGGAAGAACTAGTCAACTGGGGACAGAGGAATTGGGTTACATAAGAGTGTCAGGATATAATGCCACATTAGATGAAAATCCTCTTTATGGATGGTGTAAATAGACACTCAAGAGAACAGGGAGTTGCTTATCAATGTGTTAATATTGTCAATTCAATGACACACGATGTACCTTCATAATTGCATGTGAGTTGATGCAATTCGATGATAAATAGGTAACTCGGTCGACATTGAACATATCCATTTTTTTCCAAATAAAACGCGAATAAATACTGCAGTTTCTTTATAGCATTTATCCTTATAATGCATCGTAAAACTGCATAATATCGTCGAGTTGATGATTTACGATGTATTATTATGTCTTCGTTTAGCATCCATCGATTTGATCCACCTAACCTAACACCATATTACGCTTAATGTATTTTGAACAAACGACAACCTTAGCATAATACGCATACCTACTATTGAATACAATACGCATCATATATTATTATATGACGAGTTCTTGGTTATAGCAATAGGATATTATTTTATTTCACCTTATTACGTGCGAGACATCCAAGGGTGGTTTTTTTGTAGCAAATGTTTTCTTAGCTTTAACTGAATTCAGGACAAGTAGAGTACTGACCAGTGGGGCTAGTACGAGTTTAATCAAAAGCTAATTGCACGCAAATAGGCGCTTATTAGCGTGCAAATAGTGTTCTAAAATCAAACTATGGTATCTTTCGATCATTTTTGTATGGAAATTTTTCGAAACTCTTTCGATGATCGTTTCGATATTCGATTATCGAAAACTTATACTAGTGATACAGTGATCGGTGACCAATAACAGAACATGGAGGTGTGCACAAATTGAAGTAATCATCATAACAGATCGCTGAGTAGTCATTGAATCTCTATTGGGGACAGAAACAGAGGTATACCTACGTGGAACTAAAATAGGTATCTAGTCCAGCATTACATTTTAATCAAGTTTTAGATTTAAATAAACAAGTACCTAGATATACTAAATGATTTGATGAACAACCAAGACCAGTAATGATAGACACAAAGGTAATTGCAAAAGTAGATTCATATGTAAGTATATACCTTGGCCATTTAGTAAAGCTTGGTGGGAGACAACCAAGGAGCGGAAATCGAACGTAGACGAGGTTTGGCGTGGGCTGCTTTTGGAAAACTGTGCTACATTTTGAAGTCCAGGCGATTCGCAAACCACTAAAAGGGTTTTTGAAGCTTGCATCCTCCCAGTACTAACATACGGTTATGATTCTATCACCTTCACAAAAAGAACCATGCAAAAACTCCGCATAACCCAAAGAGCAATGGAGAGAAGGACGCTTGTCATCAGTTTGCGGGACCGAAAACGTAACGAATGGATTAGAGACAGCAAAAAGGTGACAGATGTCGTCCAAAAAGTTGCATCACTGAAATGGAGCTGGGCTGGACAGTGGACACGTGGTCAGAACAACGGATGACCGGTGGACCAAAAGAACCCTGGAGTGGAAACCAAGAACTGGTAGCAGAAATCCAGGGAGGCCACAAATGCGATGATCCGACGACATAAGAAAGGTGACCGGACACCAGTGGCACATGCAGGATGACTGCCGACAGGGAGCAATTGAAGTCGGGAAGGGAAGCCTATGTCCTATACTGGACCGAGGAGGGCTGATCATCATAAAGTAAATAGTGGTCAGCTATCAGTCCTATCACACAATATTGGCGTGATATTAGAAAAAAACATTGCGCTTTACTAGAACACATCGTTCTTTGGTCTGAAGACTAAACGTGCTATGCTAGAATGCACTGTATTTTTGGTCTTGACCTAACGTGCTATGCTAGAGCACATTTTAATAGGCTGTCATTTAATATGACGTTCTAAATTCAATTCAAAATCTTTGCAAGATTCTTAAAAAGTCAAGTGTTTGATATACAAACGTTCTAAATTTGATTCAAAATCTGTAAAACTAACAAAGCTCGACCGTAAAATTAACAACAGTGAAAAAGTGCTGATTGTTTGAATTTCCATTGTCAAATTATATCAGAAAATACTATAGAGAATGTATCAATAATTGATACAAAGTCTGCAAAAATTTAACAAAACACAGCCTTTAAAACGTGATGCAATTTTCAGAATAATTTATAATAGGTATTGATAAATTACTATACTCTTTGTAAAAAATAACTGATATTCTGCGAAGTCCCTAACGTATATTATTGATTATTTAAAGGCGTTTATTTATAACTCTTTATTTTATAATATTCGCAAGCCCTTTTAAAAAAAGTAAGCCAAGGACAAAAAACCCATTTAAAAAACAATCTCTTTTTGTGCAAATTTCAACGAGTTTTTTTTTTCAAAAGATGCGTAAAAGCGTGTCTGTGATAAAATTCTATTTCCTTTATTCATTTTGCGAATCCTTTATGTTAAAAGAAACTATGTCAAGGACTAAGTTTTATTCAATTTTTGCAAACAATATCGGTTCCGAAAAAACGATAATTCTTTAAAAAAGTATCTTTCTTTGTGTCAAAAAAACAAAACATAATGCTTTTAAAAAAGTGCATGAAAACGCCAATAATGTGTCGTTTTTTATTTCTCAATACTGTTCATGGAAGATGATAATGTCTAATAGCAAAACTATTGGTGTTTTGCAATAAAGAACTTCTAAGAAATAGCATTTTTGCGCAAAATGTTGTAAAAATAGCAATAATATCTGCGAAAATTCAGGTGTTCGAAAGAACAAACAAACAATAGAAAATTCGTATTCCTTTTAAGTTGCGCAAAACGTTCTTTTGTTTCTGATTATTTCGCTCTGTGTCCGTGCGACAAACGTGTCTCAAAAATTTCTGTTTTTTTTTTTTTCAAATTTTTGGGTCTTTATTGCGTCATAAAGTGTCGTAATATTTTGAGGGCGCGTTCACAAAAGACAAAACGAAAAAAATAATAGCCGGCGACAAAATAATATCTTCAATCCTCTAATAAAATAAGTGCCGGCATCTTAAAAAATATTGTACAAACAACAAACAATAATATTCTACCTTGGTTTTTTATACTTACGTATAATTTTTGCAAAAAAACACTTCGTATTTACATAAAACAAAAATTTGTACCTACAACATGCTTCCTCCATTTTTTATAAACTTTATTCTAAGAAAAAATAAAAAATACACTAGTTTTTTTTTATCAATTCCGTGGAATATGAAAATATATTATAATTGTGTATGTTTTACTTATATGGTAAATTTAAAAACATAAATGCAGGAATCTTTATGTCATTGTTTAGAACTTTTGGGAAGTAGGTAATAATTTTTTTATTTGAAAATGTTTTTATAATAATAAATCCAACAAATATTTCAAATACAATTTTTAAATACAATAAAGATAATTTTTAAAATAAACCAATAAACTGAAATATACGGTCTCTCATATTATTCTCATACAACAAAAATTAGATACACCTTTAGGAGTATGAAATTTCGCACACTCATAGTTTATATGGATAAGGAGTGGCGAATGCTAATACTTTTTTAATTATAATGCATAAAAAAATCCATTAAATCAATAAAAAAATACAAAGGTAATGCTATGTATTAATTTGATACTCACACTCGATGTATTTGACATTGACACAGACGCATATATTCGTTTATCTGTGGTCAAATTGAGAATAGATTTATATTGTTTGTCTTATATAATAATAAAAAAAAACTTTGTACATATCAACATTTCAAATTTGACATTGTTTTTTAAATAAAATTGTGAAATAGCGCTCGCTCAATAAATCTAATATAAAATCTCAATAAAAAATAAACTTGTCCATGTTAGTTATAAGTTCGAATTTGACCACTGGATGACTCAATAGTGCATAACAATTAATTAATTAGAAGTAGGTACTGCCTCAGAACAGATCTGTGTCTAGTGTGGTAGTAAATTATTCCATTAATACTTCTCTACTAATTTTCCTTCTGTATATTTTAAATGGAAAATAAAACAAATAATTAACCTATGAACAATAAGTCATATTATGATGATTTAACCCACATTATATAATATGTAATTTTTAATACCTTAGTATTGTGTGAAGAATTTTTACATGATAATAAAACACAATTGCATACTCATAGATTACGAGCCTGCAGTAATAACAATTATTGTATTGGAAAAAGTGTTTGAATCACGTGCATGCTGTGCCGAAAACTTTCAATGCAAACATGTCAAGGATAAGCCGCCTTGATTGAACTATAACTTTTTGATTGTAAGACAATATTACCGACATTGAGGATATGGATGTTAAAAATTGTGAGTTACAGTGCGATAGTGTATCAACTCGATAGTGTATCAACTCGATAGTGAATCAACTCGATAGTGTATCAACTCGATAGTGTATCATCTCTTTGATTAGCTACAGCGTAGAAATATTACATACCTAGTTACTATGCGATTTCATGCAGTTCTCAATTTTGGAAAGAAAACATTGATAGTATGTTTTTATGCAAAAGTATTTGAATTTCAACAACCGTTCAAAACAGAAGGAGCCAAAAATCTAGATTTTTTTAATTGGAAAACAGTTTATTAAAATAAAATAACTAAAAAATTAATTAAAATAAAAAGTTTTCAAAGAAATCTGAATGCACGTAAGTAGGGATTGCAATCCGGTCTCATTTTGAATCCGGCCGGATCCAACCGGATTTTCGTCAATCCGGCCGGATCCGATCGGATCCGACCGGATTGAGCTAACCTTGATGAATTAACATTTTTAACAATAATAAAGGCTTAAAATAAAACGGTACGTATACGAAATTAATTTAATTAGGGTATGACTTTTTTTAAATAGTAAAAACTACATAAAATATAGTTTTTTTTTTAAATACAATTACAAATTAGATAACGTTTTATAAAATTCAAATTGAAATTCATCGAAAATAAGTAACATATTTATATAACCTGCTTGATTGATCATGATTTACGATGTGCAAACTAAAACCGACACCACGAAAAAGAAAGATTCTCAAAAAATCACAAACCCATAGTGAAATAAACCATTCGAGGCAGAGTTAGAAACTCCAGATTCGGAGCTTCTGCAATATCGAGAACGTCAGGCAATGGGGTAGAAATAGAAGGCCTTATTGGAAAGACCACGTCAACAGAACTGATCCGGTGATTCTGGTTATTATAAGAGGATGAAATCACATCAACCAGCAGACCCTTGTACGAGCACTAAAGAAATGGATGAGCAGTTGGACATGCGCGTCCCAGGAGTAATACCTGTAACCGGGAATAATCAGAGACACTCCTATATATTATCAAGAATAAGTCTTTGAGAAATTATTTCAGTTTTATCCTTGAATATAACTGCACACACATTGTGACAGACTACCGAACAAATCTAATAAAAAGCAAACAATTATCACAATTATTTTGCTTTTAAAAAGGTGAATATATATTTTATTGGCTAATTAATTGTTTAATATTCTCACCATTTTTCTAACAGGTGTCTTTTCATTCGATAGTTAATACTTTCAATACGATCAGTAAACACTAGCTTTAAAATCCTACATTGGGCACAAGGAGCAATAGCAGCATTCCACTGCGCTCAGTGTTACGCATTTGCCTCCTTTTCTCTTCTTATCTTTATGGGTACCCACAATTTTACCTAAAATGACCCTGTGAAATTGCTAGGGATACGGGTTCGAGTTCTGTCCATGTTGAGTTTGTTGAAAAATCCTTTGATATGATAAACCGGATCCGATCTCCGGATCCGTCAATTTGCGCCGGATCCGATATGATCATTTTGATGCCGGATCCGCCGGAATACCGGATCCGGTTTTCCGGATTGCAATCCCTACACGTAAGTAATTCAAGTTTTTTTTGTTACTCTTCGTGATAATAAAATTACTTAGTCAAGTATACCTTATTGTTGGTAAATTGTATTACTTAATTCTTACCATATTCCCTCTGACTCATCATTATAAATTTAACTCTGACTGTTCTCATTTTATTTCTGACTTGATCTGACTAAAACTTCACCACATTGACTTTCTATTTATTTCGTTTGTTAAACTGTGATAATTAAAACTGGAGACTATGTATTTGTTGTTGATTATATCGTTATTATTTTTTATGTGTTACAAATCTAATCCTAATTGACGATGGATATAGAATCGCATTGGTCCAAAATGACTGGCGATGCGATTTTATACTCCTGATTATCATTATAATGTGTATCACCCACTTTGATCTGTCCAGATTTTTGTTGTTGTTAATAATTTGTATACCAAACTGTATTAACATGTAAATGGCTTTACGCCGTGTGTTGAAATAAATAAATAAATTGGTGGGAATGTAGGTATGAAAAACATTTGGTTTACAATAAAACATTTTTCCAATAAACAAAATATTGAGATTGTATTGTATTGCACTGATTCAGCTAATTTTAACTGATGTTTGTTGACCTGGTTAATCCATAGTCAATAATGTACCACACGAGTAGTCTGCTCTTTGTTGCAGATTCTAATCCAAGATCGGCACAACAATATCTAAGTCTTAAACACATTCAACTATAAGGTACAATGGGGCCAACTATGTACGTTTTTAAATCAGTGCTAATTCGTTTGATAATGGAGACGGTAATGTCCGAAAATCGGTTCATGTTTGAACAATAAACAATGTGATCAATCAAATCTCCCTGTATGCCCTACTTTGGGGCTAAATAGAACTCTTTAAAAGACTCTTTCATTTTTATTTGAAACTAGCTTTCTCGACAGACGTTGTCCCCCAAAATCACTCGAGTCCGGGTGGAGGTCTATAATTAAAAAAAAGACGTTGTCCTGTAGTCCTTACTATGAATATTGATATATATATATATTTTTCTTTCATAACAACGTTCTCCCGATAAAAGTCAAACATGACAAAAAAAGAATTAGCGAAATCGGTCCAGCCGTTCAGGTGTGATGCGATGACATCGAAAAATAGCTCTATGGAGAGCTATTTTTTATTTTTTTTTTAAAATGGTTTTATAATATAAGAAGATAGATGGACTATCACCAAGCACCTTCTGCCCAAAACATTAAAAATATTCAGCTCTGCGTTGTTAGGTCAATATAGTTTGAAAATATTTACTAAAGATACTTTATAGCCAAAAGTACTATAGAGAAACTAATTAAGTGTGTAGGTATAATAAGATTTGTATCGAGGTTGCACACAGAATTATGGGCTATGTGCACAATTTTATGCACTCAATTCATGAGATATATTTACGATAAAATGAACGAAAAACATGAGTGCATATTTTAACATAATGGAATGCGATTTACCAATTTTTTAAGAATGAAACTCTGCTGAGATTTAAAACTACTGTTGGAAGTCACTATAGGGTGTAGATGCCTAATTGAAGGTCTAATTGAATACTTCAGGTAGTTAAAGACTAATAATAAATTTAAATTTATTCAATGAAAAATTCTTCTTCTTCTTTTAGTGCCACTCCCATCGGAGGTTGGCGACCATCTGTGAATAAGTCTCACGGTCCTGGGCAAGTCTCACCAACTCTGCAGCCTCTGGCACACCAAACCATTGTCGTAGATTTTTAAGCCAAGATACTCTTTTACGGCCCATACCTCGCCTGCCCTCTATCTTCCCTTCCACAATCAGTTGAACGAGAGCATATTTGTCGTTGCGAAAGATTCTTCGGAGATGCGGAGCATTCTTCGATAGAGCCAGAGTTCGAATGCTTCAATTTTATTCATGGTTGAGACTTTGAGGATCCAACCCTCCACTCCATACAGAAGCACTGGCAGAACATAAGCTTTAACTGTCCTCCACCTTGTGTATAAGCTCAGGTCTCGCTTACACAAAAGCTTCTGCATTTTGTAGAAGTTTGATCTCGCCATCTCAATCCGGGTCCTGACCTCCGAGTCTGGATCCCACTCACTGTCAAGCCAGCATCCTAGGTATTTAAAACGAGTCACTTGCTCGATTCTGTATCCATCTATGTTGAGATGAACGTTTATGTCCTTCCGTTTGCTGGCTAACATCGTTTTGGTTTTGAGGGCATTCATTTTAAGCCCAAACTCCTTACTCGAGTTATTCACCTTGTTGACCAACAGCTGCAAATGATCGGCAATATCGGCCATAACGACAGTGTCATCTGCATACCTTATATTGTTAATAACTTTACCATTTATCTTTACTCCAATTTCAACATCTTCCAAGGCCTCTCTGAAAATGAACTCTGAATACAGGTTAAATAGCATTGGCGAAAGTATGCATCCCTGCCTTACACCTGAAAAATAATACACAATTTGCTGACTCCCTCCACTAGGCAATGCCTGTCTTGATGATGAGGAGGATCTTTGATTTACATTTTTGCACAGAAGAACATTTACACAAGAACATTATTTCGTGTGCGAAGGTGGTTTATAAGCACACCTGTTCAAGTAATCTACATAATAATTCAGAAATGTTTTTTTATTTGCCTTTGACAATACTTTACCGTATATGTGAACATCACGCTCAAAATACAAATGCTACGTCAGATATGAATCTGCGCAGAGCGGTGAAATTTGCTCGAGAACGTTCTAAGATACAATTGGCAACGTTAACTTTAATATATTAAGAGCTATTTAAAAAACTTTATTTTTTTAGGATCTTCATACAAATTTTTCAAAAAAGACATAAAGCCATCTTTTGGAAACAAAATTACTCATGTAAACGTTGAATAGAATCTTGGTATTACGGTATGAAAATGTTATAAAATAATTGGAGATTGATTTGTTATACATATAAAAGTTATTCAAATCTTATTATTCTCAATAAATAAAGATTTATTGAAAAATTTTGGAAAAAAAAACCTCCATTTTGAAAATTGACACATTTAAAAAAATTTATGGCCACATTTTGTGTAAAACCGTCATAGCCATTAGATGAGTAATAATTATGTAGCTACCTGATAAAATCATATTCAAATGTAGATAAGTATAAAATAATTTAGCAATAATAATTGTTGAATCATTTTATATTTCTGAAATATAAATAAAGTTTAAATCTTAAAATCGTCGTCGTCGAAAAAGATTTGCAAGTAAAATAATAAACATTTAAATTGGTATGAACATTCCATAGACAAACTGGCCAGTAAAACAGTTGTCGATAAATTAGATCATTAGGTACAGTGAACTTGACTGAATTGTTGAGAGAAAGAAATAAAATTGACAATAATTGAGAATCTTTAAATAGTTTCAGGATTATAATCAGTTTAATAAAACCTTTGTTTTATCCACAAAATAATTTAGAAATATAATAGTAAATAAACTCAAAACTATATTAGCTTATTTATCATATATTATATTATGCAAAAACAATAATATACAAGGTTCATTTAAATAAAAGACTGATGGTATTGTTGCCGTGAAAATTTGTTTAAAAAAACAATATGCGTAGAGTTTCATCATGACAAAAGAAGTATTCTTGAAGAAAGCAATCAGTGAGATGTATGATAACTTGAAGCTTTTCTTAAAACTGTCCAAGGTTTGTGACAAATCATTCATCCTAGAACAAATACAAAAGATTTAGGTACCTATAATGACAGATAACATCATTTCATGAATTTTTTATGCATACAAATTAATAAAATAACATTGAATTCAATGAAATGAAAGAATAAAATAGTCAACCGATTACGTTGTATATAATTTCATAAACTAAGTATTTCACTTTATTACATAATTTAGAATCTAAAGATATAACTTATTAAAAGAGGTTACATACTTACATTTTTAAGAGCTTCATAATAAAACATCTAGATTTGAATGTTGTACGAATACTCATTAATATTAGGTTGTGCACTGTACAGAATGTTTTAGTCTGGAACCCCGTGCCTATAAAATACAAAATATATAATTAACATCAGAATCAAATCAAATAAAAACTATGCAATCATAGTAATGTCAGATAGAAGAGAGAATTTACATAAAGACCAAAATCATTACATATTCTACATAATTTAGTAAATATTACTTAGGTAGGTATATGGGGTAATATAAATAATTAAATATTATCAGGTACCTACCTATTAAGAAATATAACAGCACACAGCAGTTATCAATAAAAAAATATTCTAATTTAAAAAATCGAATAAATGTTTTGTTGTTATGTCAAAATATTGATGACAGCCAGAGGTCCTGCCCATAGATTTTTATTTGTATAGAATTCTGTGGTCCTGCCAGGTACCATAAAATATTATTCGCGGTATTTTTATGTGAATGAAAATTAAATAATGATTATTTTTATTGAATGCTTTTTTAATTTTCAGGTTTAGGATGTGTGAATAATAATTTTTTTTTTGATACTTATCTTAATTGATAGATTCTTTAATAAATTACGATTATAATATTTAACACTTATTCAGTTATTTTTAAGCGTTTTCTGTCATTTTTTTAATGTCATCAAAAATCTATGGATTAGTATGGTGGATATGTCTTATTTTGTTGTCAAACTATAAATGTAAACATTGAATTTTTTTACGGCTTTAGATATAAAATAAATTTTTGGGAATAATAAAACAGGTAAGCAAAGTTTATTGAGTAAATATTGTTTCAAAATAACCGCATAATTACAATGCAGCTAGCCAATTACATTAATTTATTTTGTGTAACTATATTTTTTACAGGATAGACAGATCACAACAATACAATTACAGTGAATTTCTAAAATGTATGCATTTTATTACTAGAAAAAGCAAAATCGGTAAGTCGCGTTTTATTCTTTGATAATTGTACTTCCTCTCATTTTTGTATATATTTTAATTCCATAATGTTTTGTTACAGATTAATGTTAAATAGTTCACCCAAAAATCCTATTGAATGAGGATAGAATCAAATTATACACACAAAGTATTCAATGTTTTCGTAGTTTGGAATGTAAAAAACATAATCACAATCGGTAAAATTGAACTGGCAGCCAATTCTATCAAAAATTGCGCCATATGGATACGGTGTTACAATACTAGAGGACATTTGATAAATAAATAACTATCGGTAACAGTACCTAATTATACTGAATTGGTTTGAATTCTGGTGCCCATCATTTCAACTTTTACAACACAAGCATTGTTTTGTGTGAAAGATGTCAAAACTGTAGGTATATGTGTTCAATTTGGGTGAGTTCAGATTCATTTGTATAAAAAATGTGTTTTGTTGAGCTGTGACACGCTAAAAACAACATAGGTTTCATACATTTAGTTCATACATTATCGTTGACCATTATGTTGTTACGTTTTATGAAAAAATAAGCTTTTGGCGTGCCACAACACAATTAATTATTGGTCACAACACGTCTGTAGGCCTAGACAAAATGCATTTGGCGATCGACTACAAACAAATTCTTCGACAATATAGAGTAGGAAGAAAATTAACTATCCACTTTTTATATAAGTGTCTTTGTTTAGTTTAAATAATTGTTTATATGTTCCAGTGGTCAGTAAATTTTTTCGTACTATACATTGGCGAAATCTTCGTTTGTAGTCGAACGCCAATTTGAATTTGTCTACGGGGGCTGTTTCTACTGTAAGATTTAAATGTGAATTTTATTTTTGACTTGCTGACCCATCGAACTTTGTCTCGCCTTTTCAAAAGCCAATAAAATATTGCTGGGTAACATAACATAGCTAACATACATGACTACTCTGTAAAAAAATCAAAAGTTATGTGGTAATTATGAATCAGTTATTTCAAAAGCACCAAAACTCCCCCGTTCCATACTAACTTTAATATTATATTATTTCATACTATTTCCATCCATTTTTCGATTTTTTAATAGTTGTTATATGTTATCCGGAGCAATGAAGAATCTAATAAACTAAACACGATAAAAATCTGTTCAGCCAATCTCGAGTTATAAGTGTTCGCACTAACCCGACTTTCTTTTATAATTATAGACGTTAACAAATTATAAAAAAAGCTTGAAAAAGTACAATCAAAAATGATATTTTTAATTTCAATCATTACCTATGCCACCATCTGTAGAAAAATAGGGAAAAAATTGAATGTTTCTATCAAAATATTAATCAACCAGACATCTCCCTACTTCCCCCAACAGATGTCGGTGGCGGTACTGATGCAAACCCGTTCAATACAAACTTTAATATTGTATTTTAGAGTTCTCATTGATTTATTCAATTTTTTATTAGTTATTCTGTTATCCGGAGCGTAGAACAATCCAATAAATCAATTCCGCCGATCTCGAGTTATAAGTGTTCGCACTAACCCGACTTTAATTTATATTAGAGATTATGGAATACAAATTAATGCTTTTGGTAAAGAAGGTATCCATATGATTTTCTATATTCTGTTTTTGTTTTAAGTATTTTCTATTCTGTTTTTATTTTTTTTTCTCTGCTAGATCTAACAAATAATGTTATTTTATTTTACAAAATGGTAGTTGTGTTTGTGTATTATATATTCATTGAAATATATGTAATTGAAATTAAATAAACAGAAAGTTTTCATTTATTTACAACCAGAAATAAACTGAAAAAAAAAATACATTTTGTGTTTTAATTTTCTATAAAACATCTCATAATATATTATTCTTCTGAACCACTTCCAAACAATAGATGTTTTATAATGGTTAGTTTTATAGATATATTCCATAGTGAGTGAGAGCCTTTATTTGAAATTTTTTTTTATAAAGTTTAGGCACAAAGAGGTTGTTGGAAAGCCGGTGGTATCAGTTGATGACTTTCGTTTGCACAGCGCACTGAAGGCCATGGGTTCAAGTCCTGGTGGTGCCATTATCACTTTCACAACACAACCCTTTGATTAGTATGAAAGATGTCAAAGTGTATTTGTATTTACTTAAGAAAGCCCAGATTCATTTTCTTAAAAAAAATAATGAAAATCTGTATTAAAAAGTCAAAACTTTTATTAATACAGGTAGATATTTATATTTTATTCTACAAATTTTATTATTTTCAAATGAGTATATAGATCGACGACCACAGGAGCATATTGTACAACAGGCAATAAACCTGAATGTTCCACGTTCTGTGGCTAGAGGGAGGCCAAAGAATTCCTGGGTGATGCAAAAGCGCGAGCAGATGCAAAGATGTGGGGTGGGGGAAGTAGTGCAGCAGAGGAGAGTCTACAGCCTGAGGACGAGGAGAGCTGACCCTAGCAGTCTTCATAGACGTTAAGCTGGGAGCAAGCCAGGGAGAGAGAGAAATGAGTATGAATCCATCTGGACAATTTGTTAATTATAAGGAACATAAAAAGCTTTGTTGGTACTTGAATGCAGAATAATAGAATCAACATTGTGGTGACAGCACATAGCTCACCACATATAAACCGAGTACTCTGTGTTATTAACTATGGGGTAAGCATAGAGAATAAATCACCAGGTTATGATTATGACTTGCAGCGCTTTCTTCTTGCTGATGAGGTGTTACAAATAAAAAAAGTACAATTAATTATATACATTATGTAGGTACACCACACTTTCATAAAGCTCTGTATGTTAACTTCCATAGATCAGGTTCTATAACTCCCATTATTCTACAACTTTTTTTTGTGAACGGGTAAAAAAGCTAGTTATCCAGATAAAAGTAAGTAGGTACTATCAATTATTATTAAAAGTCAATATCGCGGAAAGGAATTTGACAGGTTCCTGGGATACCTAGAACAGGTAGGTACTTAACACCTCCAATCCAGTGACACGCACTAGTGAGACAGCTTTATAAAATATATTATGTACCTACTAACTATGATAATGAAGAAACATTGTTGTCACAAGAAATTATTTCTAGTTTTATTCCAGTGTCAACATATTGCCAATATCTACAATGATCACTACACCATTCAAATTACAGAAATTATTTCTAGTTTTACTCCAATGTCAACATATTGCCAATATCTACAATGATCTTTACACCATCCAAATTTCAGAAATTATTTCTAGTTTTACTCCAGTGTCAACATATTGTCCATATCTACAATGATCAACAATCATCACCATACAAATTTCAGAAATTATTTTTAGTTTTAATCCACTGTCAACGTATTGCCAACACCTACAATAATTTTACACCATTCAAGTTTTATTCAAGTGTCAACATATTGACCATACCTACAATGATTTTTACACCATCCAAGTTTTAGAAATTATTTCTAGTTTTACTCCAGTATCAACATATTGCCAATACCTAAAATGATCTTTATAGGTATTCAACTTTTAGAAATTATTTCTAGTTTTACTCCACTGTCACATATTGCCAATACCAAAACTTACAATGATTTTACACCATTCTAGTTTTAGATATTATTTCTAGTTTTATTCCAGTGTCAACATATTTCCCATACCTACAATGATCTTTTTTACACCATCCACATTTCAGAAATTATTTCTAGTATTTTAAACCATGTACCTATATTCCATCCGCATTCTGTCAATCGCACCAATGGGATGTTTTTCTTCCTTTCTGTGCCGCTAGAGGCGCCCTTGCTAATCCGGTCTATTGTCAAATTCAGTGTTGCCAACGGGGGCGATTTACTTCTTCTTCTTCTTATGGTCGCTCACTATCTAACCTCCAAAATATCATTCTAGTTTATTTCAAATTAAACAACTTATATTATTATACATGATAACTTACAATAGGTTTAGAGTAATCATTGTACATTTTTTACATACTATTAGAAATAAAATTGTTCATCTTTTTTTATATACCTACCTAAATACAAATTAAAAAATACAGAACAGCACCCCTGAGATTTATTCTCAAATTTATGCGCAACAAAATCAACAACAACTTCTTAGCAACGCAATGGAAAACAAACTTCCCAACGTTGGCATCACTGAAAAAAACATCTCTACGTTGGCAGCACTGAATTTGACAATAGACCTGATTAGAAGTTCTGCCACCTAGTGTGTATTGTCGGAAGCTCCCCAGAAAACTTCCCATTACCTAACAATTGACAGTTTCTGTCAAATAATTTCAAATTTGGAATAAACATAGGTACCTATATTGTAAAATTTATCAAGGAGGTTACCTATTTTGAGTTTCTTTATTTTATAATTTTCCACGCAATTCTTAGTTTTTTTCTTTTATAAGAACCTTCTCATGATAAAAGCCATCACGACAAAAAAAAAGAAATAGCGAAATCGGTTCAGCCGTTTGGGCGTGATGTGATGACCACGGAAAAGAGCTCTCCATTTTTATAATATAAGAAGATAAAATTGAGTGAGCGCATTAAAACGAGTAAACATTTAGAAAATATAAAATCGATTTAATTACAAAACTGACGAATCGAGTTTTTTCGTAAGAAATTAGGTACCTACCTAGTTATTAAATTTTAAAACACGTATTTTTATTCAACTGAATATGCCTCAAAGACATAATATTAAAAATTTAGATGCGGGCATCTGCCTACGATAAAAAGAACCTATTGCACAATGTCAAGGGAGCAATGTAGAGCTCAAAGCGAAGATTGCTCAATGTCAAGGTCCTACGCACTATTGCACACGCACTCCCGCGCATCAACTTACACAAACACATGCGCAATGGATATGCGCAAACAAAAACAAAGATTTGTGACGACATTACACTACTTGTCTTGTCTATCCAGCGTGCTTCATAGATATTTCGTTGATACTCGCGATATCCTCTCTCGTTCTCACATGCGAGTAAGCTTTATGAGTATAAGAGATGGATGATGATCGAATATGTATGGTAGATCGCGTGTTACGCGTGATATAAATCGGATCGAGAGTTTTGTAGTTTTAAATGAACCTAAACAAATGAAAATGTATTTTCAATGTTCGCGTAAGTATTTGCTAAAATGGATATTTTGAAGTTGAAGAAAAAAAACAAGTTATTTATCATCTAAATAAAGCAGAAAAAAACTTGATAATGTTATTTCGCATACTATACCTACCTAGTTCTTTTTTCCATAAATGTATTTATTTGTAAGATATTTATTTATTAAGAGAGACCCCAACAGAACACTGAACAACACAAACAAAAAAAAAACATGAAACAAACACATAGAATCTCCAGTGCTCCAATAACAGGTATCTCCCGCATAGCTATGTTTAGGTTTGGACCAAGCGCTCATACCTGTATTCCTTTTAAGTTCAAAATTCAATGATGATATATTTTATAATTGCGACTATTAATATGTTTTAATAACGCCATATTAAGAAATCAGGTTTACAAAAAGACCCACAGGATAATATTTTATGCTCATAAACAGGATTGCATGATATCCTGAATGACCCAACATTACGTTAATGAGAATTTAATTACTGAATGAGTCTAACTATTAATGAGTCTGAAATATTATTAACCCTTTTACGCATTAAATGTTGTTTTAAAACGAAATATTCGTTAGGTTTTTTTTCCCGCAACAATAATGAATAGCATATGGAGTCAAGTGTGCGGACACATTGAGAAGAATAAATTATCAGAGCCAGCGAAATGAAAATACTCAGAAATATAGTTTAGGGACACAGAAGTTTGAAGGGCATGCGAAATTGAAGACGTTGGTAACGACACAGAAAAAATTTCTGAAACGAACGTGAATCCAGAATGGTGGACACGTAAGCTGATAATCTACACAATAATTCAGAAATGTTTGTTTTTTTATTTGCATTTTATCGTATGTCGGAGCATCACGCTAAAACCGTAGGTTCTGCGTTGGATTTTAATCGTTGTGGATCCTTGCAGGTATATTTATGGTGTTCGTAGATACAATTTTTTACAATTTCTCAAATATATTTAATGTAGGTAATTAATAAATTTCTAAAATTATAAAATCTTCATAGTAAAATCTCCGCAAACACAGATCGCCATCTTTTGAAAACAAAATTACTCATATAAATGTTGCATGGAACCAAAGTTTGACTGAATAAAAACGTATTTAAAAGATTCAAAATTGATTTGAAATAAAAATAAATGTACCTAATTCAAACTATATAAAACACATTTTGTAAACATTGAAATGTAAGTAGATTTTCGGATTACGTTAAATGTCAAATTTTGAGGTCGGTAAAACAGATGCCGATATTAGTTAATCACATAAAATTTGTATCATCCAAACATAGAGGGTGTACCTGTAGGGAATGTAGTCAAGATTCAAACCATAGAGTAAAATGACATATTATGTGGATAGGTTCGTATCATATTATTATTATAGGAATTTATTGAAATTGAATCAAGTGTGAGATGTAACATATTATGACATCCAGTTTTTTCCATGTGAGTGGCAGACTATAATTTTTCTCCTTTCTTTTTTATAAACATTAAAATGTGTCGAAATTGTTCTCTCTTTTTATGAATTGTGAAAAGTGTCATTCTTTTTTTCTGTGCTTATGTCAGTTATAGAGGTCTGTTAAGCAATGAGAAGCTAGACTAGAACCCCTAGAACCTGTTTAATTACCTACCGATCAATCTGAATTAAAAATGTAAAGCAAGACGGGTATTAGCTAGTAGCTTATATGATCTTATTGTGAAGCAAATGGAGTTGTTCCCCAAAGCAGCAGACCTCCAGAACGACTTTCTTAAAAGAAGAATGTTAGGCTATGTTTGTAGTCCAAATCACATTAGGCTTATATTATCAGGTCTTTGAAAAAAGGAAGCGAAAGGATTATGACTTGGTACAACATAAATTTCATCTGTCGGTCAATTCTATGGAACTTCGATCATTTGAACCTTAAAGTGTTTCGAATTTTATGTCACAGAAACGACAAAACATATTTTAAAGGACTTGTATCCATTTTTAAGCATCAAACACGAATAAATCCATTCCTCTTCATCTCATTATAGCTGATCGATCAGTCTTTCTATAAATTTATTCGTGTTACCTAAGCTGAGGTCCAGCTAGTCTAGTTTACAAAAAAAAAGAAATTTGGGTAAAAAAGGGTTAAATAAAAAATAAAAGTAAATGTAATAAAATCATACGCACTCAAGTTTAAACGTTCTTGGGAGAGTAACGCACTCACCAATACATACACAGGCCACACCCACAACACGCACACATAGACACTCATTGCGGTGCGAGAGTTGATTGAATGTATTTTGTACGGAGAGTTGATTGAGCGTGTTTGTATTGAAGTGTGCCCATCCACCGACACACTAATAAATTATCACAGTTTTACGCCGTATGCGTTTGTTACGTCATATACTTATTATTATGGTTAAAGTATTATTTCACAGATAGGTATGTGGTTTTATTCTGTTCAGTTTAGGTTATTTTTCGGTCGCTATCGTTAAATTGAAGACGACTATGAACAGGTTGAATAAAAAATGCAAGGGTATATATACGTGAAATTGTCGTAAAATAAAAATCATGCAAAGGCCAAACAGCATTATAAACTTTAAGCTCCCCTCTCTCAGATTTTTTCTGATTTTGTTTGAAGGTTCAGGATTACCTGGAACCAAGGTCGTCGCCAGCCCGGGGACCAGGGTGGGGCAATTTGACCCATTCATAGGCTATTTTCTATATGAAGGATGAGGAAAATATGAATTAGCTATTTTAAAACTCTAGCGACCCCCTTGGCGACGACCTTGCCTGGAACCCAAACCAAAAATATAGAAATTAATAGAAAAAGTGTAACAATGTAAAAAAACACTCGGAAAACTCTGACCTTTAAAGTGTTTTTCTCCCCAGCATTGTTTATTGTATCTTATCATCCTTAGGTCCATTCAGACACTTGGAATCGTTATTTGAACATTATTTTACAATTAAAAAAAATAGAAAATGAGACAAAAAAGAAACAGCACAGGCATAGAAAAATATACATGGAAAAAAATAAATTTATAGCTATCGCTTAGGAAAATCTCACTGAAATACTGTCTTACGTTGCACAGACATGAAACACTTTGGTTATTGTCCAGGGAAATTCTAGACATGCCCGAAGTTTACTTGCGGGCTTTAAACCACTCAGGGTTGGAAGCAGTCTTTAATAACATTTTTTATTTATTAATTAGGCATTCCACTTACAACACAACTTAAAAACAGTATATTTAGTACAGAAAGCGTTGTTGTACACTCGAAACCATTGTCGTTTGACATAAAATCCAACATAGCGGGCTAAAATCTACAGAGATCAGCTCGCAATCAATCGATATGGGTTAAACTCAGGTTAAACTACCTCGACGACGGCTTAATCGCAAATTTTCTACCGCTGAACTCTTTGTTTTCACCGATCATAGTTTTTAAATAAAGCAGTAAGTAACTAACTAGGCACTCCCTTTTTTGGCCCGTAATTACTTTTTACATCTACACAAAGTGACACATTCATCTACTATGTTCAACAAATTATGTGATTCAGTAACAGCACTACGATATTTCTGAAATGTCAAATTAATAATAATAATAATAAAAAATTAAAATAAAATTCTATTTAGCGAAACAGAAGGTTTTGTCTGTGCAATACAAGACCAGGTCATCGTCACTAATAATTATAAAAAATATATTATTAAAGCACCTGATATAATTGATAAATGTCGTGCATGTGGCCAAACAGGAGAAACACTCAGACATATTTTGTCTGGGTGTTCTCTCCTGTGTGGTTCTGAGTATCTGCACAGACATAACGATGTGGCTAAAATAGTTCATCAAAAACTTGCCTTGAAATATGGTTTGCTCGATCTTGAAGTACCTTATTATAGGTACACCCCAATTTCGGTAATGCAAAACAGTAATACAAAGTTGTATTGGGATATACCAATACAAACTGACCGAACGATTAACGCAAATCGTCCGGACTTTGTATTGGTTGATCGTAGGAACGGGATAACGTATCTCGTGGATATCACTATTCCGTATGACGAAAATTTGAAAAAAGCCGAGCAAGATAAGATAATTAAATATCTTGATCTTGCTCACGAAATCAAGGATATGTGGCATACACCAACCACGTACATAATACCTATAGTGATATCGACGAATGGAGTTCACTAAGTCTCTTAAAGGCAATCTAGGGAAACTTGGCATCTGTTGTGGTCTCAGATATGCCATCCAAAAGGCAGTTCTGTTGTCCTCATGTAGGATGTTAAGAAGGTTCCTTTCTCTGTAGTTCGAGGATCTCTCATGATTACATTACATCGTGATGTATCATGAGAGATAATACCGATATTTTTATATTTAGTATATAGCATTGTATTTAATTTTAATTTATTTTTATTAATTTTTTTTTACAATGATGTATACTTCATATGATATATTGTGATTTAATGAATAAATGATTTGAAATAATAATAATATAACACTTTTCTATACAAAGGTGTCAGTATAGCCGGCGGAACTTATTGCCTGAGGCAATTTTTTCCAGTCAACCGGTCCCGTCCAATCTGAGACAGGCCAACCCCGGGTAGAAATTTCAGTTGTTTTTGCAAATGATGTGTCAAGAATCTGCCAACATCATTTTCTTGTACTGTGCCGTCACCGAAATGAATATTATCATGAATTTGAAGTTTTTGTATATTTCATGAATAGTTAATTACATAAATAATAAAATTAGGTAATTATACCACTTTTTAAAGTTTAGTACCCCGGAGTGTGAGTTAATATATTCGTCCTACCCCAAATTCCGATTTTTGTTCTATATTTTGTACCTAAATCAATACTCCTTGATTGACTCTCAATCAATCCCTCAGCTCTGTTTCGAAGAAACGGAACACGGTGTTAGAGGATATTTCTTGTCTTCGGGACCCTGATGGGATGAAGAACAGCGCTCAAGCCATCCTTAAAATTAATGTACCTAAAAAAAAGCTTCTGATTATGAATGAACGTATTGTTTGTGAAAAAGGTGATTTATAAAAATAATAAAAAGGGTCAAAAAACCATGTGACGCGTTTCGCTCAAGTGAAATATTTAAATCAGAATTTCATATACAATACATTATTCAAAACAACAACAAAACAATACAGTCCCTAAAATAAATACATATTTGCTTACTCCAAAACTTTCATTATTTACTGTTTTTTTTTATTTAATTATCTAGTACACATTTTTTAAAATAGTTTGATATGGTCCTTCAGAGCCAACATGACGAAAAACACAGAAAAGCTCATCCCAGCCAATCCCAGCATACACACAAAGCTTTAAGCACAATGTTCTAGGTAGAGGAGAGGCCTTTAGATATTCCATTAATCGAAAGATCAATAAGAATCATTGAAACACTCAATGAAATTCACCAAAACAGTCAAAATTCTTTTAATCTTGTTATTTATAAAGACTATTGGTCGACCAGTCCTTGAAATTTGACCATAACTTATTTAAATTATATGTAAGTTTGAACATTATTAAGGTTCCATTGTCAAAGACTGAGCGAGCGCTATTTCAAAATTTTCTTTGAAATTCAATGACATGGATACGTCAAATTTGAAAATAATGGTGATATGTACAAAGTAAGAATATTAATTTATTCTCAGTTTGACCACAGCTTAACAAATGAATATATGCGTCTGTGTAAATGTCAAATACATCGAAGTGTGTGTGAATATCAAATACATAACATTATTACAGTTGTGTTTGCAATGATTTTTTATTGATTTAATGTATTTTTATGCATATTTTAAAAAAATATTAGTATCCGCGCAATTTTCGTAAAAAAGGTCACAACATTTTTGCTTTACATACGTATTAATATATAGAGATACGATTCGAAATTTTAGTATCATAGAAAGTGCCAATTTAGTATCCTTAAACATATTAAAATACATACATTGAAACATCTGAAATGCATATATGTTTCCTTTATCTCCAAAATTAATATTGTTTTCCTAGATCGAACCTATAGATAGACTATAATGTGCGTTTTGAAGCTCATCCTAAAAGACATTTCCGAATGCGAAAGGGGTCAATCACTTCTACTTATTCTATGCCAATTTTCTCGGAGGGCTTTCATAAAGGGCGCATGGTCTTGCCGTAGTCCAGCCATTGAATTTTATATCTAGAACAGTTGGCATGATTTACTAAGGGCTTAAACCGTTGAATAACACGCAAAAACACATTTATAGTTACCCAGAAAACGTTAGAGAGTTAGGAATCAAACTCGCCAAACATTGTAAAAAACGCAAAACAAAAAAAAAAGACACCGGATTCATCCTCTTTTTCTAGAAAGGCACTCAAAAGGCTTATTCCAAACCTATTTCAAAGATGTTTTGCATTCCCAGACCGGTTTTTTAATGTATTCTGTAATCTTCTGATGTTATATCCCAAATGGCTTTAGGACTTTCAATTTCCCGAATAAATTTCTCTATATCGAAAGTCATTTTTTGAAAAAGTTCGGAACCCAAAATACATCTGGCTGCTTCAACTAGTGCGCGGAGACTGACAGCAGCCACATACATTCGCCTACACACGCTCTGGCTGCCGTGCAAGCAGACGCGTTGTTTTGGCTGCCGCAGCCGGGAAATCGTGGCTGCCTAGTGCGCGGGAAACGTCATATGTGCAACGTCATATGTTTTACTGGCTGCCGCAGCCATGGCTGCGCAGTCAGGCTGCCTAGTGCGCGAGGGGCCTTAATGTGTGAAATTTGTATACTTCTGTAGGTATAGGTCAAGAGACGTAATAAAAATTTCAGTTCACCAATAAAATTCGCGACAAATTTTGGATGACTTTTTATGGTCTCCACATATGATAATTTAATTAAATTAATGCACATATTTCGCGGGATGTTAATGTGTTTTTTGCATCACGTGTCCATGTGTAGTTACACGTGACACTTTGACAGATCAACACTTTGGGAACCTGAGTTAAATTATCCACGTGCGTCAAAGTTGGGTGTTCTTAGAATAAGAGCAATTCCCTTTAAATAAAACTTTGAAATATTTTTACTATTTATGAATGGAGACTATTTTTAGGTTGTTTTGCTGGAAAACTGTTTTTTAATCACATGTTTCCACTCCGCTAATGCAAGTAACGGTCTGTTTTTCTAGTAATGCATAGTGGTAGCGGTGAATGTGTCAGTTAAGAACATTGTCAATATTGTTACCGTAGTAACAAAAAACATTGTCATATATTACCTATGTATTTTGAAAGACTGCCGTCTTGTCAGACGACGGACCGCTCCCTAGGAACCCAGTGCACTAGTCAGGACAAATGATGAGGCATTTACAATTATCGATACAATGCTTAATCCATGACAAAAGAAAAACATCGAAAATGGGGATAGGATGTATGAAATTGATACCCTTTGTGTAAAGTTTGGTAGCCGGGGAAATTGTTCATTTTGTGGATTATGAAATACAACGAGCAAGAATCGACAGATTACGCGCGACAGAGTTCTAGTGCTTGCTCGTTGTTGCTTGGTGTCAATATCAACGATTGATTACTTTCTTGAGAAAGTATGCTCTATTTATAGCTAGATATGTTCGTTTGGTGTAAACGAACCCTTAGGTAACACCAAACCAGGAATAACCCAGTATTGCCACCCAACCTCTCCTATTTCTCTTACTTCTGACCTGGCCTTCCTTGAGGACGGAGTTGACATGTTCGATTCACGTCATTCTCGCTGGGCCACGCTTTCTCACACCTTTTCTTTCATCGATCCTTTCCATATGCCCAAACCATCTCAACTTGTAGACTTTCATATTTGTCACAACACTAACTTCCTTACCACATGCCTTCCTAATATTCTCATTCCTTTCCATATCCCACAGAGTCTTTCCACATACATATTCTTCGAAGAACTCTCATCTCTACTGCATACTTTTTTTCTTCCATGTCCACGTTTCACATAATTCATAGTAATAGATTGCGATTTTTAAATAAAGGTCGGTTCGGATAATAAAATGATTGTCAGTTTGAAATTTCCTTTTTCAGGTCGTGTGAGCAGTAGTACTAACTAAAATTGTGCGCGGGTCTATTTTCAAACTTTCGAAAATGTTTTTCAATTATTTCCGTTTTGTTCTTCTCCATTATATTTCTAGCGAATGTACACTCCGGTGGTATGGTTTTTCAATGGTTCATTTATATTTAATGTTTATGTAGGTGTGTCAAAGAAAAAAACATAATTCATCACCATATTCATCCAATATTATTAATATCTATCACCCGATCCCAAAATTGGGAATTGGATCAATTCAATTCATGCACTTTTCGCCATTTTGAATGCACTATTAACGATCGTGGTAGTTGGTAGCCTAGTGGTATGAAAGATGTCAAATGTGTATAATTTCGGGTTAAATTTTAATTAGGTATATGCAAATGGGACATTATGTACAGTGCGGGCCAAAATTTAAACACCACTGTTTTGCCAATTTTCTTTTTATATTGGTGTAATAATATTGGATGGAGTAGGATTAAATTATGACACAAATCCTCGAGTGGGCTAGGAATCATGCCTGAAAAAGCACGAAGCGTATGTACATTTTACACATATAATACAGTCGGTGATCGCTTTATGAACATTTCGGACAACCTAAATTTTGTGTTCGCATACTGCGTACTTGCGTCTAGGGTATTCGAATTCATTACGATAGATTTATGAAACCCAAAATGTATGACTGACTTTTCGAATATTCAAATATTTCGCAGGCAAAGCTGTAGTGAAATTTTTTATAACATAATCAAATACTGACACAAAAAACACATTTAAATATAGAGAAAAAAAAATCAGTTTTTCTGATTATTTTTTATTTATTTATTTTGACAAAACACATTACATAGGACAACTATACATTAAAAGTAGAAACAATTTTAATTTATGGCCATAAACTAAGTTGACCTCCATCGAGATGTTACATGTTACATAATATATAATTATTGATTTAAACAGGTACAACATGTTCGAGAGAGAGAGAAAAATTATCATTAAGAAAACTCTTAGTACCTATAAGTGAAGTATGAAAGCAGCTAAAGATAAAATCAAACACAAATGGAGAGTGCAAGAAGAAGGGAAGGAAAAATGGAGGAAGGGGTGTGGGAAAAAATAATCAACAAGCTATCGCGAATTAGTAAAATTGCTTAAAAGAGCTCTGGAGATCTGTTTCTTGAAGACATGATGTGTACTGCCAAGTATATCAAGAGAGCACTGCGGGATCATAACCTCTGGCCATTCGATACCGAAGCCTCCTCACGTTTGTCCTTGGATGGATTATGTGTAAAGCTGTGGATGAAATATCTTGTATGTATATACTATTATATTTGATATTTTTTTTACAGAATTTGAGCCTTTAAAATAATAAATTTGTACATCAAGCAAAAAAGTGCAATTTAAGGAGATGTAAACAAACACAGTAAAAAGAATCTCCCATAAAGACTAAAGGCGCAAAATATTTTAATAACTCCCACCGGTATAATATTTTATCCCTTTAGCTATTATACCTATAATCCAGTTTATGACACTCCTATCGGAGTTTGGGGACCATTGTGAGTAGGCATTATGATCAAGAGCCAAGTTTCACCAATTCTTCAGCTTCCAGCTAACAGCAAATCACTATTTTTCCTTCCACAACTATATAGGCATATTTTCCCATGACCGAAGTACGCGGCGTTTCTTCTTTTGACAGTGGTCAGAATAACTTTTTCTCACACAATTCAAAAAAGTTTTTTGTTCATTTTATGGAATTCAGATAGAGTTAAATCTAAATTCGGATAATGTCCGTTAAGCGATGATCCACTGTACGAAGAAGGTTCAACGAACGACAATGTTTGGATAAAAGATGCGGATGCTTCCTCCCGTCTCGGACGTCACCTTAATTATTCACGTAGTAATTGAAAATAGTTCCCTGGGGAGAAAAGTGACGGACGATCTACAAGTGCTCTGATACATTTTATCAGTTCGATCGGGTTTTTTTTATAAAGTGTCATCTCGCTAAAAAGTGAAATGCCCAAGTCCCCTGGTCATAATATCATCATCACAATCATAATAATACGTAATATTACTCGGTGATTTGTTCCTTATTTACAATATAGAGGGCATATAATAATACGCCCTCCATAATATAGTACATTGCCTTGATCCTGACATTGCTTCTATTCGATTAGACTAAATACCATTGAACTTGATCGGTCATACTTAACGTATTTAATTGTTTTACATAATTGTGTCGGTGCTACTTAACAGCTAGCCATCACGCGCGGTTGTTTAGTTGAACTTATACATGAATTAACAATTTCTATAGAAAGGTGTTAGTAAAATTTGCGAAAATAAATGCAATAGATATTGAGATTGCAATCGGATCGAAATCGCGATATAGATGCAGATCGATCACCCTAATGTCCGTACAACACCTGATGTTTATGTTTTGTCGTTTTTCCCCTCTTAATAATTAGGACTTGAAAATGGATAAGTATTTTCATTATTTATAAGTTTTTTTTTATTACTAAACTTCACTTTATGATAATATTATTTTATGCGCATCTTGAAAGAGTATCATGTGGTCAGTCATTTGACATAAATGTCTATAATAGAAAGGTTAAAAAGCAATTAAATAGTTTATCTCCTTGAAGGTATCGGTAGCCCAAATACAAGACCTTGCGTAATGAGTATCTTATAATCCTAAGCAATTCCTAAGGACCATCAAAATCTTAATTACCTACCCATTTTTTATTTTTTTATAATTTCTGGTTCAAATGGATTAAAATATGTAGGTACATTATTCTTGGTGTATATAAATACAATATGGACGTATCAAAATACAATATGTATAAATACTTACTTACAATATTTATTGGGATGTAGTAGGTACATATATTTTTATCTATTTCAATACACAACTAGTCTTGTTTGATAAGACAGATAAAATCTAAATTCCTTGCTCTTTGTTAAGAGCCCGTCAGGTTATAGAACCCGCAACACCGTCTAATCCCGAATCCAGCCAAGCAGCGTTCATTCAACTATACAGAATAAAAGTCAGACCTATCTTTGAAAAATCTAGTTATGGGAATTGATCTAGAAGACTGCTCTCTATCTGGTAAGTTGTCAAGTATCGAATCACTCGAAAACGAGTGCAGAGCTGAAAAAAAAATGTCAAGTAACCGAAAAGCCAAAAATCATCTGAAGTCATTAAACTCCCTTGCTTGTATATAGGACTTATCGGGAAAGCGTCAGCTGATACCTAGTGTATCAGTACTAATTTGTGTCTTATCATTCCTAAATCAACAGCTACTTTTGGTTCATGGTATGGATATCACAAAATTCATAAAGTTATTTATTTTATTTTACAATCTCCTGCTACAAAGTATTGCTTTAAAAATTTAACACTTAATCGAAAATAATATAATAAAAACAGCAACATACCCCCTTTTTTGCCCCACTCAGAGGCAAAGATATGCAACAAGAGCCCTCCACCGCGCACGATCTTCCATAAACCCTCAGCTCTGCTTTGAAGGAATGGAACACGATATGAGAGTGTCTTCTTCGTCTTCGGGATCCTGATAGGAGGAAGAGCAATAACCAACAAAAAAAGACAAGAGATCCCACCAGACAGAACTTGAATGTGGGAATAAAAGACAAATTTATAATATTTCTTTTATTTTGATTTTTTTATAACTCTCGCAGACATTGACAAAAGACTATCAAGTATTGTGAATAATTAATTGTAGGAAAATAATATGATTATATTTAAAGACTAGCGTTCCCGGCAGACGTTTTCCTGTAGCCCTTAATATGCCTATTGATTACAAATTTGTAATTTATACAAAAATACGTTTTAAATATGTTTGAATATTGAAAAAATATTTTTGAAAGCTTGAAAGAAATATCTACAATTAAAAATCTTCGTACGTATCAATATTTTTAGTTTCAATGGTTGTCAGGTAAACAATATTTTTGTTGTTAAATAATTATTACCATACCTAGATGGCGGTGGCGTCGCAGAAAATCCGTTCCATACTAACTTTAATATTATATTTTATATCATTTCTTATGCTTTTTTTTAACTTTTTATGAGTTATTCTGTTATCCGGAGCGGGGAAGAATCCAATAAATCAAACATCGGAAGAATCTGTTCAGCCTATCTCGAGTTATAAGTGTTCGCACTTACCCGACTTTCTTTTATATTATTATAGATAGTCTGCAAGTTCACAAAAAAAATCGCGTGATTTTCCCATTAGGTACACCTCCCCCCTTCCTTAAGAGGAAGGGGGTGTATAAAGGAAAATGAAAATTTAGTTTCTGTTATGTACATTAAACAAATCCCCCATATAGTTATATAGTTCCTATAAAGTTCTACAATGACATAAAGTGTGGATACATAAAATTCTTGGTATTATTACGTAAGTTATGTACCTGCATAATATAGGAAGACATGTCTTTTCATCGCAGACGTCGATAATATGACACAATGGTCTAATAGAAGTATCAATATTTTCCCATTGTTCCAATACACATAGGTTTATAGCTAGGCAGTTAGGTACTAACTAGTATTCATAAACGCATAACATCACGCATCACCTTTGAAATTAATATCTTGTACTATATACTTCGTATAATGCAATATAGGTTTGGTCACGTGGAGAGGATAAAAAGAGGTATATGCACCTTCCAACCTTCTTCTTCTCTGGTTATAATCCTTAGATTGGTTGGCAGAAGTGTTCACCACTCTTTCTTTCCATTCCACCCTATCCATAGTAGTCCTTAGGGCAGGGGTTCCCAAAGTGTGAGCCGCGGCGCCCTGGTGCCCCGTTGAATCTTAAAAGGGGCGCCGTGAGTCAATCCTCTATCATTATCCGAATACCGAAATCACCGATCACGAACCACAAATATTCGCGGGTAGCTACCTACCTATATAAAGCAACAATTCCTATTTTGAGCGCTCGCATCTTCAAAGAACTAGGAATATACTAGTCGCACCGAAAGCTATGTGGAACCATTGCATATTTCATACGGAAGTTCTTGCATCAAAGTAAATGAGCTCTAAACTGAACTTAGTACTAGAATTTGTCACTGGTGCAGTAAACTGCATAAAAACTAGGCCAGACTTTTTTTTAAATCTGTGCAAAGACATGGGAGCTGAACAAGCAGCTCCTGCTGTATTACTGCAATTGACGATGGCTTTCACGTAGAAATTTTTAATTCGTGTGTTTGACCAAGAAATTCGCACGCACACGAATTTGAATCTTTCTTTTCAAGGCGATAACACGCACATTCTGAAACTATTGGAGACAATTGCAGTGTTTAGGAAGAAACTGTATTTGTGGATAAAAAAACTGAGTGAAGGCAGCGGTCAAGATTGCTTCTCGCAATTGTATAAATATGCGGCTTCTAAAGAATTGGTCGTCACACAAAACCCGGAGGTGGGCCCTTTTCACGGAATCAAAGCTCACACAGAATGGTTTTCGAAGTACCTACTTTGCAGATGATAAATGATCCTTTCCATGCACTAGTTTCACTAAGATTACCTTTATTATAGTCACTATAGCTATTTCAAACAGGCTATTTGAAATAGCTTATACGTAAGGGCGCCGTGACAAAATACTAAACTTGTAAGTGCGCCGCGTGCTGAAAAAGAATGGGAATCCCTGCCTTAGGGAGTTTGTCCCTTCGGTCTTACCCTTATAATGGTAGAATACTTTCAATTCCTGTCACATGCTAGAGCATGGTAAACCCATATTGAACGCCTTTCATGCTGGGTTTTGAGCAGGTGCTTTATTCTTACTTCAACTCTTTGAAGGACCTCTTCATTCGCTAGTTGTCCCTCCCGACTCCAGAATATACCTACTAGCTTTCTGTAGGACCACTTTTCTTCCCTTATCTTTTGACATTCAACATTTTAGGGGGAACTTAAATCAAGTGATCAATTATTCAAAAAAAAACCTGGTGATAAACACAAAGCTGTCATCATCATTGCCTAATTCTGTTGATCTAACCATAATGTTTCAGCAAAATTTGGCTTTAATGGGGTCTATTCTTTCAATGATATACAATAGGTACGGTAACAGGTTTCACATGTGCTTTAATTCCTACTACACCGCCATCTATTGGATTTTTAAAATTTAAAGCAATTATAGAGGAATTGTTTTGATTTCAAACATAGGACCCATCGAACTTCATCCCGCATCCGAATCAATGATAACGATTACATAATGCAATAAATTATTAGTTAAATTTAATTAAGTTATTATGTCGTAAATTGCATTTTATTCATGTAATAAGTCAATAAGTTATGTCGAAGGTCGACGGGCGGGTCAGCTAGTGGTTAAATACGACAAGATTTATTTTTTTATAAAAATGAATTTGTGCTCACTCAAAGTGAACACAAATAATATTTTAATATTTAGCCTCCGCCTGATTGTCAGCCATTTTTTAAATTTGGCTTAAAAACTTTTTTCATTGGTCAAGATTTTAAAGATCCGCCTTAATTGCGCAGAAAACTATTAAATTGGTATTTTATTTTGGTCAATCTTGAAATGAACCGACAGTATAATATGAAGATTTTATTTTTTAAGAAACCAAACATTATTAGTTAGCGAGAAAAAAAACTATTGAATTAATTAGATAGAAAACTTGAAATTGAAAGATAATATTGATAGTATATATCGATAAATTAATTACCTTCAAACCGATAAAACGCTGAAGGGTAAGTAAGAAGAAAAAATAACAGGGAAAATCGGGTAACTAAGCAATGGTCTCAAACTAGAAGTTGATGATGCCGACAAATTTCTTGTTAACAAAAAACGTGAACTTAAAAGAACGTAAAAAATTATCCTATCTACCGCCGAACCAGGGTAGACAATTCCCAAACACCAAATTGTGCCAAGAACTTTGCCGCGACCTATATAACACGCTAAGCTACCTATATTGATATTTTAAAATTATTGCTTGAAAAAGAAATAAAAATTACAAGTGAAAAAAATCAGAGTGAAGTTTTTTTTTTATAATAATAACTGAAAGCTGAAGATTATGGAGGGGAGAGGACTTGAACGCCGGAAATAGATAGCTATTTTCATTAACGTCCTGTGTAAGATATGATGGAAAGATAAGTGGGTAAGTACCTACACTATACAGTTACGTCAGTTAAAATAGGTATACCACAAAATTTTAAGTGATAACATTAAAAATAACTTTAGTATATAGATTTTCAGATAACTGCACTTGTATTATATACCTACCTACATAGTAAGTGTGTAAAATTTTAATGACGTAGGTACCTAGTTTTAATCAACATGTTGACGTTTTCTGGCTGACTCATTACAACTTTGTAGTATTTTCTACTACTGAAGAATGACAAGATTGACAAGACGGCCGTCCATGAAAATTGCGACAATGTTATTTGTTGCTACGGTAACAACATAGACAACGTTTTACTAAATTGATTATCCGGCATTTATGGGCCCTAATGCTCTATTTTTCTCTGTTTCTTTATATTATTGGTAACCTAGTGGTGTTAGTCGAAGGCTTTCGTAGTACCTACAACGTCCTGACGGTCGTGGTCTCGAATCCCGATGCCGACCAATTCCACTTTACAACGCAAGCATTGTATTTGTATTCACTTTCGGAGAGCCCAGATTCATTTAATAAAAGAAAAAGAACAGCGTCATATTACGTGCGCAAAATTTTTTTGAACACTTTTCAAAATTCGCACTATAATTCATCGCACCCAGCGTATAGGCCCATCATATTATTATAGAGAGGAGATGGACTTGACTGGGACATGTGTTAAGGATGCTGAATGACAGTTGGTCGAGGAGAGCGCTGGTTCTTCCTCCCATCAGGGTCCCGAAAACGAGGAAGACCCTCTCATACTGTGTTCCGCTCCTTCGAAGCAGAGCTGAGGGATTTGGACATGGTGTGCATGGGAGGAGGTCATATGGGGGTGTGGTATGATCGAGCACAATGGAGAGCTCTTGTTACATCCATTGGATTATTTCTCAATTCTATGTTTATCTCTTTGACTGAAGGCAGAAAAATAATGAAAGAGCAAAAGAGACAGTGTAAGCCGTATCTGTATTGTTATTACGCGTAGTTGGATACCGCAGTAAACAAGACGCCCGCTGAAATAAATTTTCATTTTACTATGTCTTACGACCGCTTTATTACCGGTCCATTTTTCTAGAAAACCATTGCATAAATGGCAGTAGGTTTAGTACATTTCTAGGAAACAAACCCATTGCTGACATTCTAATAGCGTCACATCTCTGGTCAAGGACAATAAAAGAGGCAATCCAATCAACTGATTGATTATGTACTCTTTGGCACTTGTGGGAAGCTAGGCGAGAAGATTGCATAGACAGAAAAGTTGAAGATTTTGACAAAGAGCAATCAAGAATATTGACATGCTGAAGAAAACACGTAGGTAGTTCTATAAAAAGTGACAGAGCATTACGTAAATTAATGTCTTATCTAAACGAAAGGGAAATGTAGGACTGATTAGGTGTGCGATTTTTTCATTTAGATAAGGCATGACCGCAGAGGACTATAAAATGTGCCAAGTTTACGTATGACGGAAATTACACGGTTTGATTTTGATACCATTTATTAAGTACGTAATTAGTGGAAAACATAATAATATGTCACATTGACGCATATTATATGCCCACCTTTTGGTTATGCCGTAAATATAGACGGGGATAAATGGTGACAATTTTGGTCCAAGTATATTGCTGAATTAGATAGGCATTATTTTTAGATACGCGTTAGATTTTATTCTATATCTTTTGGTGACATTTTTACTGCTTACGACTGATCATAAAGGCACATAGAGAAACCACAGCAACAGTTTTCTGCACAAATAATAACATGCCAAATAAATTTAACATGAATTTCATCATTGTGGATAGTATTATTTTAAATATTAACAATTTTGGTATATTGTGAATTACTACACGGTAAACACCAAAAATATTAATTTTTGTATAATTAAACTTTTCACTTCAAGTATAGTATCCTCGGAATGAACTGGTAGCCGGAGCCATAAAAATGTAGGGATCCTAATCCCTTTTCAATGGATGTAAACAATACAAGTCGATTATATCTTTCGTATTGGTTTTATTACCTCGATTGCCAGTTCATTTCGAGGTTACTTATAGGGACTTTGAAAAGGATGAAACTTCGAAACTTCCTGCTGTATTACAAGAAGACAATGTTAATCTTAATGATATCAGCTTATTTATAAACCGTGTTGAATTTCCAAAATACTTAGTAGCTAAGTTAAAATTTGGACATTTAATATCTAAATTTATTATCATAATGAAGAGGAGGCAAAAACTTTAGTGCTCGTATAAGGATATACTAATTATTGATTATGGTCGCAATGACACGTGAGCTAGGAGCGAGGATTCTCTCTGAGAGTCGAGTGATTGTAGTCTGGGTGGATCACCATGAAGAGCCGCCACCTATCGGCTGTAGGAATCTACTCTCGGCTCCACTGCTGGAGGTTGTTGACCGTCGAAGCTGTGGGCGATGGTCTTCTTCAATATGAGACAGCCGATGCCGGCCCGAAAAGCGATCACGCCAATCTCTACGATGAGACGATGCGCTTCCGGAAGAAACGGGAAGGCAACCAGAAATCAGCGTTTTTACATCATCCTGTCGATGGAATTTAATTCAAATGACCTCAGCAGATATAGTTATAAATAATATTGCCACTTCTCAACGTTGGACGTAATATAAAAACATATCGACATGTTTGTTTGGTTTCCTTGTTAATAGTTGGTTGACCTCCGGAGGATGACGAGATAAATCTCATTATATTCAATTTGAATCAATTTACTTTTGATAGGATCTTGTTCAACCCTCAACTGATTATTTGTCACGTCATATTAAAACGCTTCAGCCATTTATCGGTGAGAGATGGAAATACGTGCATGAACTTTTCATGCACGCATTTCACAATTCTCAATTTGACTCTTTCATTAGGTACATGTATTTAACAAATTTTATCGATATTAGCAAGCAAAGAGGTTATTGCAAAAGCCAGGAATAAAAGGCAAAATATATTGAGCACCATATCTGGGAAGTTTAATTTTATTTTATTTCTTTTTATTTAAAATTTAAATAAAACGATTTTTATCTCTTCCACAATTTATTTTGTCCCTGTTTCACCAAACCCTGTGAGCATGAAAGGCGTGTCCTTTCGAAACATGTCAGGGACAAAATAAATTGTGGAAGAGATAAAAATCGTTTTATTTAAATTTTATTTAAATTAATTCCACCAAGTATGCATGTTCAACAATTAGTTAATTCTTTTTATTTATCAAACTCTCGTCCTGAGGCTTCTTTAGAGCACTTGGAGTCGTCAAAGTGTGTACATTTTTCAAATATTTAACATAAAAATGACAAAAAAGAAACAAAACAAACACAAAAATAGATCAAAATATAAAGCAAAGCAATGAGTTAAGCGAAACAGAACAGAATCAAAAATTAATTGGCGAGGCTGAAAAGGTGTAAAGGGTTCTTTCAGCATCATGTCAGCGAATAGGTCACATGGAGAACAGGTAAGGGTGAGTTTTTCGATCCCGCGAGTAATATTAGCACAATACTTTACTATCAGGTGTTATTCGATCATAAGGAATATCAAAGTAAATGATAATCGATTAGCAACATGCATACCAACATCACAATACTTAAAAACGGTTTTTTATCAAGCAAATTATTTTTTAATGACTAAAATATTGCTATTACTTTGCTATCGCTAACGCTTTGCTATTACTAACGATCGAGAAACCCACCCTGAGATAGGGAGTTATACTGATCTTCCATAGCCATGCGAGTTGCATTTAAATGGTACTAGAACGCGCCAGGCCAGATCACCGTTGTGAAATTGACAGTTTGCTTAATGTACATAGTCCAAAAAAATAAATTCATAACATCAATATTTCAAGAAATGTTCATCTGAGAATATGATTCCCTGCTGAATGAGATTCACTATTCTCATTCTCATTCTAATGAGGCACGAAAATTCACTGGGTACATGGAATGGTCGAGGGTTCGATTGGTAGAGGAATCCCGTGTCAGGAGTATTTGAAACAGATATGCCAGGATATGCAATGCAGAACTAAAGAGAACAGCGAAGCAGAAGAAGATTAACAAACAATATATTATTTCTTGTATTCGGAGATTTTATATTACTCATCTCATTTTAAAATTCAAATTTACCTAAATAAAAAAAGTCATAAAAAATCCAGAGAATAAGTAAATTACAATATCCAAAATTATTTTTCTTCAATAATTATTTATGCCATGCCGACCTGTATCAGAGTTCGTTCTATGACGTTTGTCTTATGACGTTGATCCTCAACGGACAGTTGAAGTTCCATATCTTGGAAGGTTTTCCGCGAGATCGGATTTCGTGTGGCTGTTTGTGCGATGCAAAGTTTAAGGGAATCTAGTATTGTTCATTCATTAGACATGACTATACCACTCCAAAATTCTAAATAGGTACCAAACGTCTTCTTTTTTAACGAAATAAACCTTTGTCAAAATTGTCTAAGTATTCACTTTGAGTGAGCCCCAGATTCATCTATTAAATAAAATAAAGTTGGGTTAGTGCGAACACTTATAACTCGAGATCGGCTAAACAGATTTTTATGATGCTTGATTATTTGAATTCTTCTCGAAAAAATTGAAAAATGGATAGCAAATAATATGAAATGTTAGTATGGAACGATACAACAACGCCACCTGTGAAAAATTATTTCAAAATACAATTTTTATTTATCTGACAACCATTGACATTAAAAATATTGGCGCGCAGATTTTTGATGAGTTGTTTCAAGCTTTTTTTTTATTTGTTAACATTGAATAACGTTTTTTTTACTAAATTAATACGCGAAAAGTGAATAAATCTAATTAATTTGAAATCAAAATGTAGTTTGACACAAACTATCAGTTGTTTGGTAGTTGGTGCGATTGACAGATTTCGGATGGAAAATCTGTGGTTTAAAACATATGCATTGGTCGGAATGGCATGAATTGATTGGAAAAATTGTCTCAGGCAATAAGTTCCGCCGGCTATACTGACACCTTTGTATCGAAAAGTGTTATATTATATTATTATAATTGGTTAAAAGCAAAAAGTCATTTTTATCATTCTTTTAAATTCTTATTCAATATTCATAGTTAGACTACAGGACAAAGTTGGTAGGGAAAGCTAGTCTATAAATAAGTTACAAGCAATATAAACCATTAAAAAGCAAAATAAACCATTAAAAACAATATAAACCATTAAAAAAGCAATACAAACCATTAAAAAGTTTACTCAACAGTCAACCCGAAAGGACAATACTGTAAAAAATCATAATGTTGAATAAATTTAAAATTTAAGACGTATTCAAATTTCATTCATTCAATAGGATGGCAAAAATATAACACATCTGAATTTTTTAGCGAGAAAACCTGTCAAATTCCATATTCTGTCTGATGAATATAATTTAAATTCCGCTAACAAAAAAACCTAGGAGCCTTATCATGAGATTACCTAACATGCTGTAAGTCGGAAATCATTTTTAATAATATTATCATCTATTTCCAGATAACGTTATGAGATCGAGCCGAAGATTTTCTATTTTTTTTATTAATATATTGAAATTTATTTAATGCTATGATTCCGGACAGCTGATCACATTAATATATTATCCAGTTAAAAGTTCAATAAAATTATAATTTAAGATCAATCATGATGCGTACCTACACTCTCCCATAGATCACGTTGAGAAGCCGTATTATTATTATTATTTCAAATCATTTATTCATTCAATCACAATATATCATATGAAGTATACATCATTGTAAAAAAAATTAATAAAAATAAATTAAAATTAAATACAATGCTATATACTAAATATAAAAATATCGGTATTATCTCTCATGATACATCACGATGTAATGTAATCATGAGAGATCTTCGAACTACAGAGAAAGGAACCTTCTTAACATCCTACATGAGGACAACAGAACTGCCTTTTGGATGACATATCTGAGACTACAACAGATTTCACAACAGAACCACAAGTTTCCCTAGATTGTCTTTAAGAGACTTAGGAATAACTCCATTCGTCGATATCACTATAGGTATTATGTGTGTGGTTGGTGTATGCCATATATCCTTGATTTCGTGAGCAAGATCAAGATATTTAATTATCTTGTCTTGCTCGGCTTTTTTCAAATTTTCGTCATACGGTACAGTGATATCCACGAGATACGTTATCCCGTTCCTACGATCAACCAATACAATGTCCGGACGATTTGCGTTAATCTTTCGTCAGTCTGTATTGGTATATCCCAATATAACTTTGTATTATTGTTTTGCATTACCGAAATTGGGGTGTACCTATAATAAGGTAATTCAAAATCGAGTAAACCATATTTCAAGACAAGTTTTTGATGAACTATTTTAGCCACATCGTTATGTCTGTGCAGATACTCAGAACCAAACAGGAGAGAACACCCAGACAAAATATGTCTGAGTGTTTCTCCCGTTTGGCCACATGCACGACATTTATCAATAGTGTCAGGTGTTTTAATAATATATTTTTTATAATTATTGGTTACGATGACCTGGTCTTGTATTGCACAGACAAAACCTTCTGTTTCGCTAAATAGTTCACCAAACCTCAACCATCCAGTCGAATCTTCAAGACTTACATGTGATGAATTTAAAGTTTCGAACAATCGACCGTGGAGAGACTTGCCTTTCCATATATCAACCCGATCTTGTACCCCAATAATTATCGGTGGTGAAACAGGATTTGATAAATTTAAGGGCGTGTACTTCAAATCACACGCAATGAGGTCTTCATAACCATTATTATTATTATACTAGCTTAAGTACCCGTGCGTTGCCCAGGAATAGTGCATTATGACCATGATACTTCAATTTATATCTGTGAAGTTATGTTTGATTAGGGCAACCCAATGCAAAAACGGCGCAGAACTCACAGATGAGCTCCTAGATGGCCAGGGACTCAAGCAAGGTGACTGACTGGCCCTCACATACATACCACAACAGTACAAATCCTAATATTTATTTCCAAAGTAGCCAAATCGTCAGATATGCTTATGACCTCAACATAGTAGGACGATTCCTGATAGCCATAAGAGAAGTCTTTGACTCCTTGGAAATAACAGCAAAGGAATTGGGACATAATATAGAAATCAAGCGAAGGATAGCAACAGAAAACAAAGCATTCTTCTCTACTCTACTGCCTGTGCTCTAGTCAAGAAGTGTCCATAGAAAAACAAAGATCACTCTCTGCAAAACTATTATAAGAACAGTTATGACATATGGATAGGAAGCATGAGCAATGACTGCGAAATCCATGGAAATGCTGGACACATTTGAGAGAAGAATGCTTCGCAAGATTTTGGAGCCCATGAACGATAGAGAATCCTGGAGAGTATGGTTTAACCATGAGCATTACAATGTTTACAAAGCTCCCAGGATCTATGAATATGCTAAATTGTGCAAGGCATATCGTTGCTTGATTTTATTTGGTTGGTTGGTTTTTAAATAAAACTATTAATTTCACTTATAAAATTTAATTTTTTGTGTCGCCATATTATACCTAATGATGTCAAATAAAATATAATTGCTATTATTAGGTGAGAACAAAAACAAATTTGAAGGATTCATCAATCATGTAAAGGAAATATGTTCGGCAAACACTTTCAAACTCACCAATGCCAAGGACAAACTGAAGAAATTTTAATGCCGATATTAGATTGACTTCGTTACAACAAATTTTGGTTCAGTACATCTTTAATGGAAGTTTTTCAGGGACAAATTGACGATTCGTTACTGGAAATTTCGTTAGGTACTTCGGTATTTGCTATAAAAAAATTTGATCTGTATTTGAATTTATCATACTTCAATAGTGACGATGCATAAAATACAAAAAATATATGTAGTAGGTTGAAGTAATAATATTCCAAATCATTAGAAAAAGTGCACTTATTTAGTCCTATTTCTTAGCTTAAAATCAAAGACACAAACAAAATACAATAAGACAGCAGGCGCGTAAAGAAAATTGAACATATAATATTTAAGGATACATTGTGGTCCTAGTTACATAACCTCATCATCGCAATATTAAACTAAACTAAATTATGAAGTCTCAGGTTTGTATCCATAAAAGTAATGAAAAAAAAGGTTCCTATAAGTTGAATAGACGTAAGGTGTGATAGACTATATTATTATATCTATAAAAATAAAGCCTTGTTCTTTTAACATATTTACAATGTAACATACAGGATTGTGAAATACTATAGCTAAATATATGCAATTACACATATTGAAAAGATTTAACGAATAGAATATTTAGCGTACAGTGTGTGCTGTTTATAGTCTATCTAATTATTATATTGTCTATCCTATTGAAGGATTTCCTATTCGGTTTGATTGCTTTGATCGAGCTGGGGGGTCGGTTTCGTGCGGGTCGGGTTTGCTGCGGATTGGTCTCCTCCGGACTGGCTTGCGTAGAATGGGGGACCTTAACGGGAGTATGTATCTGTATGTATCTGTATCCTATTGAAAGAAGAGCTGCTGGCCTGTCTTCTGTTTATGTCGTATCGAGTCTCACGACATTGGCAACCACTACTTCAACACCCCCGCTGTTCAGGGTCCAGTCCAATCTCTCATGTTGGGCATCTAAGATATTTGTCTTCGAACGGGACCACTTTGACCATCCAACATTTTCATCGGCAACAGTTGAAGGACTCATATTGATCCCGATGCACTGTAAAAAAATATTATTCAATTAAAATAAACACAGAATCCATGAGCAACACATATTTTTTGTTGGGTTTTGAAGACTGGTAAATATTTAATGAAATAGTGGAATTATAAAGAAGACAGTGACAGAATTCTCACTTTTTAAATTAATATTTGTTAAATTTCGTTAAAAAATGGTAATTATTATTAAGTTTGGGGGCTTCTTTTGATATTTGACAAAAAACCTCCTAAATGAATATGTTTTAACCTAACAAAGTGTAGTGTTAACACTCGAGGAGGTGTCCAGAAACCCCCCTAAAAACTATGTTCCAACCTTAAATTAACCTATTCAAATTGTAGTGTTATTATTCGAACATGTTATCAAATCCTTTAATTTATCCAAATAGAATAACCAAATGACAATGCCCAGCAATATCTTCATTTTTTAAACAAAAACATCAAATTGAGAATCAAGAGATTGTATGAGAAAATATGCAACGTTTATATTTGATTTTTATTTAAAAAATTGGTTGATAAAATGCTTCAAATGTTATCAAATCACTCCATTACATGCTTGTATAAAATATAACTACCTTTAAATGTTTAGGAGAGGTATTATTTTTCCATTTCACAAATTCATGATTTGCAGTGCAAAATATCCTTGATTTTTGTCATAATTGGTAAACACTCAAGATTCTGTAAACAATGATAATAAAACATTAGTTTTGAAAACACAATTTATATAATAATTTATTATCCCATGTAATTTTACTTACCAGTTCTTGTGGATTTTTCTTTTAAACATTTATTCTTATGATTGTAATACATAACTCGTACTGTATATTTTTTTTGACAGTTGTGATATGCTATTATGTGCGTAGATGTCAGTAGCTTCTTCTTTTTCTTCTTTTTGGCATATCACCCTGCCATAATCTCAAATGTTCAATTAATAAATAATGTTTTTTCAAAACTTTTTGATATATTTGGAATATATTAAAATAATCCGAAAGATCATTAAAAAATTAGGTTTTTGTTTATTTGTATTACATTCTGTACACGAAATGTAAAAATAGGATTAAAAAAAACAGGATCATTACGTTTGCGTTTTTTTTTTGCTGTCCTCTCTTATGGTAGTTCTATTGTCTGTGGTTGCCATCGCCAAACGTCAAACTTTTTATAGACGTCAAAACAAAATATGTACTAAAATCACAATTCTTTTTTCAAAATTCAATTAATGCATTATGTTTCCTTTTATTTTTATTAGGTAGGTACTAAACTAATTGCACAACTTTACTTTTGCTTAAATAATGTACTTATATTTTGTGTTTATGTTTATTAAAGACTTTTTTATAACAATATACTTATTGCAAACATTATACAGTATACCTTCAGGAAAAATGTTTAATATGAGGTTATACTTATAATAATTATTATTATAGTAAGAGAAATGAATCATTCATTTCACTTACACAAACATATTAACTGTGGTGTTTAATCAAATGATAAATTTCCATTAAAGTAAATAATATTCCCCTCTTAAACAGGCATACATAAACATTATAAAAATTGTATTCTGATGTTATTTATTTATTTTAGGTTGAATTATGAGGACGACACAATCAAATGCCACCTAAAAGAATATTCTCTAAGCCCAGAAAGATCGTCCAAACTTTGAAGTTTTCATTCTGGTTTCAACGGAGCCCACAGAGATCATTCGACCATTAAAGTGATGATCTTCTGAGTATTGTATTTCTCAACAGAAAGCTATACCTGCTTAGGAAGAATTGATTTATTACATCTTCTAATTATTATAAATATGAAACGTTGTTGTTATATTCATGCGTTATCACATCACGCTGAAACTACTCAATCATACTCTTTGTAGTTACCTTCTTCATTAATGCATTTCAATATTAATGCCTACCTACATATTAATGCAAACATTATTATAATCCAAAAGTTTTTTTTACAACGGCAACTCTAATTCTCCCTAAATTTTCACAATATGGAGGAATATGATGACATTTCATAAGTAAAATAAGCTAAATTGTTTTACTTTGTTGCAATGATTTTACTTCTATAGAGGAATTTTTTTTGAAATAAATAGAAAGTTTATGCATTGTAGATTAAAACAAAACCGTACATGAGTAGCGACGGTGCAACTAAATGAGATTTAAATACAGTTTCAAGATACCTGATTCTGACAAAATGGCAGGATGAAAATCTTAATTTGTATGGGAGATTTATGAAAAAATCTAATATTTTTATCGATAAATAACATTTTCCAAATATTTTTAGCCTTAAACGTCCACTGGAAATTAGACTCGCTATAGAGGGTATTACTTTACTTCTGGTATCCCTAGTTTAGCCGTCTATAAAGGACGTTACATACATACATACATACATACATATATACATATATACGAACGGACTCCTTTATTTATATTGATTATCATTTTAAATTCTTGGAACTTTTTGATGCTTGGAACTCTTAGAAGTCTCTGACTTACATGAAAATATAGTATCTGCGGTACTCTACGTGTACATACTCTTAAAATCAGGCAGGTCCCTCAGTAAAAGGCGCTGCTTAGGACTTTATGTCAGTAATATTGATACAAATTAATGGGTACGTCAACGGAAAACAGGAGGAAATAGGGTTGGCTGGAAATAGGAAAAATGAGTAAGGGTGGGTTATGCGACTACAGTCCTTGTTCTTCTATAAGTTTGTGCTCATGAATATTGTGATAAATTTAAGCCCTTTAGAAGAAAAAAAGCAATATCAGGGTAATATCATAGCTAATAGATTACTTATTATATTATGCAACATCTATTGCGGGCAGGCTTAAAAACAATAAGTATAATATGGAAAATGCTAGAAAAAGGAAAGCAATAGCCTCAAAAGGAATAGCAAAGAAATTATCAATGTAAGATTTGGGTAAAGGCCTGTCATAGCATACACAATTGAAATTAAGGCTGAAAGATCCAGGACCATTTTTTTTCTTTATAGAACTGAGATGAGAACACTTTGATACATCGATGGCAAAACCCTAAAAGGCAGAGAATCCGCAGCGTAAGAGAAATATACAATGTAGGAGATGTGTGATATAGTACGGAAACATAAGAAGACACTGTGATCTTTTCGATAAAATGGTAGAAGAGGGAATAGTTAGGGTGGCCAATAAGTTTGTGGCCTAGACAGACTGCCCAAGAGATGGGAAAGTAGATGGCATCTGGAGGCCCAGGCTATCCGCCTTAAAGCGGATCGCATTATCCAGGAGAATAATTAAATCTGCAAGTATGTACTATCATCAGAAGATAACTCTATTAGAGATTTAACTTAAAAGAAATCAATAAAAATTCAAATAACCTATTTTTGTATACAACTTAGATGAACAATAGGTACACAAATAAAGAGACATTCAAAGAAAAGCTAAATTAATAAGAATCGAATCCAGAGCCGACACATGCCGGACAGCACCGCTGAGAACCACAGAGATGAAGACCCTACGTGCTATTCTGGGTAAAACACTGAGGGACAGAATACGGAACACCGTCGTACGAGTCCTGCAACACTGAAGACATCTTCAGGTGGGGCAGGACAAGAAGGCGCTTTAGGCGCAATCACGTTGACAGAATGGATGTTGATAGACTTCCCGAGGTAGCAGCCCACAACATTTCATTGGGTAATCGCCAACAGGGAAGACCCTCCAAGAGATGGCGAGACAGTCCGAGCTCCTTTACAATAAAAACAGGTCATCAGTGCTGTTTAAAGAGAAAGAAGAAGAAGATTGTCTGAAGCTTACCGCAGAGGACTGCAGCAATACCTATAACGGAATGGAGAAGGAGGTCCTGAGTCCCCGAATCCGTATTTTGGATAAATAGAGTAAAAAAAAATATATACCTTCTAAGTTTTATGTGATTTTGCAAAAATACTTTGATGGTACGGTGTATAGAAGAAGGCAAAGGCACAAAGGCATATATTATGGAGTCGTAACCACCGCGTCTAGCAGTGAAGCCAATGCGCGAACTCTCATCCAAGTCTATAATTTTCTAGGGCAATGGTGCCCCGGCCCCGTACCAAAAGAGTTTCATGGAAGAGGTGGTTGAACTCTGAAACAGTACGTACAAAGAATGGCTTCAATGTATTGTGAGCCTTATATATGTGTGAATCACTACTAGTCATCATACCCTTGTCTATTAACATTGTCTTTTGATCTTTGAAATGGCCTTGACCCTGTATAAAATAAAGTGCAGCGGATGTAGGATAAAAAGGAAGATAGAGAAAAACATTGAACCCGAATCAAAACCTGAAACCATTCTAAACTAAAACTGTCATTCGATTTTATACTTTCAAACGTACTGGGTTCATTGTGATGAATTTGAATCTGAAAGGCTTTAATTTACTACACGTAGACTTACTTCAAAAAAAAAATTTCTTAGACGAATCCTGGGGATAAGATGGTTCGACTTCATAACAAACGAAACCGTCCGATCACGAACGATGCAACCTCCAGTGACAACGGTTATCCTGAATCGCAGACTGAGCTGGCTTGGCCATGTCCTACGTATGTCCCCTGATTCCATAGATTCTGGAAGCTTATTCTACACACCGGGTGGTAGAAGAAGACGTGGCAGACCAAGCATCACGATCAAGAAAGCTTACGATGAAGACCTTCGGGATACCGGCTTAAGTTGGAATGACGCCCTGGATTTGGCCCAGGATAGAGATGCTTGGCGAGGCTTTGTGGCGACCACATGCTCCACCTAGGGAGCGAAAGTGGATTAAGTTAAGTAAGTAAGACTTACTTCAAATTTTTTTACTAACCAAAAGAGGTCGAGATTGTATCAAACTTTGCGCAACTGTAACAATGTTTCCTTCCTTCCGATTCATCCGATAAATATTGCTGATGGATTAAGTTTGTAGACATTCAGGTATTCTGATGAGATTTCTTGGCGATTATTTACATTAAGAGTTCTTCTTCTTCTTCTTCTTAATTTAGGCCTTGTGGCCTGTAATTCAAGAGGTGGGGTTGGCCTCCTGCGAGGTCGATTCCCAGCTATCCTTCCACCTTTTTGGTGGTCTGCCCGGGAGGCGTCTTCCATGGGGTTGGCCGTGCAATGCCATGTGAGGGAGTCTGGTTGAGTCCATTTCTCCTCACATGTGTATACCAGAATCTTCTTCGTTGCCTTCCCCATCTTACTATGTCCTCGACCTCGCATATTTCCCGTACCCTCGTATTTCTGACTCTATCTCTGAGGGTCTTCCCGGCTATGCTCCTGAGAGTTTTCATTTCTGAAACTCTCAGCGCATTTTTAGTCACAGTGGTATCGGCCCTGGACTAAAAGTTAAATTTCTTTAATATTTATTTTGTTTTCATTTTTTGTTGAATTTTTTCTATAGCCTAAATTGCGTAGAAGCGTCCTTTGTGCCGGTCGGCGTGGGTCGGAATTGGTGTTCACCCTTAGATTCGACGGGACCAATAATTAACTGCTATGCCATCGGCTAATACACCTACGCATTTGTAAATTAAGCGAGCCAAATTTTATTCATAATTTTGGGCCTAAGAAAATGTTGTAGCTAAAGATAAATGAATTTTTGATTTGTACGCAATATACCTAAAGCGTCGGCCTTTAGTGTCGAGACGAAAAATGTAAACTGTTTGATGCGTGTGTGTTGTCCATTCTCTTATATGGGTGTGAGTTTTGTGCCTGACTAAGGCCCAGGCACAAAATGTCTCAGCCTTTGAAATGAAGTGCCTAAGGAGAATTCTGGGCGTAAGATGGTACCACCGCATCACGAACGACGCTATACACCGGCGCACCCAGCGTGAGCCCATCACCTCTACCGTTGTGGGGAGGAGATGGACTTGGCTGGGACATGTGTTAAGGATGCCGAATGACAGTTGGCCGAGGAGAGCGCTGTTCTTCCTCCCATCAGGGTCCCGAAGACGAGGAAGACCCTCTCACACTGTGTTCCGCTCCTTCGAAGCAGAGCTGAGGGACATGGACATGGTGTGGGAGTTGGTCATAAAAATTGCGCAAGATCGAGCGCAATGGAGAGCTCTTGTCGCCTCCCTATGCCCCTGAGTGGGGTAGAAAAGGGAGAATTGATTGATTGATTGATACCTAAATATGCATGAACACAACAAATTCCTATTTCCATATCTGTACCTAGAGCCAACTAGTCTATTTTTTGGGTGAAATATATTCCGCAGAGCCAATAAGACACAGAAAATTTGTTTTTTTTTTTGAGTTAAGATATGTTGGCTCAGGTAATAAATATTGCTTTAAATCATCCTTATTTCGTCATTAATGATGGTTTCAGTGATTTTGTGAATATTTTTAACTAACGATTTTTGTTTTCAATACCTACTATTTATGAAACACAAATAAAATTACTGAACTGAAATACTCACATAGGAACATAAAGAGATATTTTATTAAATGACAAATATACATAAGTATAATATTATAATTCGGTGTTTGATCACATTATAACAATATTTCATCAATACGAAATTGAATATAAGTACATTAAATTTTTATTAACTAACTCATTCTAGTTTTTTAGTACTTATCGGTGGAACCAACCAGGTTCTGTTTAAAGACGCCTCTCGTACGATGCTAAGAGTGCTTCAGAGTGTTAGGCATACACTTGGTTATTCAAATATATTTAAAGGAACACGCTGTAGATGAAAAATCTCTTAATAGATTTATATTATAATTTGTCACTTATATTTTTGGTATTTTCAGCCAGATTGGTCAAGAAGTGATTTATATGGATCGCAGAAAATAAAAGGCTGGACATATACAATAATAAGAACTACGGCTGACAGATGGATCGAAAAACTCTGGGTTGAATAAAATCCAAGTTCAAGGCGAGGTAGGTCACAGATTAAGTAGGTAGTGGTTTGATGACATGAGATTGTATCGAAAGTCAAATAATCGTGGAATTGAAGTATGGGGAACAATATTCAGTAATATAATAGTGTTGGGAAACAGAACCTTTAGTCTTCTTACCTTCGAAATCTACGAAGATCTTTTAACAGTGTGGCGCAGAAGGAATTCGAATTAGCACGATAGGGGCTTGTTAACATCGAGCGCAGTGAAGGGCTTTCGAAGCCTCCTGATGCCTTTATCTGGGACCAAAAAAGGGTAAGGAAACAGCTTAGAATTAGAGTAGAGTTACACGCTGATGTATGAACAGCATGTCCAAAATTACGCATTATTAATTGATAGGGTGGTCAAAATCGGGGTCCAACCGATGTTATTTAATTTTAAAGTCGTGTTTTATTTTGTAATCAATATCAGCCGTTTAGAAAAATATTAATTCATAATGACTCAATGGCCTGTAAAGTCGGCGCAATAAAAATTTACAATGTTGTATTCCATAGGGCCAAAAAAAAAGCGAAAAATAGCGCCATCTAGTGTCAGTGGTGATTGCTGAGAAATTCGGTTGCTTGAAAAGCTTCTCATAATGTCCGCTAGATGTCTCGTAATTTCGCAAATTTGCTATTTTTGTTTCCTCCGGCCGTAGGCAATAAAGTTAGCGTCTTGACATGACACCTACCTATAAAATAGGGTCATTACTTGAAATCCTAACAAAGTCTTGGATTTTTCAATATGGTAAAATTAAATAATACCTATATAATCCAGTTTTAGTTTCAGCCGATAAAAAGGCGGTATTACGCTAAATGACTGTCCAAATTAAACATAAAAATCGAATACGATTTTTGTATGTAAAAGTTCATGACTTGCTATATGCTAGTAGCGTGTAAACAGCTCGGGAATCTAAAAATTTGAAATGGTTTTAATGGTTTTTTCTAAAGATTATCATTTATTTTGCAATAAGACGTAAAATAAATAAATTTCGCTCTGTCCTGTTTTCGTTCGACAATATATACATATGTACCTACTTAGCTATAAAGTTTTGTTCTTGATAATGTGAACAACTCGTCATCTTCGGTAATTCATAATATAAATATGAATGAGATACTTTCATTCTCGGTAGCCTAGTGGCTAGGCTTGATTTCAGGGCAAGGGGTCTTTGTTGGGTCAGACTTTTTAAAAGTGTTTGTTTTGCACTTGAAATTTCTACCCGTGGTTGGTCTATCTATCTCAAATAGGACGGGAACGGCTAATGAAAAAAAATCCTCAGGCAATAAGTTTTGCATTGCAATATCTGGAAAATAATCGTAAACTTCCAGATTTTAATAAGGACATTTATTTGATAACGGAAGTTACATAAATTAGAAAAAGATAAGAAATTTAGTTGATCTATTGAAAAATATTCCTCTATCAAGCGTATAATTGTTCGTTTTTAGTTAAAATTTCATTTTTGTTTCATTGCAATATGTAGGTATCTACCCATATAAATACGTTTTCAGTGATCAAAAACTCGCAAAAAAAAAACGCGGGATTTTTTTTTTATTATGTTGCCTTCCTGTATCTAACCCTATTATTAATAATATATCTACAGTGAGAAATTCACTTGAATTTTGTTTGAAGACCTCTCTTTCAAAATCAATTTTCATTGTACACTAACATTCTTGACAAACGCAGTCCCGATTTTACATGAATATTGCATTTCAATTTGTATTTGAAATGAAAAAATAATTATCTAGGTATTAAGAAATATAAATCCGACTGATGCATTTGTTTTAAACGATGTTTCACATTCTGTCAATCGCACCGACTCTCAAACAGCTGGCAGATGTCAAACGCTAATTAAAATTCAAAAATATAAAAGTTTATATTGTCAAAAGCATCAAGATGGCTACCTTCGTCAAGTTTTATAAAATTTCTAATGTTCCAAGCAACTTTCTAATTTTTATTCTTTCGTAACAACCTGTAGCCCTAGTATAAGTTTTCGATGATCGAATATCGAAACGATCATCGAAAGATCATCGAAAGAGTTTCGAAAAATTTCCATACAAAAATGATCGAATGATTCGATCGTTTGATTTAAGAACACTATTTGCACGCTAATTAGTGCTTATTTGCGTGCAATTAGCTTTCGATGAAACTCGTACTAGCCCCACAGCTTTCAAATTGGCCAAGCCGTTCACGCGCCATCGCAATAACATTTTTATATATAGAAACAAAAATATATGATTTTTTTTGTGTGTGCAGTTTGTTGTGCTTCGTTTTACTCTCACTAGGGATTTGAAATAAGAACAAATTGATGACGACGCCTGGAGCCACAAAGTAAAAGTCTGTCTAATACATTAATACTTATTTCAAATGACTAATGATTTTCGACGAAACTTAATATGGTTCTGTTTGAGTCCAGCGTGTGTCTGTGCGACGTACCACTGTGAGAGGAGTCTGCTTAGAGTAGGTAACCTCTTCCGCCTTGAGGTTGGTCAGGGGAGACCTGACCGAAGATACTGAGATTTACTATTATTTCTGGATAGAGAATTTCTTGGCATTGAGATGGCATGTTCTTGCAGCACGTCCGTTCGCTTGATTCATCGTCTCGTTTACGATATCTTTTGTTTAATCCTGCCAGATACCTCTGGTATCACCCACACAAGGAAAATTCTCAAGATGATCTCTAAGGCTATGTACTAACTGAAAAGTGATCGCGCGACCATGCAATGAGCGATCATACAATGTTCTCAATTTGAACGATCCGTCCGCGTTTGAATATATCATGAAACTCGTCGTGCGGAAGCGCGAACGCTTTCCAGTCATCCAAGTTTCCGGTCATACAATGGCTGAAAAAAAATAGATACTGAAGGCGAAAGTTTTAGTTTAAGCTTTAAAGTAAAATATCCATTCTTTTTAAAGATATGCAGAACGGACCACCACTCTTTTCTATGCAAATACACTTCTTTCGGTTCGTCTCATGCAAGTTGTTTTCCTTCGACATCCACCAAGCATTTCTTACGCCTTTCATTTTATTCTTATTGTATTTGTTGTTGTAATCCTATTTGCATAAATTATTTCAACACGGGCTAACCATCTCAACTTATTTACTTTCATCTTTATGACAACACTATGTTCCGTACCAAAATCCTGCCTTTTGAGTCTCCCGATGTAATTGATAAAGTTAATAAAATTATCATTAAACATTATGAGTGTTATTTTTGTTAAAAAATGTTGTAAGTGAAGGTATTTATATATTTAGTAGTATGTTTATTTAAGTTTTGACAACTTATCAGTGTTTTTTGCAACTGTGCTTTCCAATATTGTTACACCTGCACCAATGGCATTGATCCTCATGGTCAATTTATTTTTTACAATATCTCCCGTAGGTCCTTTACATTACACTTGGGTTCATAATTATTAATAACAATCATATAAAATTATAGGAAAGAAGTTATGAACACTCAGTGGAGAATATAGTCATATTAATTAATTTTGTGCAGTACTAAATGGATGTAAAGGGTCCCTTTAGTACCATATCAGAGTGTGAAGAAGTACATACATAATAAATAGTATTGCAATGAGAGCATTAGAACAAGGCTATTTCAAAAGCCTTCGAGAAAAGTGAGAGTGGCCTTCGACAGCCCACATAGACCATCAATATGGAAAATACTTGCTCTGTATGGTATACCTCCGAAAATAGTTAAAATGGTGCAGTCCCTGTATGAAGACTCTGAGTGTAGCGTGAAAACGCCAGGTGGTCCTACTGAAGCTTTTAGGATCACCACGGGAGTCAGACAGGGCTGCGTACTAGCTCCCTTTATATTTATAATAGTCATGGATTTCCTGTTGAGAAAGTCCATGCAAGGAGCAAAAGGTATACCGATAACACAGAGAGATGGTCTAATGGGCGAACTGTGCGATCTGGAGTACGCGGACGACCTAGCGTTGTTCAGTATGACAGTGGAGGAATTACAGCGCAGTGTTTCAAGACTCTGCAACGAAACAGCACGCCTCGGCCTTCGAGTCAATGCCAGTAAGACGGAGCTCATGGCGAATAATGCCTGCCCCGATAAACAGCAACCGATAACCATCGATGGTCACCAGGTCTCCCGGGTGGATAAATTTAAGTACCTGGGAGCAACCATTACCACCGCTGGTGACCTCGGGGCTGAGCTCCCGATTCGTATCGGTATGGCAAGTGGCGCCTTCAACAACATGACCAAGATATGGAAAGCGTCGGCGTTTAGCGTCGAGACGAAATGTAAACTGTTTGATGCGTGTGTGTTGCCCATTCTCCTTTATGGGTGTGAGTCCTGGCACCTGACCAAGGCCCAGGCACAAAAAGTCTCAGCCTTTGAGATGAAGTGCCTAAGGAGAATTCTGGGCGTAAGATGGTACCACCGCATCACGAACGACGCTATACGCCGGCGCACCCAGCGTGAGCCCATCACCTCCACCATTGTGGGGAGGAGATGGACTTGGCTGGGACATGTGTTAAGGATGCCGAATGATAGTTGGCCGAGGAGAGCGCTGTTCTTCCTCCCATCAGGGTCCCGAAGACGAGGAAGACCCTCTCACACTGTGTTCCGCTCCTTCGAAGCAGAGCTGAGGGACATGGACATGGTGTGGGAGGAGGTCATCACCGTTGCGCAAGATCGAGCGCAATGGAGAGCTATTGTTGCCTCCCTATGCCCCTAAGTGGGGTCTAAAGGGAGTTTGGATTGGATTGGATTGGATTTCAAAAGAACAAAGTCAGGGTTAGACTAGTCAAATTTATGTTAGTATTCTATTCGAATATTAGGGAGTTATTGGGCCGAATCCTCGGTTTCAAAATATTTATTTTCGATGAATTGGTCATTCGATGAATTGATCATTCGATGAATTGATTTTCGATGAATTGATTTTCGATGAATTGATTTTCGATGAATTGATTTTCGATGAATTGATTTTCGATGAATTGATTTTCGATCAATTGATTTTCGATGAATTGATTTTCGATGAATTGATTTTCGATGAATTGATTTTCGATGAACTCGTCGGTTACCGTCTGGACATCTTGTATAATAATACCCCAGGTCACTGGCTCTGTAACGCGGACATCATTCATTAATTGATCTGTAATATCTTGATAATTATTTGAAATATTACAAATATTTATGTGAATAATTTACAAAGATTTGTTTCCGTAATTAATAACATGTGTATGAAATCCGTCAAGACCTCGAGATAGGCGGCCTATCTCTTTCGATTAATATTATTTGGTTCATATCAGCTATAATTTTTTTTTTCTATACTAGCAATCAGCCAACAAGGTATCTTTATTTTCAAAAAAGTGTTACATACTTTGATGTCTTTACTTTAATGGTAAGTAAAGAGCTTATTTTTCTCATTCAGACAAACATAATAAAGATGTTTTGGAAATTAGCCATTGTGCAGACCGGTAACGGCTGACGAACTTTGTCACTTTTTGACGGGTCGATTTTACTTTTGTAGGTACATTTTTAACATACACATTAACCAGTTGACATAATAATATTGAAAATTTCCAGGAGGTCATAAAAATTAAATAACTTAATAATAATATTATTATTATAGAATGCATACGCGAGTATTTAAGTTAAAAACATTTTTATTTTTAGATCTAATAACATAATATAATAATATATTTACCATTCGAGTGTGCTAGACAAGAAATTCCTGTTTTTTTTATTCATATGTGTATGAGTTGAATTAATATTATAGTGTGTGCATATAGGTTATAAATATATCGCATACCTACAAATCGTAGGAAGTATAAATACATACATCGAAAACTCTGCAAAATTTGTATGCCATATACTTGGTAAAATGTATGGTTGGTAGAAGGGACGAGGTTTTTGTAAGTGTGTTCCTGGATGGCGTTCCTATCGGCCATTTTTGGGCAGCAGATTTTCCCAGGATGGCCGTTCAAAGGCCTTAATCTCTGCCTTTAAGTTCATCAGGCAAGAGTCGCATTCAACAAAACGTATTGAATTACCCAATATTGACATAAGTAAGGAAGAATTTGATAATGACCCTTATCTGGAGTGTACTGCTATATGGCAGCCAAACATGGACCATTAGCCAGAGCGAAAAAGTCAGGGAGTCCTGCAGCGTTTGAAATTTGGTGCTACAGACTCATACTAGGGATCCATTGGTCGGATCGTATCACAAATGACGAGGTGCTTAGTAGCAGCTCCTGAAGAGAGTTACCCAACAACTTCCTAAACGGATAAACGTCAAAGCTCTTAGAGCAATGAGGTATATAATTGCTTACTTACCTAAATTCTATAACTTTATTCATTCATGATACAAAAATTCATAGCTTTTTTTAAGCCTTCACTCATTTGCGAGGAGCATACTTACCTATTATATATTTCTCTCTTCCTGATCTCAAAAGCGACATCTCTTCAGATTTCATCTTGAAATAACTTATTCTTCTTCTTAATTTAGGACATTTGGCCTGTAATTCAAGAAGTGGGGTTAGCCTCCTCGAGATGTCCGTTTACCTCTTTGATGATCTACCTACTAGCCCTCTTCCATGGGGATGGACGTGGAATGCCATGTGAGGGAGTCTGAAAGAATCCATTCTCCTCACATGTGCATCATTGAAAGTACTATATTTTTGATATTTCTACCAACATTTAGCTCTCAGGTATTAAATTTAACAGTAAAAAGTGTGCAGTTTTGTCGCCAAAGATCGCGAGTTTGGTCCACGATGTCCACCAACTCCATCTTTCTTTAGATTTCGAAATGAAATAATTCATTCTGGTGTGATTCTTATTACCTTTGACTCTCCAATTGACACCAGCATTCCCAGATCGTCTATGTCTATATAGACTACACTTCCAAAACTGATTGATTTAAGAGTGTCAGGAAGAACTTAACCAAACCATCTCAGTCCATGATTGCGGTAACCATGTACGATTATCGGCTCAGGTATATAAATATGATACCATCAAAACCATTTAAATCAGGATTTTCAACAATCTTCAAGGATTAGCATTGCGTTTAACAGATGATATAAAAAATCTTAATTGATTGAATTAATATCGTGAGATTGAATTAATCAATTCTTCCTTTGAACCCAATTAGAGGCAACAAAAGCTTTACAATGCACTCGCACTATTTCAATAACCTCCTTAGCTTTAGTATATTTTTAGGTAGAAAATAATTTATATTATTCGGGGGGATAAAAATAGAAAACATAGCATTTTTTTTTTTAATTTGTATTTTATATAAATAAAATCGCATCAAGGACCAGGATTACGTTGTTTTACATATAAAATGTAGTAATCATAATAATAATCATAAAAAAACATCTTAAAAATAATAAAAAATAAAACTTAATATAAAATTTCGAGTAAATAAATAAATAATAATATAATAATAAAAAAATTCTTAATGATAAAACACTTCTAGTTCTGGTAACCAATGTTTTGAAATTTCTTCACTTTTCAATGGATATACAGAATCGTTGAAAATATTAAACAATAATAAAAAAAAATCGAAACATATTATTATTAAATTTAGTACTATTTTGTTATTAATAAAACTGTTTTTCTTAAACATTTTTTTTCATTATTTTAATATTTTCAACGATGTAAATATACGCCATTTGATTACTGAACACAATCGATACAACTAGAAGTAATTTTTTAAAATAAAAATCAAATTAAATTTAAAGATACTGATTCAAGGCCATTCAGATTTTTTTCTGTTTAAAATACAATAACATTGATTTTATTTTATTCAATTTGGTTTTGGGGAAAAAATATGTAGAGTATTAGTATGGCATATACAAAAAATAATCACTAAATTGAACTTGACAATAGTAATAATAAAAATAATAATAATCATACAACCAACAGGCTAAGAACAAGTCAACGAACAACAAATAATAATAATAAAATATTAATAAAAATGCAGTTGAGAAATGCGGATAATTAATTTCTAACACGATCTTACATAAAAACAATAATTTAAGAGGTGGTTAAGAGCAGTTCTTTTCAGTTTATTTTGTCTAAATACAATATTAGGAAATAAATAAAAATAATCTAAAATTATTATGACAAATATAAATTTTGATGAATGATGACAAAGTGGAATAAAATGAATGATTTTGACGACAATGTGAGAATGAATGATGATGTTATATTATGTATTTCATGGAGAAAAATCAAAAATCCAATATCTGTGGGTCAACTTTATGATGATACAAAGTTCCAATATGTAGCTTTTGACAGAACGACGTCAGTCGAGTACAAAAAGTACAAAAAAAAAAAAAGTACATCTCTACAAAAAAATCAGATGTCAGCGGTTCAATAACTTCACAGAAGATTCCCTCACCACGTGACAATGCGAGAGAACGAGACAAACTGCATGGGAGTGCGAGCGAGAGGCCGAGTGACCCGAGCAGGAAGTACGAGCTCGTCTACGAGGAACAGAGATAGAGAGAGGGAAGTTCCCTCTCAGCTGACCCATACATCAGCTGATTGCAGTACAACGTACTATATATCAGCTTTGCGCATGCTATTCCTACCAATATGATTCTAACATGAAAAAAATGATTCTTCTCCTTAAAACAAAATTCAAATGATGTGTGGAAAACAAATTAACAAACTATCAATTTTATTAATAATTATTATGAAATCAGTCATCTGTGTGTGAGTTTTTTTTTATATTAATTTTTGTTTTTTTTTATCAATGTCATTATTCTATAACAAAGTCAGTTCCTTCGAAAAGCCATCGTCTCTTTCTGCATGAAGAAGTCTCACTGCTTCCTCTCATTGTCAAGGATTTGAATCTAATTACGCGGTACATACTTAAATTATTTTACATATAACAGACTTACTTTAAACATAACTCGAATGGAGTAACCTCCAAAATTAATATACTTCAGTCGGATCTAGTTCTGGAGGAGTCATGTTGGTCGTTGGCTTCTTCTTGATGCTGTTGAATCGACCGCACATCCGCTTCTCCCAGCCTCTTCAGTACGTTCCCGTGGGATCAAGAGATTTGGCACACATTGTTGATTAATTTTACACTTTTTTTTAAATCAATAAAGTCCAGTGGGATCTAATGATTTTAAATCCATATTACTTAAAATAAAAACACAAATAAGTCTTTTTTAGTTGAGATCTTTCAGTAGGTTCCTGTTGGATCCAAAGAGCGCACAGATGCCATCTTGAGAAAATATCTTGAATTAAATTGAATAAATCTTGAAATATCTTCAATAAAGACCGGTTGGATCTAAAGATATAATGTCCATATTAAAGCTGAATAAGTCTTGAAGATCGATGAGTTTTTTATTTCGAAGATGTCGAAAATTTCGTCGAAATCTTCAATAAGTCCCAGTTGGGTCCAATCCTTTGAATTCCATGATGATGAAGTTGTTGGTAATTTCAAATCCAAAAATTTCAATATTCTTCAGTAGAGTCCTGTCGGATCCAAGGATTTCAAATTCATAATATTATTGCAGCGGCACAAATAAAAACACTTGGTTTATAATAAAAATAAAAAGCACTCAATGAAAACTTTTAGTAACTAATACTTTTCGCGATGAAACTTTTACAATGAGGAAGTGATTTTATAATTATATTGAACTTATGAAATGTAATATTGTGTTGATGATACAGAGATCGATGTATTGTGTGTGTATGACGGCGTTGCAACAGACAGCACTACCTCTACCCACGAGCGCGCGCGATAGAATGACTGGAGAGGTAGAATGCAGCGCCTTTTATTACTAAACCTGACCAAAAATTACATAGAAGTGTGTTATCTCCTATATTATTATAGCATTCAACACACGGCATTTAGTACTAATATTGACACTGGTCGGATGTCATAGAATTGAAAAGCGTAACAAACTCTTCTCATTTTCAAATTTAGATTCGATTCAAATTTCAACAATAATTATTCACAGACATTTACAAACACTGAAACTATTTTGAATATAGGTACCAACATTAATTTTAAAATTGTGATTTTGAAGATGTCAAGACGCTCGAGATTGGTTTTCTGTTTTTACTTCCGTCTACAGTTGAGTCAAAAATTTAATTATTTCATAATTATTATACTCATAATTATTATAGCTACTTATTCGTTAGATATCCTGTCTCAATTTTACCGCTACTTGTTGCTTGGAAGAAAATTGCTTCAATCCATGAGATCTATTCGCTATACAAGAACAAAGAATTCGTTTATTCATCAGTTTTGGCAAACATTTTATACTAGGATTCAACGATTCAAAATGACACAGAGCAATCTATAATCAATTATTGCACCTAAGAGAAAAGCTTTCAATTGTTAACTGTTTACTTTAAATTTAGCTTTAAACACATAAAAAGCTCTTTTGCGTTTATTTTGCTAAAAATAAACTATAACAAAATCGATATTATTCTAAATGCTTGATAGCCTGGAGGTTACGACGCAGACTTTCGTACTCGAGGTCGTGGGTTCGATCCCAGGTGCCGCCACCTTCCTTTTTCACCACCCAAGCTTTAAGTAGCTTACTGTGAAAGAGTCAAAGAGTGTACCTATCTGAGTTCACTTTGAGTGAGCACAGAATGATTTTATAAAAAAATACGTATTAGGTAGGTATATTTAGATACGAGTATATTATATTACATGCAATATGTAAAAAAAAATTATTTTTTTCTGCATCGGGGACAGCAATGTAATGGTGTCATATAAATTTGAAAAATCCCTTGGTATAGTAATCAGATAAAATGAAATTTTCTAGTTGAATCGGTGTCCAAATTATTAAAGGTAGATATCGGTAGATGCCATCGGGTTTTGAACCTCACAAACATCTATGGATTTGGAGGGGGGGGGGGGGGCATGTGGTATCACGTGATTTGATAGTAGAATGGGAATGTCAATGGTTGACGAGTATTCAGTTAGAATGTACAAACTCTTAAAGAAATTGCTAGAAAATTTTAAGGTACGTGTTAATATCTCTATAATTAAAAATTATAAACTTTTTGTATCTTTGTACGTAGATAGGTATGTATAAGTTTCATAAAAAAACACGTAGAAATTTTTCCAAAGATTATGTCATGAAGAATATGTAACAACTAATGACCAACAATTCATTACTAATGTTCGATTTTTAAATGAAACAAACCACTACGGGCTTGCGACCGTCTTCTACTGTTATTTCGAAGGCTGGCTTAGTGTGATCACTTAACGTTAACAATGTTAGCGATTAGGTGGTAATGTTTAAGTCTCCGATACTTCTAATCATGAGAATTCTCAACATGTTCAACATGTCGAAAAATCTCATGTATGCAACAAGTAGATATTTAATAATCAATAGAGATAAAAGCTGGAAATTATTGAGAACAAGAGAGCAACCAAATTTAAAGACTGCGACTGCTGTTATGGACAAATATTATGTCATGGACAAATAAATACCTATGGTTATTGCCCTTCAATCGAACCAAATCAATTTTTTTGCATGTTAGCAAAAATTTATCCAGACTTAGAAGTCCATAGATGGAGTAATTTTCCTTAAATTCTTATAACAAACTTTTTGTAAGCCGCGATTCACGGATGAATAAAAATGTATGCATATCAACATTTTTGGTGTCTTGTATTGGAGCTTTTGGCTTAATAATCTATAATATCTTTCTATTTGCGGGTGGGGCGTGGATACAGAAGGCGGAAGATAGACAGGAGTGGACGGTTCAAGGCTGAGAAGAAGAAGAAGAATCAGATTCTTGCCCTATGTGTATTTTAACAATGTTGAAATTTTTCAAATTATAATAGTTTGTCCTTGTTGAAAAAAGGGTCATTTTGTGCTCACTTATGATAATAAAATATTATGACATACCTAATATCATTTTTTCACATAGGTACCTATTTAAATTTCACACAAACTTTTTTAAACTTCAATTAAATTTGTGAGAACAGTTGACTGAATTAAAAGCCTGTAGGCCTAGACAAATTGCATTTGGCGATCGACTACAAACGAATTCTCCGACAATATAGAGTAGGAAGAAAATTAACTGTGTATTTTTTATATTTTTAAATAAGTAAGTGTCTTTGTTTGGTTTAAATAATTGTTTTCATGTTCCAGTGGACAGTTGCACTATACATTGAGGAAATCTTCGTTTGTAGTCAAAAGCCAATATGAATTTGTCTATATAGACCGGCTGAGGTTTTTTCTCAAATTCAACTTTTAGATAGATTTCCAATCCCAGAAAGAAATTTGAAGTGAAAAACACTAGGACTTTTGAACCGAACAGAAATCAAATCATGGATTTCTTACTCAGAAAATTGTCACCTCTAAGGAATTTCTTGCTCAGAGATCTGTCGCCTCTAAGAACACGAGGCTGGGAAGTTCTTTTTATCATTTCAACAAAACCATTGATTTTCTCCACAAGTGTGGATGGCTGGATTCCCCTGGTTGTGACTGCGGAGCGGAAAAACAGACAGTGCAACATATCGTAACCGAATGCGACCTCAGAACATATACGCCGGCGCAATACGTTCCCAATAGAATGAGTCGCCGGTAATCTAGAAAAAAAAATCATATACGCGGGGAATTTCAGGGATTTCCTTTTGCTGACTGACACAGCAACTGAATACATTTTAAATATTGACCTTAACCTCTGACAATCAGATATCTGTGCTATTATTACTGTTTTATTTCTAGATTTTAAGATGTGTTGTAAATAAGCCATACGATAAATAAATAAATTGATAATTTGAAAAAAAATAGCAGCCCTCCCTAATATTTTAGGGCAAATTAGCTGGTGTCAAACAAACCACCTTTTCACAATGAAATTTAGAACAAACGTGATATTTCCTTCTAGGTATGTATCTATATAGATGATAGGTATATATTAGACTCGGTAGGCATGTGGCCACATTTTAATAAATAGATGTGTGTACTTTGGCATGTAAATTTCATCTACATGGTTTTTGGTCGTGGTGAGATGACCTAGAATTTGGTAACTTCGCCGGTGAGTTCAACGCACTACACCTCACAATACCAGCACGAGCGAAATGTTTTATCGTCGCAGTGTTGATGGCCAATCTCGGCCTCTTGCCACCCTTCATGGCAACAAGTTGTTTCATCAGGTTTCATCATCATGCCGCAATCACATACTAACTTCCAAAATCTCAGGATCACTAGGTATTCCATATTTAAATTTAGGTATATCCTGATGTCCTGCCTGTTAAATAAGGCATTTGAAAATGGCGACAGCCTTTTTTGTACTGTTTCGTAGTTTTTTTTTTCATTTTCCAAGTCTAGATAATATTAATTTATCAACCAGCATATAAAAAGAGATATGTAAAGCTATGTTTTTAGAATTTTGTTTTGACCAAACGAGGGAATTCTCATTGTATTTAGATTCTATTGAATTCTTGTTGTGGATAAATCACTCTATCGTTGCTCTATCTTTGTTCATCAAGATGCTATGGAAATTTGTAAGAATAAAGTGAACTTGAGGTGGTTGGTAGCTTGGCGGTACGATGCAGACTTTCATACTGTTTAGTACTGGAGGTTGTGAGCTCGATCCCAGGTGCCAACAATCTTCCTCTTATACGACACAACCTTAAATAGCTTACTGTGAAAGATTCAAAGAGTTTATTTGTTTTCACTTTGAGTGATCAGATGTATTAAAAAAATGTTCGTTCTTTTGATATAAGAGGGGTAGCTTTTAAAAATGTCACATTTAAAATTAAACAGATCGAGGAAATAAGGCAATCTTGCACATTAGCTGGAAAAAGGCGCATCCTATGGAAGACAAGAACTTCGTTCATGAAATATAGAAACGAATCATTTATGTATGGGATTATTGTCTGGACCCCTATTCTGTAGCAAGTGTAGGGTAGTCACTTTAAAACTTCTATATGCGATTCTCGCATTCGATACGTATAGACATTTTTCAAACAAAATGTATCGCCTAATAGTCACTTTTTCAAGTGACTACCCTACATTTGCTACAGAATAGGGGTACTGGAGTACTATGGATGGTTTGGTTTAGTTACATCAAAAGATCGAGGTCTATTTATTTTATATGGAGTTAACAAGGGATCCAAACGTTTCTGCAAAACAATTTGTGGGATCTAAGGTGATAAATATTTATTTCGATTTAAATTATCTTATTTATTTCACTTTTTCCGATTTAAATTGTCTTCTTCAGAATACATAGTCATTAACAAAAATAATTATTTAATTACGCCCTAACATTCAATGGTTTAACCGGATTGAAACAAATTTGAAGCTATTGGTATCTTTGTAGATTGGTCCATACATACGGGATTGCTGATGTGCCCACATTTACATGCGCGGAGATCCCACAGTTAATCAATTCTGTGCGCATGACGTGTCCAAAGTCACGTACAAATGGAAACAATAAATTATTTTATCATCGATGACCATTCAATTTACAATAATCCTTCAGCTGTATTTTTTTCTAACAAATCCTATTAGGTTTACTCATAAAAATAAAGCATGATGGATAAGGATATTTATGCCGATTGACTTAGAATTCTGGTTACATACCAGTTTAACTACCTATTATTTTTTATAACCCATAACTTTGTGTTTTTTTAAGCGATAGTAATTTCTACCATGTAGCATTTCTCATATAACCATGTACTTTTTTGACCTTACCTTCCCAAGAAACCGATCTTGAGATTTTCATTTCAGATCGACAAACCAAAAGATGTTGAAATCCTAAAGAGTTACTTGGGACATACTTAGTACTTACGTGAAATAAAATTTAAAAGATTAATATATTATTAAAAATTATCAAGTGATGTTAAGATTGCCAAACTTTTATTTCATATAAAAAATTTTGAAAGTAAAAAACATTCCATTTTTTTTAAAATAGGTAGGTATCTACATAACTTTTTTTACTTAAGTACCTATTACCATGAAGCCTTAAAATGATATATAAAGTATTCTCGTTAATAGTTTTTATTGTTCTAAAAAGTATGCAAATACATAAATATGATGTAGGTACCAGATCAAAAAACATCAAAAGGAGGTAGGTATGTTGAATTAATATGTAATAAATAATTATTATCATATTACAATTTAAGATCGAATATTGTAATTTGGAGATGAAAAATGTCTTAGTAGGTATACTTTTTCAAATTCTATTTCATCCTAGAAATTATTGAATACAACATTTTGTGAACCACTGTTCACATGCAAACCACCATTCATAAATCCTCGTACAATAATAACAGGTATATTATTGTACCTTTTTAAATCTACCATCAAGTCTCCTTATTTTAACCAAGTTACACAGACAGGCTAATAGTAAATTTCATTAGAATGTATAGACACGACGACCAAGTATGATCACAAACAAATTTAACTTTGATACCCAAAGAAAATAAAATAAAATTTACAGACGACATTACAAAATATAATGAAATGTTTACATCAAAACAAATGTTCAAAAACAACAAACATTCCATATAATAATGGGTTTTAAAAACATAAGAACATCAAAACCTTATTCTTTTGTTTCACCAAAATGACTAAATCCTTAGTCGCCGACTACAATAGGTTTGAGGTTAGGTACAACCAGACTGTCCTTTTGGGACATTCTTTCAAAACTTAAAACAATACTAAACCCTCGAGGATGAAAAGGCATGTTTACTATAAATAAAGGATTAAAAATAATGAATAATAAATAATCTTATCTGTATTCGCCGCCGACGAAAACACTGGCTAAGCCTATGACTAACTAAAATACATTTGGCAACAATAATAATTGATTTATGATAGTTGTATAGACAGTCTGCATTACTAAATAAACAAACATGTGGTCATTATAGAGACAATAAACTGAAATATTTGAAGGGAAGGTGGCCATTAGGGACAATAAGCTGAAATATTTGAAGGACTTGAATCATTAGCCATTCGACTACCTGAGCGGATTATATTATGATCAATCTATGGGATTATCTGAGTGTTCAAGGGACAAAAGCGTGCAGGCTGGGTGCTGAGCCATGACTCACCTAAAGAATTATTTGTTACGAAATGTGAGACATTGCCCCAGAATATTGTCTCCAATCACCACCTCATCAAGTTCGATTCTGAGTTTTTCATTCGGTTATCTAAATGCCGTATACCAGAAATTTATCCCCAATCTTTCCATCAATATTGATTCAGACATTTTCATAAAGTAATTTGAGGTGGTTGATAGACCAGCGGTTACGACGCCGGCTTTCGCACTATTTCGTGCGGAGGTCGTGGGTTCGAATCCCGGCCGTGTCGACCATTTTCCGCTTTCACGACACAAGCATTTGCTTACTGTGAAAGATGTCGAAAGTGTATTTGTGTTCACTTCGATTGAGCACAGATTCATTAAAAAAAAATCATAATTTTTCATTTTTTAAATCATTTTTCAAGATCGATTCTGAAGAAATGTATTAGGTTACGAAGATTGTAATTTTAATTCTTACTATTAGGCAAGTAATCTAAATTGTATCAGAAGTTGTTGGTAGCCTGGCGGTTACAACGCCGGCTTTCGTGCGGAAGTCGTGGGTTCGATTCCAGATGCCGACCATCTTTCTCTTTCGCAACACGAGATAGTATATAGATAGTAGCTTACTGTGAAAGAGTCAAACAGTGTATTTGTGTTAATTTTGAGTGAGCACAGTTTCTTTTTACATATATTTAAAAAAATGTAAAATAGGGCAGTATGAATCGGTGAAAAAATGTTTTTTTTGCCCATCACGCCGTTTTCCAAAGAGGGTAGGCAGAGAGTAGGGACTTTCATCATTTCTTATCCAGAAAACCTCTTTCTTTTTATTATCATAACATTGTCTCCTATTCTTCATACTAATGACTGGGCCTTTTTTTAGACAGCACCGATATGATCGGTCCACACCCACGGTAAAATTTGCCGTTCAATAGGTTATGCTGAGAGATTTATATGCGGATTACAAGTAATTTTTAATGCTGAGAAACCATTTTTTTTTTTCGTTATAAGTGAGAGGCATCGGCATCGGCAAAGATTTTCTTAATGTCTTGAAAATCAAAAAAATGTATGATGTGATAGTGTCGAAAACAAGGATTTTTTGGTAAACGTATGTACCTATACGTTTTGTAAAGTAAACAAAATAAATTAAAATCAACAAAAACTTTGTCAGTTCTACGTGAGTATATTTGGTTAAAACGTTTTCGGACAACCGTCCATCTTCAGTAACCTTGTATTGATAAGGTTACTGAAGATGGACGGTTGTCCGAAAACGTTTTAACCAAATATACTCACGTAGAACTGACAAAGTTTTTGTTGATTTTAATTTATTTTGTTTATTTTAAAATGTTCTACAAAGTTGCTCGCGACAATAAATTTGAAGATTTGTTTTGTAAAGTCTTTATGCAATAATAACTTACACATTTCGACTCAGAAAGAACTAGCTTCATGCGATCAACAGTAGGTAGGTACGATATTCGACAAAATAAGAAGGTAAAAAATAAATTGGCACAATAAAAGATGTCTGCGGCAAAAACATTATCCCGTCACCAGGAGAGGTTTTTGGGAACATTATTATCATAATATTGTGACAGACATGAGACAATAGTAATAAACTACGAGATCTTGAAAATTAGCACATTTTTTTATTTCAGAAAAAAATCTGTGTTTTGATAATGGCCAAAACTATCATGGGGATGTTTTATATTATGTACCTACATACCTATAACTGGATATTTAAAACAAAACAGCGGGTTTATGTGATATTGTTGTTTGACTGTCCTCGGCAGCCTTGTTATTTTAAGCAGCTTCTTATTGAATAGTGCAGGTTTCGATTCCCAGCCGATCAAAAACTTTTAACTATAAATTGTTACTCGGCATTTGCATCCAGTTTTTGGTTGGATGAATGGTTTGAATGATAAAGGATGTTGAGACGTATTGCCTTTGATGACTTAGCTTATTGGAGAGAAGCAAAGTGAGGATCAACCACTGAAATGACAGCTAGACACTAATAATATATATTTTATAATCTACAGATATAAAAGAAAGCCGGGTTTAGTCCGAAAACCTATAACTTGAGATCGGCTGAGCAGATTTTTATTTTTATGTTTTGTGAATAAAAAAGATGATTTAGGTTTTGATTAAAAACTGGGCCCCTAATGTAATTAGAGATTTGATTGAATAAATAAATTATTAAAGAGAGATAGAGTCATATTAATGTGCAGGACATTCTAAATTACGATAGCTCTATAATAATATTTTAGAACGGTGCCGAATTTCACTTATTTATAATGAATCGCAAAAAAAATTAAAACTTAATTATTTGAGTTTATGCTCCCAACTTTTATAATTTGCAAAAAAGGATAAACGTACACAGGTGCCTACCTACATATTATATGGCCTAAACCAGTGATATGTTATGGTACCATAACATATCACTGGCCTAAACATACAAATTATTCCAAAATACTATTACATATTATTTAGCATGAATGAAGTTTAGTATTCTTAAATACTGCTATAACTTCAAGCCATGCAGAAGGTGTCTTCGGCTTATCAGTAAGTTGTTCCGCCGATAGGCATCTTTGTTATTGGCTTAAAATATTATTTGCTCATGCAAAAAAAAAGTGTCGGCAAATTTCAAAGACGACAAAACTCTCCTTGACTAAAAGGCAATAATATTATATTATACAAAAAAATGCCACCAGGAAATTAGCAATGTTATGATTTTTTGTCGGTTTTGGTCTTTTTGAAACATTTTGTTTCAAAAAGCCAGCATAATTTTGAATTACTATTGTGTACATACAAACATACAAAATTTTTGCAGACTCTTTTTTGTTGTTTTCACAGGATAAAAAAATGTTTAGTTATCAACTTTTTAATGCACCTACTCCATCAGGCATGTTCAATTATTTTCAATGGTTGATTTGGACCATTTGCGATCATATTTTACTGTTGTATCGAGTGCCGCCTTATGTGTTCACATTTGTCGTTTGTCATGTTATACAATGTTGATTTTTTTTTTATTTTAGTTACCTAATTCGCGAAATTTTAATTATGCAAAATAGATCAGAATAAATGCTTGCGAATTGAATTTTGAATGATGACTTGGTGTGAAAAAATCCAAATTGAGACAATAATCATATATATATATATATATATATATATATATATAGTTTTTTTATATATTTTTTTATATCATTCATTTATCTTTAGGGTTATACAATTTTAAATTTTTCTTCTTAGGTATAGGTAACTGTTTTCTTAAAAACTAGACAGAATATTAATACCCTCTCTTATAAAGAATAATTACTTGTGTAAAGGGATGTTATAATTAGTATGTTCTTCCGTAACTCGTTTTTTTAGTTGAAACACTAGCCGCATCAGCGATCTGCTGAACCCCAAGCGAAATATAAAATTATCTTTTGAAAGAATACCTAATAAAAAAATATAGATAAGTATTATGACAAAACTAATCCAACTACGGGAAATATTTTCATACTTAAATTATACGGTTGTATGTAAATATTCGTTGCTATGACAATAATAACACTCATACCCACGAAAAACATTTCACTGACGAAATATGTGATATTTGATCAGAGATCCATTAAAAAACTGTATCTACGGAAAGAAGTGTCAAAATGTACACACTTTCTATGCCTGTTTTCCGACAGGCTTTGCTGCTAGTGATGAAATAATACTGTAGAACAAGTGTATGTAAATGAAACGATATCTATTATTAACAGATATGACAGCTTACGCATTATTAATATAATATGACGATTGATCGATTGACGACTTCATGAAAACGCTGCAAAAGATCTAAGAAACGACCACAGATTATATCTATCATTTATCATTTCGTTTTTATTTTTGTAATAATAAAACGTATTTAACAGATCTAAACTTGTCACAACTCTCCCCTGAGACAAACCAACGAAGGTATTTCAATACAATCGGCTTTTTTTAAACATCTTAATCTTCAAAGGCGTTAGGAATTCATTCTTCTTTTAGAGAGAAAAAAAAACAGTTAAATGGGCTTTTTTTCATTTTGTACAAAATTTTTAAAGGGTTGTCTTTATTCCTGATGCTGCAAACTGTAAAATAAACGGCACATTGAGTAGAAAATAAATGCCATAAATAACGAACGGTGAACGAATAATAGGAACAATTAAAATAACAGGAAGCCTTCTACCCTTTAAAGCTGACATAATGCCAACCAATAATTCTTGAAAAAAAAAAAACACTTTTGAAATCATATAATATAAAATTGTCATCTTAATTTTGTAATTTATTAATGTCTACCCGTAAAGGTAGAAAAATTCTATTTATTACCAAAAATTTTCAACTTTTTGTTGAAGTTGGTTTGTTTGGTAAACCGCTCTGTTAGGTTTTATTAGTTTTTTGTCTTGGAGAGTGGGCAGTGTCAAACCACGTGGACTGTCACAGAAACGCAGATGATGGGGATAAATCTGTGTCTGTGGATATGAAAAGAGAAAGCATTCCCTAAATTATGAAAGAGTGAGAGAAGGAATGGGCGATCTGCACATAAATTGAACGATTGACGACCCAACTCATCAATGTGTATAGATAAATGTTCTTGGTAGCAATCCATTAGATAAAGTTATGCATTAGATAAAGTGATGGAAAGAATCTGACAGCCGCATCAATTGAAAACTATCCGAGATGGATACCAAGAAGATTACAGTGTTGCTATACCTACTGAAATTGTTGATTTCTATGGATTAGCTTATTCGCGCCATATTTGATGTCAGATGACGTCTTGTTTTGACTAGCAACGCGTATTAAATCTGATATTTAGATTAGGTAGATTAGGTATTAGATAGGTTCTAATGTTGTTTTAATTTGTTTTACATAATAATATGATAATTTATAATATCATTTTTACATCTTGGTCCAATGACATGGTCCGACCATATGGGCGCCTTCTTACAGAAGAGCAAAGTCAGAAGCAAAAGGAATAGAAGATCATGTTCGCGGAATGTTATGCGTTTGGAGGAAGCAAAATAGGTTTGTTTGGATAGGAAAGAATGGAATTCTGTACTCTCTGCCTACCGCCTTCGGGAAACGGCGTAATGGGTAAAAAAAATATTTTACAATTATTTAACAGAAAGTTATGAGAATAATATAACAACATTTCGGTCACGTTTTAGATTTTTTATTCCACATCGTTTCATCAAAATGAGTATAGGCATTCGTTATAATAATATTTATATTTCCTCGTTGTGTTTATTGAAGATTTGTTTTTTTTTTCATGAAACAAAATGATAATTTTGGTCATACCTCGGTCACCCCCTAATGATGGTAGAGAAAATCTTCTTGCGTAGATGATTGTTCTATCATCTTGCATGCCTTTCAAACAGGGTTGTAATATTATGTAAGTTTTCCTTCTACATAGGACCGTAAACATGAATGCGCTTTTCAAAATTATCTCCCAAATCGCCAACATCAAGATGACAGATAGGTAGGTACCTACCCACAAGGATAACTTATATGTAAAATTACAGCAAAAAATGGTGTACCCCTGCATTTTATTTCTGCAGTTATCATTATGTTTCATTCTAGCAGATCTATATTCTTTTGTTCAATACAAATATTCCCAAAAACCACCTCAATCTCATTTCGCCCCAGTAATTATTTCCTTTGACTTCTGTTTATGGAGAGTGTTTGTCATAGACAAAAAGATTGTGATGCAGTTCCGAGAAAGAGCGTGAAGACAATAAAGAGCATAACTCTTTCTTTTTCTTGTTGTTGAAAGAGGTTGAAATATTGCTTTCGGTAGCCGGACCCATTTACATAAATTTGTCTGTTTATTGTTGTTATTCAAATGTCCATTATGAAGTTTGTGTAGTGAAGGTGTTTTGTGTTGGTTTGAAAAGTAGCGCGTTTTCATAACAGTAGCTGCACATTTTGTGTGTGAGAAAAAGTTGAAAAAATGATTCATATTATGGAATTTCTATAAAGTAAGCACGTGAATTTGAAAATACATATGAAATCCTTCGGCATAAGTCCGCCCTTTGATTCATTTTAATTATGTCATTTGCCATAATCAATAAAGCTAACTACATCAAGAAAATTGCTAGATTAAGATATATTCAAATATGGACTAGATAGCACTCTCCGACACAGGCCTAGGGGTTGCTAATTTGAATTTTTCTCAATTTTTATAATGCTTAAATGTAATATCGTTGTATTGTCTGTGTTATTATGTTTTCGATGTTTCGATGCGATTATTGGTTATTGTTGCTTACTGCCCCGCTAGACAAACCCTGTTATGGGGTAGTAAGTAGGTAGGTACTATTTTTTATAATAATTTTGAAACATGAAACCAACCAGGTTAATATAGACCAATTAAAATTGAAAAAAAAAAACACACACACACACACACACACACAAAAGTAGCCAAAATATCAAAACAAAAAGCAGCAAAAACAGTTCCTTTCAGTCTCAAACAATAAATAAATAAGAACATGCTAGAGCTAGAGTCCACTGTCCGCTATTTTACATAAAAAAACATATTTCTTCTATTTTTGGCTTAAAGAACTATCTTCTTCTTCTGCGGTTTCAATCCTATGGATCGGTTGGCAGTAAGCATGAAAATCTCCTCCTACACACCTCCCGGTTCTCCGTTGTTCTCTTTACAGAACAATTAGCCCTCCTTAAAGCGCAGGATTTGAAAAAGTGCCCTTTCGCGCTCCTCTCGTACGCAGAAAGGCTAGGCTTGCAAACCACCTTGGATGGGAAAGCTAGCAAGCATCCAATCCTTGGTAACGTGACAGGGATGATGCTGAGAGATAGAATATTAGATCGTAAGACGGGGCAGATATAGAAGAAGGTTTGATTCCAGTTGAATTCTTATAAGATTTTTATATAAGTAAATTTAATTAAGTATGCGTAGTCTTGTTGGAATCATATATAGCTAAAAACTTTTTTCCTATAGGCATCATCATCAGCCCTCCTCAGTCCAGTATTGGACATAGGCCTCCCTTCCCGACTTCCATTGCTCCCTGTCGGCAGCCATCCTGTACCACTGGTGTCCGGTCACCTTTCTTCGCATTTGTGGCCTCCCTGGGTTTCTGCTACAGGTTCTCGGACTCCACTCCAGGGTTCTTTTGGTCCACCGGTCGTCTGTTGTTCTGACCACGTGTCCAGCCCAGCTCCATTTCAGCCATGAAACTTTTTGGACCACATCTGTATGTAGTGTGCTAATTATTTGCAACATTAAATCAACATAATTGTTATTCTTTGTTAGGTTTGTTTGTTTGTTGTCCATAATCTTGAGTGTTTCCCAATCTCGAAGTGATTGGTAGCCTAGTTCTGCCGCCGTCTTTCCATCTGGCGGTCGTGGGTGCGACCTCCATTCGATTGAATACGAGCTTAAAAGATGGCAAAGATGTATTTGTGTTCACTTAGGAAGAGCCAATAAAAAAATCATTTTAATCTATTCTATATACATCCATATATATAAACGTACAGTGCTATTTGTTTGTGTTGTTTACTTTCCGCCAAATTCTAGTGAAGAGCATTACTCTAACTTCTTCGAAAAGTTGGAGGGTGCTGCTACCATTGTAAAAGATAAATATGTCCTTATTTTAGGTGATTTTAATTTTCCATCTTCTAATTGCTCAAAAAGTGAGCTCAACTATTTCTAGAGTTTTTTTGAGATGCAACAGATGAATCACGTTAAAAATGATAAGAATCGTATTTTGGATATGGTATATACAAACCTAAATCCCTCTCATGTAATCGTCAAGAGGAATGACTTTCCTCTGGTGGCTGAGGACTTACATCATCCATCATTGGACATCTGTCTCTCTTTACCAACGCGTAAGTACCGTTATGATGACGTTAAAGTACCAAATAATAATTCCAAATGGAATTTTACTAGAAACGGTCTAGAAGCATTAAAAAACACAATTTTGAGTAATTCTTGGTTGGATGTCTACGGAGCGGCAGACATTGATTCAGCTGTTGAGATATTTTATCGCGAGCTTTATAATATGTTTGACAGTTCTTTTCCTGATCCAAAAGTGAGATCGAGTAGGGAATTTCCTAAATGGTTTAGTCCTTCTTTAATTAAAAGTATAAGGAAGAAGCATTATTTGCACAAATTATGGAAAAAGACCGGTAACCAAATAGCATATGAAAAGTTTAGTCAACTTCGCAGGACGGTAAAAGATTTAATAAAGAAAGCGTACACTGAACATATAGAGCATGCAGAATCGCAAATCAATGCGGATCCAACTCAGTTTTGGAATTACATCTCAAATAGAAAAGATGTGAACAGAAAATCCAAAGATATGACACTAGACAATGTTGCATACTCCGACCCACAGGAGATATCTGATGCTTTCTCAAGGTATTTTTCCTCTGTTTTCAATTCAACACCACCGCTGCTGAATCTAGATTTTTGTAAATATGAATATTCGCCATTTTTTAATTGTGATATCTCAAGTATTACTCTTGATGATATTGATTTTGGCTTGCAAAAGCTTAAGCCAAAACGTTCTTCGGGGCCAGATCAAATTCCAGCTTTTGTTTTAAAAGAATTAGGTCCACAATTGAAAAGAGTTCTGCATTATTTGCTAAATTTGTCTATCCAATCTGGAAAATTCCCAACAAGGTGGAAGATCAGTAAGGTCACTCCAATTCACAAAAAAGGTGATGCTTTTGATGTAAAGAATTACAGGCCAGCAAAATTGTTGGAGATTATATTGCATAGAAGAATTTGGAATAGCGTTAGTTGTTTCATAGTAAACGCGCAACATGGTTTCAGACCAACAAGATCCACGGTTACAAATCTTCTTTGCTTTAACACTTACATAGAACAAAGATTGGATGCTCGTAAGCAAGTAGACGTCATTTATACTGACTTCGAAAAGGCTTTCGATAGGGTTGACCACGATGTTCTATTATCGAAGCTTAATTATTTTGGGTTATCAAATAAATTGCTACAGTACATGTCTAGCTATTTAAAGGATAGGCAGCAATATGTCAGTTTCCAATCATGTCGCTCTGAAAATTATTTTACTTACTCTGGTGTTCCACAGGGGTCTAACCTGGGTCCTCTACTTTTCAGTTTGTTTATCAATGATATTGGCAATGTCATAGAGGGTTCAGAATATCTGCTTTACGCGGATGATCTGAAGCTTTTTAGAGAAATAGCGGATGAAAGAGACACCTTGACTTTACAAAAAGATATAAACGCCTTGACTTCCTGGTCTATCAAAAACAAGTTATTCTTCAGTGCACCTAAATGTCACGTCATGACCTTTGCTAGAATTCGTAATGTAACTAAGGCAGAATATACAATGAGTAATTTGAAATTAGCTAGAATGGAAGTTGTGAAGGATTTGGGAGTTACTTACATAACAAACTTTTCCTTTCGACCCCATATCAACGGAATGATAGACAGAGCTTACGCCATGCTAGGCTTTATCCTCAGGAATTCTTTGTATTTCAAGCACTCTGATACACTAACGGTTCTGTACGAATCATTGGTAAGATCCATATTGGAATCTGCTTCCATAATTTGGTCTCCATCCGAGAAAACACATATACTGAACATAGAAAAAATTCAAAAAAGATTCGCCAGACATTTATATAGGATAAAATTCGGGTACTATCCATACATGTTTCCAACCTTATTTATTTATGGATCCTTAGGAATGACTACTTTACAGAGACGAAGAGATGATTATCTCTGTAGACATTTTTACAAGCTGCTCCATGGAATTATTGATAATCCCGACATCCTTCGCGAAATTAAATTTTATGTACCAGACTCTTACCAAAGATCACGACAACATAAACTTTTTTACCCCCTTGTTGGCAGAACAAATCTTATTCGTAACTCAGCTATGGGCAGGGCAATTTCTGCCTTAAATGAATTAGCGGAGCATATCGACATATTTCATGTTGAGTATGGTGAATTCACTTCGAAGATTGAATTCATATAGATAGTTTCTGTTGTTCTTTATTGTGCATAATAGTGGAGGTATCCATGATATCGATCGATGTTGAAATGGTGAGTCTCACCTCACTAATTTTGGCGAGTAATATCAATATCACTACCTATATAATATTATACCTGCTTACTGTTTTTTTTTCTATTCATGTGTATTATGTTTTGTTGACTTGTCATTTTGGTGTAAGTACAATGTACTTAGTATATACATTTATTGTTACATTGTGGAATGATACCTATGTATATTGTAAAATGATACCTATTTATGTATATTGTTTTTATATGTATATAATTTTTTTTACTTGTACACTTTCTTGTATTATAAACACTGTTTGGCGCAAAGGTTTTTTTACCGTCATGCTAGACAGTGGCATTTTTAAAACAATAAAAAATAAAATAAAATAAAATAAAAATACATGCAATATCCCTTTGAACCCAACTCAGGGGAATAGAGAGGCAACAACAGCTCTGCATTGCACTCGATCTTGCGCAATGCTTATGACCACTTCCCACACTATGTCCAACTCCCTCAGACCTGCTTCGAAAGAACGGAAAACGATATGAGAGGGTCTTCCACATCTTCGAGACCCTGCACAGACAGAACACATATACTTTTTGTGCCTGGGCTTTTGTCAGGTTCCAGGATTCACACCCATTCTGTATAGGCAACGATAAATATTTATAGAGTAATCAAAGTTATCCGAGCTTTTGTAGTAGGGCTGTTGTTTGTTGTTGCTTGTTTTTGATATTTCGCCTATTGCTGGCTGAAGGCTGCTAAAATGACCTCCACAGTGTCTGTTTGACGAATGGCAACACCGAGGAGGCTTATATCCACTTATTAATGGATTTATGAGGGTAAGAATTTTCGTTTTTAAAGTTCGAATCTTCCATTTCAAAGAGTAAACTTTATTTCGAAGACTGACTAACAAATTCAAGACTCATTTTGTTTCTTTTCAATCTGTGTAAATGGACTAAATAATAATGTTCTTGTCCTTACCTTGTTTTGTTTAGATGTACCTATTTTATTTTCATTTGACAAATTTACTATTGCCAGCCCATACTTTACTCTTTCTGAAATAAAAAAAGTCATTTGGTGCGTATTATTTGATCATTAGAATTCGTTAGATCATAATATGTGCTAATGGACGGAAGAGAACTCTTTTTACCTCAACAATTTCACTTGGTAATGGCGAAAGAAAATCGCATTGCAGATCCGCTAAACTATTTGAAGAGTCATTAACTTTTAACACTTCTTCTCTAGTTCATTGGCATTAAGAAAAAAATTGCACTGTTTGTTAGACTGCGAAGAGAGAAGAATGCAATAAATCGATCAACGAACTTCATAGATACTAGGTAAAGTTAGTATTATCATACTTGGGCGAGATGATCATAATCAAATGTAAAAATTATTGGTTAATTTAATCGGTAACTCGATAGTTTTGATGAAACACCCTAATCCACGCAATTTTTCATACAAACAACACAAGCAATCTAATTACGGAAAACATTTTTCATCCTTGCCCATTCTCCTGTATGTGTGTGAGTCCTGGCACCTGACCAAAGCCCAGGCACAAAAAGTATCTGCATTCGAAACGAAGTGCCTCAGGAGAATTTTGGGTGTAAGATGGTACCACCGCATCACGAACGACGCTATACGCCGGCGCACCCAGTGTGAGCCCATCACTTCTACTATTACGTGGAGGAGATGGACTTGGCTGGGACATGTGTTAAGGATGCCGAATGACAGTTGGCCGAGGAGAGCGCTGTTCTTCCCAGGGTCCAGATCAGGGTCACGAGGACGAGGAAGACCCTCTCATACTGTGTTCCGCTCCTTCGAGGCAGAGCTGGGGAAACTGGACGTTGTGTGAGTGGAGGTCATAAACGTTGCGCGGGATCGAGCGCAGTGGAGAGCTCTTGTTGCCTCCCTATGCCCCTAAGTAGGGTCTTAAGGGAGTTTGGGATTGGGGGGGATCCTTGTATAAAAATGGATATATTCATATTCTGGGGCCAAATACAAGACAGGAGTCGCAGTCTTTAAATTTGGTTGCTCATTATAATTATATACGATGTCATTAATAATTATTTTAATATCTACTTGTTGTATACATGAGATTTTTTGACATGTTGAGAATTCTCATGACTATGAGTTTCGGAGACTTAAACATTACCACCTAATGGTGAACGTTGTTAACGTATAGCGATCACACTAAGCCAGCCTTCGAAATAACAGTAGAAGTCGGTCGCAAGCTCGTAGTGGTTTGTTCCATTTAAAAATCTAACATCAGTACCCGTATTCTAAATTTTATCGGAAGGTATAGTCACGGAAGTAAAGTGAGTAACACGATACATTTTGTATGGTAAACGTCTATACCTACTACTTATCGAATGCGAGAATCGCTTTTGTTTCTGGAAATATCCTTGTGACGGGTCTATACACGTTTTCCATACAAAATGTATCGTGTAATACTCACTTTACTTCCGTTACTACCTTCCGATAAAATTTAGAATACGGGTAATGAATTATTAGAGTCATTGGTTGTTACATATTCGTCTTGTACCTATTTCGTTTGTTGCTTTGGAAAATTAATAACAGGTGTCTTCGGTAAATAATATTATATCGAAAAAATAGTAAAAAGTACCTATGTCATATTTTAAAGGATTATTTTATTGCTAATATTATATATTACTTTCTATATACTATAACCTCAAACTCACTATTATCATTTACTACCTATTCATAATGTATTTATCTAATTCACCTTTTTTATGTAAAATGCGTATGGTGTAAGTATAAAGTATATGCTGGATCTGTTTTACTATCTATTTCATTATTATTTGTTTTATTATCTGAGTAATATTTATTGTTGTTTTTACTATTGATTATATTTATTGGTCCCTTTTTATCAATTTCGTATTTTTTATTCTGTATTTTTGTTGTATATGTTTTATTGTTTTTGTTTTTCTTTTCTTATTCTAATGTATTATTTTATTGCTAATATTGAATATTTATAGATACCTTCAAATTCTCTATTGTTATTGATAATTACTATTAATTAGATTTGAATTTATCTAATTGACTATTTATCCTTTATGTAATCTTATTCTTTTTGTAAAACATGTAAACTATTTATTTCATTTGATCTGTCCAACTATGCTGGATATACTCTACTATCATTTTTATCATTATTATTTTCCGTATTTTTATTGTTTTTACTAATTGTATATTGTTTTTACTAAGTACTTTTTATTATTTTGATTTTTTATTTTATTTTATTCACACTGACTTTTATGGCTTATTTTAATGTGTACCCCCACACACAGGCACTGCCTTGTGGGATTTTCGATTAATTGTTTTACATACTTGTATTTGCTTTTTGTTTTAATTGTATGCTTGTTTTTTTATACTGAATTTTTATATATCGAAAATAAATCTGATTTATTATTATTATTATTGGATCTGAGGGTCATACATACCTACAGCTATGTTGCTACAGGTAGAAATTTGATATTCTCCGTAGTTATCAACGTGGTTATATAAAATTGGGATGATATAACTGATTTATATGACAATCAAACAACGAATCCTTTCCAATTCCTGTCATCCGACAGGTTTTGCCGCTAATATCAATATTGCATATTATATGGAAACTCAAACATATTATTTATTTTGATTGGCGAAGAGGTGATACTGGCATAAATCAAACATTTTTCAAGGAAACAGGGTTTAATTAATTATCAATGGATTAATTATTTACACTGTCATATTTTTTTACCTTTATTCCTAGAAAAGAAAATCATTCCTAGTGTGTCAATGACCTATTAACTTCACATAGGTCATTAACTCACTAACAACATATAATATAGACGTTGAATACTTTGTGCAGAATATTTTTGGTGTTTGGTACCTAGTCCATTATTTCGAATAAGTCATAATACAAAACATTTATTCTACATATGTACCTACCTAAAATCTTTTTTTTTTTAAGTTCTTAATTTAAATAGTTCTTTGTGTTCTTTAAACAGAACATAAAGCCAGGGCCCCTATAGACAATTTGAATTTTGCGAATGAATTTTTCGTCAATGTAGAGTAGGAAGAAAAATAACTGTCCACTTTTTATATTTTTATATACCTAAGTGTCATTGTTTGGTTTAAATAATAGTTTATATGTTCGAGCGGACAGCTCATTTTTTTCGCACTCTACATTTACGAAATTTTCGTTCGTAAAATTAAAATTGTCTACGAGGGCTCATTTCTACGTGTACATTTCAGATTTTTGAGAATTGCTGATTTTTTTCTTAGAAAACTACATCCATTATTAATTAATTATTCTTTATTAATAAGCGGTAATATGCCACATCGCGAAATTCAAATTGTGTACGGAGGCAGATTTATTAGTTCTTGCTTGTTATTGTTTCCATGGTGTCCAATATCAACCATAGATGAAGGTATGCTCTGTTTCTATTTTAGATTCGGATCTATGTTCATTTGGTGTAAATGCACTCTTAAGGTTTAGGTATAAGTATAAGGTATAGGTCCGCAAAGAATGCTTATAGAGCCTTGGCTACCTCGCTTTCCTTTTCAATCAAAACCACATTTTTGACCCCACTTAGACGCATAGGGAGGTAACACGGGCCCAGCACCACACTCGATCTTGAGCGGCTTCAATGACCTTCTCCCATATCATGTCAAAATCCTCAGCTCTGCTTCGAAGGAACGAAACACGGTATGAGGGGGTACTGATGAAAAATTCGTTCCAAAAAATCAAATTAAATTGTCTATAGGGCTCCTGGCTTTATGTTCGTTTGGTTTAAATGCACCCATTATCTGAGATTCTGGTATGAAACTGTAAATATTACTTGTACTTATAGATTTTGTAGTGTCCACATAAGATCCACAATCAGTAGTACCTACTCGTATATAAATTTTAAGAACATTTTTTATAGGTATAGGTAGAGACTGGAAAATTTCGCGATCGCGATAAAACGATTTTTTTCGCGAAATTTGAGGTTTTTGTGCAAATAACGCGAATTTCGAAGATTTTGCGCAAATAGCGCGAATAATGTATTTTGGAAAAAAAAAATGCGAATTTCATGGCTATTTTACAGAAATAATGTGATTTTGAAATTTTTTTTTGTTTATTTTGCGTATGGCCAGTTCATCACAAAAGATTATAATACAATCGATAAGAAAATTACATTTTTGTATGTAGTAAAAAGCAGTTATAAGGATTGGAGCGCAGGGGAAATTTTCCTGCTTGTCAGACTCAAATGCCCTGATTTGTGCTAATAAATGGAAGGAAAAACCTTAACTAAGACAATCTTTAAACAAAACAATGTTTTTTTAATATTATTTCTGAACGTAGTTTCAATTATTGTATAATTTTCTGTAGTATTGAATATTGATTTTAATTGATTTTTTTTGTATGTACTTACTTATATTACCTATACTACTTCTTTGGATCAGATTTTTTAATTCATTTGGCAATGTATGTTTATAAATTTTGTTAATTATACAATAAATTCTAAAAAATTGCTATTATTCTTTGTTTTGCTACCTTCTTTTTGAATAAATCTACTTTCGTTTTGAACAAATCAACGTTGAAAAAATAACGCGAATTTCCGTGTTTTAGAGCAAAAATAACACCGAATTTCTCCAAAAAATAACACCACTATTTTCCAGTCTCTAGGTATAGGTATACTTACTGTGCTCACTGTTGCATTGTAGGTAGGTAGGTACGTGTGTGTTGTTTTGTTGCATTCTTTTGATAAACGACAAATTATCTGGCGCGAAAGTAAGCAGATACTCTTTATTGCATTGTCGAGATTTTAGAAAGGAAATGGTTTAGAAATTACAGCTGCGAGACAACCATCACTAGAGATTTCTCTTTTATGTTTTGTTTTCGACGTGGATGTTATTTGGAAAACTAAATAACATTGCAATTTATTCAAGAATATTCATATTTATTAGATATAATAATATCTTTTATTACCTATGTATGGATATCATTAAAATATTCTATGAAGAATCTTTCTTAAACCATGATGGTCCCAATATTTACCACGTGACTGGTGTTGATCTCGCTGTCAAACTGTGACGTTTGTTGGTAGTGGTTCGTGAGATTCGTTTATTTATTTATTTAATTCTTTATGCCCAAATTAAAAAATAATGTATAAAAAAAGTGTATAAAAATAGTGGCAATGGCGGGATTATAGCCGAAGCAATCTCTATTTTCAATATTTTAGCGTCACCAGAGGAACATTTTATGCTTTAATCGTATCATTAGTTAAAGGAAGTGTTGGTTTTTATTATAGTGCTTTTTGATGCAATGAAAATGAATTTATAATGACAATTTATCTTCAGTCACGTGGCTACTAGATAAAGGAACCAATTTTCGTTTTTGCGCACCCACAAAAGCTCTCTAATAATTGTTTGCATTCCCCATACCCATAAGTTTGTAATTTACATTATGTAAAAAGTTGAAAATTAAAATTTGCATGGAGACTTGAGGGAGTTTCCTGAGGTAGGCCAAAACTATACAGGGTTGTAACTTGTAACACCACCGATGTATTATAGGTATTTATCTATGTTATAAAACAGTATATTCGTGTACAAAACCACAGCACGTCTCGCAAGTCTCCGATTCCGCCAACTGTTCGAAGAAAGGACTTCCAATGCAGACAGCGGCAGAGTAACGTGAAGCTATTTTATAATGGAAGACCAGTAATAATTATTTTGGCAGTGAGTAATGAATTCACGGCGCGTTGGTGACCTAAATCGCGCCCTTCGCCTTGCTGTTGTACTGGTACCTGGTTCGATATCTGCCTTGTACCCACATTATTCTGCTGGTATGACTGGTGATTATAATACGCGGCACTAGTACGCGCATAGTTGGCCGAAGAGATAACAGGTTCTTTATTATTACTGTAAAAAAGTTCTTAAAAAGATTTTTCAGCAAACAGAACCGAACTAACAGAACATTAAAATTCAATATTATTTGAACGTGAAATGCATGAATGGGAAATGGGAATATACATAAGATGAATAAAATGTAGGCTGTGCTCTGATTTTTACCTACATTCTTTATTTTCAGCTCAAAATTTGACCGTCTAGTGTCAAATGCCTTCCAAAATAAAGACTTTTTGTAAGTGGCGTCGATGGAAAATAAAGAACAGAATTTCGGTCCAACAGAGCCAGTATTCTAACTACAAGTAGAAATTTGATTAAAAAAGAAAACTTTTTGGACATATTTGAGATGACCAGGAATCGAATCCGATACCTCTGGATCAGAAGTCAGCGCCTCAGCCTCAGCACCTAGGCTTCTAATGATACCTGTGCTCGTACACTGAAATAAATGGATGCTTATTTACCATCAGAGTAAATAAGCATCCATTCATCCATCCATTCTCAATCTGAAATCTCTGAATATTATGCAACTCGACTTGGTACAATTAGGGTTCTACATTCGAAATTTGTCACATTTTTAGCGCAAAAATTATCACTCTAGGAGATCCTTTGAAACAACAGTAAGAGACGATTGTGGTTCTTCTGTGGATTGGTTGGGAGGAAGCGTGAACATCTCCTCATCCACTCCTCTCGGTTCTCCGCTGTTCTCTTCAGTTCCATATGTGAACTGCATTCAAGTGCATTCCATGTCCTGGCACTTCTGTTGCAAATACGCCTAGTGCTGGCGTCCTTTACCAATCGAATCCTCGACCATTCCCTTCAATACTGTACCCAGTAAACTTTCGTGTCTCATTACATGCCACAGCCATCTCGTGCATCTTTCCAATATAGTGTTCAATATTTCCTTTTCCTCCCGAACTCCCACAAGAAACTCTTCATTTATGATAATATATGTACCTACTTCCATACTTCGAAGACCTCCAGTCTTTTGCGTAATTAAAAAAGATTAAAAGTAATTAGTGAAATATTGTAAACATTCCTAGTTCGGCGCAGATGCATTGACAATCGAAATAAAAAGAAGTTGGAAACATATTACGAATGAGGTAGGTACTTAACGAACACTACGTAGGTCCATAAGAGTGTTGAAAAGAACCGTTGCATTTTAGTGACAAGACACTATCTATAAAGGTCACAGTCAAGATATTTTGGAGTTCAATGTGTAATCATTGTTATGACCTGCCTTGTATGTAAGTTGGTAAATAATTTTGTATGTACATATTTGTGAATATTATGTGACTGCGAGCTTCGGTCAACCGAAAAGTCTTCAAAAAAATCCTCATGAGTAGGTCACTTATTCAACACTTTTTTACATATCTATTATATAAAACTAACTATTTGATGGCAATCATCAAATAAATAAGTGTTCGATTTAAGCAGGTATATTATGTACCTACAGATTTGACCTACTATGGGCTTACGACCGTCTTCCATTGCTTTTCTTCCAGGCTGGGTTAGTATGATCACTTTACGTTGACAACGTTCGCCATTTATTTATTTCAGATTATAGAATACCCTGAAATTCCAAATCACGGGAATCTTCGACGTACTAATTTTTATTTTTTTTCTCTCGATTAAGTACCAATACGAGTCGCAAAATGCCACGAAGAGATAAACACATATTTATATAGAATATATTTTATATTGCCGAAAATTTGATTAAATTATTAGTCATTTTTTCATAATTTGTGGTGTACTTAGAACCGAAATTTTTGTACCATTTTTTTTAAATGTCTGGGTTATTAGATAGGTTCTAAAAGCTTTATGAGCTTACCTATGAAAAAAAAATTAGGAAACAAATGAGAAATGTGGCTAGACCTAGGCATCAACCATTCGTCATGCTGCCTTTTATTAGGTAATATACACTTTCATGAGGGAAATTAGCCGCCTCTTACGTCCTTCAGTACCAACGCGGTATGAAAATCGACAATCGAACGAGTAAACTACAAATCTATCAATGCCAATATTAGACTCAATTTGCATTTTACATTATTATACTCGTATTACATAATAATACAAATAAACACCTACCTACTTGTATGTTATTTTGTGTTGTATAATTTTCAAGTGAGTGTCTTTCGAATATCCGATGTATATAAGATATAATTAACAGCAATCAGAAGTATCCGACAAGATGACTCCGAAAAATTCATTGCATGATGCTGGCATAAAATTAATTACACCTTCCATCGGTATAAATTGGATGCAGGTATTTGGATACGTATGGAGGGAGTGGATGGTGCGTGGGTAGGAATGGAAAGGAAAGGAAAGGTGCCAAACTGGTGGAGAACCGAGAGAAAGACTTGCTGCGTTCCCGGAACGAGCCAACGGAAAACTAACGGTCGACCCAATTCCACGCGAATCGCCAACTTATCTCCGTATGTACTGCTAATTATATGTCACCATGCGTTAGAAGATATGATACGGGAATAAATTACAAGATAAAATATTGAGAAACTGGTGAAACCTTTGAGAAGAAATAATACTAGAGAAATAATGTGCTAATGCGCATGATCCCAACATGTACCACGTGACTGCTGTTAAACTCATACAAACTGTGAGGTTTGTCGGTAGGGGCGTGTGACATTCGATTTTTTTTTTATAATTTTAGCGTTAATACAGAGGAATATTATGTTTTAATCATATAATTAGTTAAAGGAACTAGGTACCTATGGGTTTCGTTATGTTCTCTTGTGCTTGTGGATGAAAATAAAATGATATCTTCAGTCACGTGACTGTTGAATAAAGGAACCAACTTTCGGTTCTGTGCATCCAAAAAAGGTTCTCTAATAATATTTATACTCAGTGGGCGAAATATATAACAACAAAAATTCTTAGTGAATTAATAAAAACCACTTAAATTATCTGAAAATGGATAATATTCTGTAAATTTACTGCGGTTAGTGAACAGGCAAAGGAAAGGATTGTAAGGAACTTTCATTCAACATTGCAGGCTGCAGAGGACAGTTAGAATTGCAAGCGTTTCCTACTTAACTATAATAGATAACAGATCAAGACCCTCAGTAGCGAGGGAAGGGATTTAAGAAGAAGCAAAGAGAGCTATGCTGTTATTCTTCAAATGAGAAAACATTCTTAACAAAACAATTGAACAACAGGAAAGAAATAAAAAATAATACGGGTTAATAAAAATGAGATAAATTTTATCGAGGTTAGTCGAGTGGAAAGTACATTGCAAGTGATAAGTGTTACGGAAATGAAAGATAAAAAGTGGCAAAAGAAATGGGGCTTAGATAACTACAATGATAATCGTCACTTTATTTTACTATTTCTCTATCATTTTTCACACAATCTACCTATTACTAAAGTGCTATTATTGCATTTTTTTATTTATCCGTCTTTTATGAATTCTTCCGTTTAATTATTTTACAGAAATCAACAAAAATGACAGAAAAGACTGCTGTTACGTACAAATAATAACACTGACTTATTTTTTAAGCTTTTGCTGCGTGTTAAAATACCGTATGTACCATTTCATAAATTTTAATAACATCTTAGTTCATAATATGTGTCAATAAATTAGAAAGTACAGTCACCCTACATTTGATAGTAGGCGTTTTAAGGATGCGGCATCACGCTGAGTAAAGTTGATGGGGTAACCAAAATGAGGTCTTCAAAGTGGTTCTTATCTTACACTTTGCATAAAAATCTCACCATTAAAATCCTGTAATTGTATACGTTTGCAGAATATTTTGGGTGCAGGGCTGTCACTTTTTCAAATATATTATTATTTTCTATACCAACTTGCTGATTACATATTACATGACACCTACGTCAAAAGAAACTTTTAAGTTCACGTATTTTCTTTTTCAATCATTCTGCTGATTATTGTTAAAAACACCCATTATTGCTAAAAAAGGGAACTACGATTGCATGTTTTGCAATTCCGTTTGCTGCGCTAGTGGGTACCCACACGGAACATTTTAGTAAAAATGTCATCACTCGAAAACAAGTGCAGTGTTAAAAATGTCAGTCAAATAAAAAAAACGAATTTATAATTTATTTCTCAAAAATACAAAGAATATTACAAAATATAGGTAGCTTATCTATATTTTTTGTAAAGAGTTTATTGCTTCACTAGAAACATTCTGTGCTGAGGCAATACTATTTAATGATTAAATAAATCGTGTAAATAACAGCTGTTAATAAAGATTCCAATTTGCTTTATCTGTAAATTGGATAAATTCGTTTACACACAACAGACATGCACGCAATAAAAACACACGTTCACAAAGTCTTTCCAGCACACTTCACAAATATCATCCATCACCATTTATTACACCATCCATCATTGCAAAAATATTCATCAACTCCGCAACACATCCTCCGACCCAGACGTCCCTACCTCAAAATATGCATATGGACACTCTCCGAATCGCCAATTCCAACCCGCATTAGGCATTGGTTAATTATGCACTTACTTGTCAATTTAAAAAATTTGTACACAATAATGTAATCTAAAACCTATAATAACTTACCACCTTATGTTCCACATTGTCTCCAAGATACAATAAGTTTTTCCTACTCTTTTTGGCAAAACAATAAAAAAAATAAAGCTTGAAGTGTAATGATCGGATCAAAAATATAAATCAGATTTAAAAAAAATAAAATGAAAAATATTTGGCACAACCCTAGAATCTGCGCATGCGGAAGAGAGTTTATGTAGGTCAGCCTAATGACTAGTATATTCCAGCGCCCGCTGTCTCCGCGCACAGGCCGGGTATTGTGCGCTGCGATGCACACATACGTGGGTAGGTATGCACACATATAGCGACATCACAGCCTTATAATAGCGGAGAGTACCTTGCCCGCAAACCTGATCGTGTACTGCTCGGCCCAGCACACAGCGACGTAACACACCGTCCCACCTTTGTACTACCTACATTACACAAACTAGCTGTAACGTCCTCTGTTTTATAGTCAAGACTCAAACCTTCAATGTTATGATCTACCTTATCGATTTTTTTGGAATGTTTTGTACAATGGAGATGATACGGAGAGGTGGAAAAGATAGATTTTAGCATAAAGAGATGATTTGTCTTATCCCATGGTCGCTACTTGACGATTTTCAAAAAAAGTCGCATAATCTAGACACCCCACCAGGAAAGTTATATATCAAAAATAGTAAAATTATCCTTGGTCACGACGGAGTCTTGAAGATTTTGTAAAATTACTCTAATATTTAGTTGTAAAAAGAGAAAAGTCCTAAATATCAAAATATGTAACTGCAAAGTTTACTTAAAATATTCATAGAAGTTCTTTGAGTAATAAATAACATGATTATTATACACTATACAGTATGCATTTTTGACTGAATACGCATGAATGACGTGTAAATACTCGTAACAAAATAGCTCATAGATTCTCATTACTCATTTTTATGCAACTTCTACCACACGGTTTTCGGTAGTGTTTATATTTCAATTTACCTACTTACATAAATAGTTGTTATTATGGACAGATATTTCAAACAAATGTTATATGTATAAAAAAAAAAAAACCATTTCGTATAATGTGTGCGAAATGAGAATTTGGAAAGGTTAAATCTTAATCCCTTCCACCTTAACGTAAATCATATAAAAGCAGATGTTTTGATTCTACGGGTAGGTCTCTTTCAGACCACGTTTAAACGATATAGAAAGTAATCATAACCTTTTTGCTTTCTTACTTGTCCTTAAAATTTATTGGTCTACTTGTCCAAATCCACATTCTATTGTTAATCTTTCGAGAAGGTACTTACATGTAAAAGAAAACTCTTTATTGTAGATTTTCCATTTAGTAAAGTCAACTAAATAAAATGTATCAGAGAACTGAATGTGGATAAACTTTAAGAATTTCCTTTTACCAGTTAAAAAGTATCTTTTAATAATAAAAATAAGACGAATACCTTAAAAAATTCTTAATCAAGAGTCAATGGGCGGGCTTATCCCTATAATGTAAGGATTCCAAAAATTGACCATTCACCATAATATATCATCCTCCCAAAAAAACAATAAAAAATATTCGAATAAGTATATTTTTCCATAGATCATAATATATCCGGCTAGCAACATTATTCAACCATAGAAACTAGACCAACATTAATAGCCAACAACAATTTCGATTCTAGCAAATTTGTAGGTAGGCATCATCATAAAAATGAGTCACAGTTTTCAGTTTGTCATTATGTATACTGTTAGATGTCACGGGAAATTGTGCGAATAAAATGTCTTTTGTCAAACACACATAATTATTATTATTCCATGTTCCAACTAACACACATCGCTACTTTTTTGTTACTTTTTTTTTCAACAACTTGTTATATTATTACAACAATATCGTAGCTATTTCCAGCCAGAACTAATGTCAGTGTGGACATCATTAAAAAATTTGTGTCAAAAAGCGGTACTGGGTTATTATAATATCTTTTGTTTGTTCTAACGGTGAATATCTTGATTTGAACTTTGTTGTAAAAATCAAAGTATGCCTACAACACCACTTAATCATATGCTGGTAGGAATATTTAGCTTGTACCTACTATCTTTGAGTTTTTATACACACATGTGCATGGCTATCTTACTCTTTTTTATCAAAACATACTTGTCAAGCTCGAAATAGGATTGATTCTATTTTTTCAAAATAATGTATGTATTATATGGAAAATTAATCATCAACATGTTTTTTTTTAATTAAATTAATCTGGGCTCACCCAAACTGAACAATAAATACACTTTTGACGTTTTCAACTGATCAAAGCTTGTATTTTGAAAGAGGAAAATGGTCGGCACCGGAAATGGAACCTACGACTTGACCATAAAAATCGATGACTGAATCACTAGGTTACCAGACACAAAAAAATCAGCAAGGTAGCGCACAAGAGTTTCTTCGGTCAAATTCAAGAGTTTATTTGAAAAACAAATAGGTGAGTATAAAATACTGATTTATTGATTCTACAAAAATTTAAGAATACAGTAAGTAGGTAGGTAAGTACCTTTTTAAAAGTTATTTTTGACATTTTATAAACAGCCCAGAGAGGCTTGATGTTTGTATTAAAAAAATTGGATCAATGGTTTGTACTTACTAATTAGATAGGTATCTATATTTTACATAATTTTTCGCTGTAACATTCGTAAAACAAAATTATCATTTGAAACTTAATATGGGATAAGCAAAGAGAGGTTAACGGCCTTATATAACTACACTCAGTTCTACAATATTTCTTCTTTTGATGACATGTGAGTTAGTATCACAGCAACGACATCTGCCCTTAACGTATGTTAATTTCAACACAAAGATAGCGTAAAAAGGAAGCAGTGTACAAAAGACGTAGAAAAACAAAAACATGCTAGGTACTTCACTATCAAAATAAAAAAAAAACAATGTTACCATAAACCATGGTCATGTTATTTGAATCATATTCAAATAGTGTACCTACTCACGGTGACATTGCAATGCTTGGCAGTAGGTAGTTACGATTCATAGGACAGCATTGTACGCAATAATCAATTCAATGGGAACTTCAGTGGCCAGTTATCCAGCCAGTCAGTGTGTCAAGAAGTCCTGTGCTGATGTGTGGCTTGGCTACTTCATTGTCCTAACGGTGAAGGCTTCACAGGACTTTTATAGGTGACCACCTCTGCATACTGTATTTTCCTGCCTTTAACAGAAGTTCTAAAAGTCAGCAGCTAGATTTTAAGAAGATGTCCTAAGTTTTTTTTTTATCAGGTGGATACAGTATCTTAGTTTGGAAAAAGAAGTAGAAGTTATGATCGGTAATTAGTTATTATCAGCAGTAAAAACCTTTTGTATAGGAAATTGTTTATTTTATGATAATAAAAGGAGGAAAGTTTATTTAAAACAGTCAAAGCGTTGTCAATTATGTATTATCAGTAAACTGAATCAAAAGCGATATTAAACTTGACATTACTCAATCACCGATGATTGCTTGATGAAAAATGCTTGGACCAAAATTATTTACTCTTTAAGGCTATAATATATACCCTATCATTAAAATTTTTTTGTAGTTGAACACGAATAGATCTTGAAATAGGATTTACAAATCAAATTTTTTAGACATTTTACCAGTCTGTAAGATATAAAATTATTGAAATTTGATAGTGTATCAACTTGTGCATTAATAAATACTGAAATCACACAAAGTTTTCTCTAACGATTGTTACTAATGGTGCTAACTCAAAGCCAACATTAACCTACATACAAAGCAAGACTTATCGTAAAGTAAATAACAACAATTTTCCTCAATAGGTACCTATCTGATTTATCCTGCAGTAATCCAAATGACCATCAAACCTCTTCTCCTTTATTCAATGCAGGGTTACCAACGGCAGCGCTTGTACGTAGTACTAGGAACTAGGGGTTCAAATATTGTGTTTAAATTTAGAACAACCGAAGATCTATGTCCGTACTATTAGGAACTAGGAGTTCAAATTTTGTGTTTAAATTAAGAACAACCGAAGACCTATATACGTACTATTAGGAACTAGGGGTTCAAATTTTGTGTTTAAATTTAGAACAACCGAAGATCTATGTACGTACTATTTGGTACTAAGGGTTTAAAAGAACAGTAGAACCACAGTGAGCTACATTTTGCTGAAAGATCTGCATCTATAAAATGCTTTAAAACGCCAAGTTGCATCATACAAACAACACTACTGGCTAGGTGACCCGATCCGATACAATTCTAAGTCTAGAGGTTTAAAAAAAATAGATTCAGAAAAAATGGCGAAAAAATAAATGTTTATGAATAGGCAAAAATATTTATTATTGCGATGTAAATGTTGAGAATCTTTCATATTGTTAGATTCGTAGGTCAGGCCCGTAGAATGACATTAGAACTACATAATAGATTATCGTATTATTCGAATGCAAGGCAGATAACGGTGAACCGCTTTACATTGTAGACCGTATTTAGTAAACTATACAAAGATACTTGATACAAATCGTATTAACCATAACATAATAATGTCGTTAATTTATTTCAATGTTTGAGAAACGAGATGTTTGACATCATTTCCTTGGCAGGATTTTAAGGCCATTACTCCAACCTACATACAAACTCAAACATTATACAAATACAAATAAAAGAACTCTCGCACGGAAACTGCTCAAATTTTTTCATCTGAAGTCATTACGATGTTAGGCACCCGATGGTCCCATATGCGTAAATTACAGGTAAAAATGGAAAAGAGGAAAAATATTCAGGTTAATATCGACTTAACGGTTTACAAATTATGTATTGCGTCTCTGATGATAATTGCATTAGCGTTTTTGTGCGTCTTCTTTGTTTAGTTAGGGATTCAAAGTCTTCAACAGAATTCGACCATTTAGAATTGTGTTCAATTTTTCTTCTAACAACTCCTTGTAAAGACTTTAATGAGAGTGAGACAGAAACTAAAATTATCAGGGCATTTGAAAATCGGACCAGTCACTCACACAGTCAGAGCAGCAGATGGTTATAGTAATAAGTGGACCATGAAATGGAGATCAAGTATTGGTGACGTTTAACAAGAGTGTTATATACAAAAATGTTAAATGATCTGTGTCAGTAGCTGGCATCTTTCGGTTTCTCTGCCCCGTGCAATTTTAAAAAGAGAGCCAATGATGGGTTCAAATGATCACTGAAGTTCTTGAAAAGGATGAGCGGAAATGGAAGATGTCAAAATTTGGGCAAACAAAGCTACCGCTGTAGCTGGTTGCTTGAATGGTACTCACCAGTGAGGTCGAGGATATAGTACGGAAGTAATAACTAGAAAATGCTTCTTGCTTGCTTGAATGCTTCCTCTGTGAAGATACAGTCGATGTTCGAGTACATCTCTGAGATGGCGCGAAAGTTACACATCTGCATCCAAGGGACAAGAATATTGAATCGATAGTCCCAACAGAGACAACAGAAGATTAAAGAAATAACACCTTCAAAATGCAAATCAAAATCAAAGAAATACACTGGTTAACCGTGCATAAATCAGCCAATATCCGAAAGCTTCGGCAGTATGCAGAAGAGACAACAATGTAAGAGAGTGGGTAGCGGTTTAAGTTATTAGAATGCAGGCATTGTTGTCGGTCGTTAGAATAGGGACGCGGGAATGAGGCTTGTTTAACTAGTCCGAGGAGTTGCCAACGATTTCCTTGAGACCGTGTAAACTATTTAGGAGTGCCAGGCTTGACAGGGATGAACAGAAAGATCGGCCCATATTCGAGGATGAAGGTACGTAGGTATACCTTAGTACGAACATGCAAAAATTTTCCTGATGTAGCCTTGACAACGTTAAAGAAACAGAAGACAAGAATTATTAACACCTACAATTTCTCTAAATCGAAGAATTTCCTATGATTCCCTTTATAGCGGACCTTTGTTCATTTGAACTGGATACACAAACGCTTTCACACTTTATGTCTTTATTCCTATCGCACCCATTGTTGGACATAGGTCTTCCCCTAGATTTCGACAGCTCCCTACCCTGCATCAATCGCATTCATTCGTCGCCAGCAACCTTTCTCAAGTCGTCAGATCATCTTGCTTGGGGCCTGCAAATACTTCTTTGCTCAGTTCTCGGACGCTATTCAAGAACTCTTTGGTCATACTTAGCTAATTTTACGGCGTGAAAGAGCAGATGGTCTGCTTCAGGGTTCAAACTTTAGACCTTTAATATTTCAATTCAACCGCTAGGCTTCAAAATACTTTATATGTGAGATATATTTTTGTATCATTCTGCCAAACTTCCTAAATTCTGAAATGACAGCATAATCGACATCGCAGGAGCAGGCAAACTCAGCACAGATGCCTTCCAAGAGACTAAAAAACAATAATAAATTGAACGAACAATTCAATTTTTGCTACGGAGTTTCGAAGTCCTTGTCTTGATCCGACGAAGTTCAATGTCGTATCGCAGTTTTGTATGCGTGTCATTTTGTGTCGAGTCCCAGTGTCAACTCAAATGTTTGTCGTACGAACAGCGTGGTTAGCGGAGTATTATAATAGCAGAGTCATGTCACTGACGCGTATAACCTTTATCTAGGTCGAAAGTTAACGTTTATTTGTTAACGATATTGGCGCAAATAATCAGCAAATACCCACACGGACTGTCGCCCATTAGACACGTTAGATGCTTCGTTGTTTGTTCTGTCATTGTCATGGAAAAGATTCTGTGTTAGTCGTGACATTATTATTATTATTCGGGTCTAAGTAGCAATATTATTATACTTGACACTTTCTTTAGCTAAATAAATAATATAATCATCTAAAATTAATAGATTCATTGTTGAAAAATATTTTCAAACTGTTTTTATTTGTTCAACTTTCGCATCCTATTTAAACAATATTTTTTGACGTGTACCTGTTAGAAATAATAATTTGAAAGAAAACCCTACTTGCTATTATTTATAGTTTAAGATAAATAATTTCATGTAAGTTAAGTCAACATTATAATCACTTACACTATAAACTATTTTCAATGTTAATTACTGGATTGATATAACTGTTTGAAGTAAGCAAAGCCTCTATTAACAAAATCAATATTATTTTAAAATAACACATTCAATTACCTATTTATCCGTTTAAAGGCTGAGTGTTATCATACGAAAATGACTTGTTCTTCTTAAAGTTCCCTGCCCTACTACGATGACTATCACATATATTTTGGCCTAGGCCGAATTGGAGCAAATGTGATGTAAGTGATAATGTAAAACGAAGCACTTTTTTCCGTGGTCATAGAATCGGCTATGAACGGCTGGATCAATTCCCTTAATCCTTTTTTTTTTCATTGTTAAATTATTGGAGTTTGACAGAAACCGTCAGTTGTATTTATAGATATTGTGATTGACATAATGCCCATGGGAAATTTTTACAATATGGTATAAAACAAATGCGTAGGTCGAAATTGCATTGTTTAAAATGGTAATAAATATATCAAGGTATCCTGTTGACAAATAATTTCAATGACTTAACGGGTTCCCCTCATTTGTTGCACTGTTTACGTGTATATATATACCTACTTAATTTAAAAAAATACCTATACAAATTCGAATTCAATATCCACAGGACAAAGTTAGTAAATAATAAAATTCTACCAGTTTCTACAGGTGACAACGTCAACGCTTCCGTCAACCGTAGTCCAAATATCAAGTAAAAGACCTTCTTATCAATTTTTTTCAAGAAATATTATATACCTGACGCGAAAACCGTTTCAGGTACATAATATCGTGGACTCCAATTATCGAAGCCTAGAGAGCAGCGTTAGATGGCTTCACGCCCCATGGCAGCCATGCATGTTGATAGTTTACTGAACCGAATTAGAAAGGTGGAAGTTCATATATCTGCTCGAGGAAATGAAAGTCAGTCACTGGTCTCAGGTCTCCAGTCTCTAGTCTCTAGTCTCTAGTCATTGCACTTTTCTCAACATCCGATGTTAGGACAGAACCGAATTGGCAAATCATATTACTCATTTATCTTTTTATTTTTTTTTTATTTTTTTTAATGAATCTGTGCTCATTAAAAGCGAACTCTAATACAATTTGGACATCTTATGCTGTTAGTCTTTTGACTCATACATAACTAGCTGATCTGGAAAAATAATATGTTCTGCCATATCTTTCTTTCTTCTTTGAAATTCTTTCTTTCTGCCACAATTTCTCCAAAATCTCTAAAGATCACCTGATTCAAATAACTTTTTATCGCAAATATTACTAACACTTTAATATAATATAAATATGTTTTTATTAATTCACTTGAGCGTGAAACATATGGTAGCACATGGCAACATTGAAGACGCGCATATTTCGACACTCTATGGCCGTAAAACTTAGGTGACAAAATATGGTGTTTTGCGTCGTGTGGTTTATCTCCTGTGGTAAGCTACGTGGTAGGTACACAATAGTTCCGTAGTAAAACATTAGATATTGTTTTAATTCGCAAATAAACATTGGCAGCGTTACCTATTAAAAACTTTTTCAAAGTGTTTATTTATTTATCCCCCTCCAAATTCGGCTCTGTATTCAATTATTCCAAGTACAATAAACAGTCTCTTATTTTAAGTGCAGTGCTAGATTTCATGTTTTGCAACTAATAAAACGTATATCGAATTACATGCTTGCTGTAAGTGAGCTGATCAATTAAGGAACATCGGGAGGACACGCAATGACTCCCATCTACAACAGAAGTTACACAAATTTTAATAATTTCCTACATAATTTTTCAGCCTTATCAGAATCTTTGAAATATTATACGTACGTACTAGATGTGGCAGTCGGATCAAAAATTTGTAAATTTTTTTACGAAATTGAAAGTTAGGTGAGGTTGAGGGGAAGGAGTACTGAGTGTGTCATAAAATCATCACTGAAAATCTGAATTAGTAATGATTACTATGTTAAGTTGTGCACTTTCCAAGCGAATAATATAATAAGACGGGGCCATATTTATTTGAACGGTTTCCTGACACTTTTTTCTTGTTTCTTTTTTTTTCAAAAATGGAAAATCTATAAAAATAAAACTGAATATTTGTGTGCGTGTGTGTGTGTGTGTGTGTAATCGATAGATTCAAAGACCAGTGAACGTATTTCAATGAAACTTTGGTGATCTGTTCTACTAATGTTCGGAAAGATTTCAGCGTAGTATCAATACATCTCCTTGGAGGGTAGTTTTAAGTAGAAAAGATTAAAATGTTACAAACATTGCATAAACCAGGAGTAAATATTTTTTTTATTCTGGGTGAGGTCGAGGTTTGACGGGCGGGTCAGCTAATACAAGATATTTTTTAGGATCTTTTGATAAAGGAATCTAAATGGGTATAAAATATACCAGAAAGAGTACAATTTAACATACGTTTTGTCGAAACATATCGTTGCATCAGTAACCGCTACAATTTAGAGGAAGACACCAGACACCGCCTTTAGGTAGCTGTAAGTCTTTTAGAAGTACTAGCCTAGAAGAGCAAGTATTTGGTTGTCTTGGCAGTAATTCATGGCATCACCTATAGGCTATAGGTATATTAAAACGTGAAGCAAAAACTTTGTGACCACGTTTACGAAAATTGCGCGGACGAAGGAGTATGAAATTTCGCACACTTACAGTTTATATAGAGAAAGAGTGGTGAATGCTAATATTTTTATTCTATTTTGCATTAAAAATACAATAAAATAAAAAAAAACATTACGCACACTACTGTAATGGTATGTAATTGATACTCACACACACACACTCCGATGTATTTGACATTGACACAGACGCATATAATCTTTTGTTTTTCCGTGGTCAAATTGATAATAGATTAATATTATCTGTCTTTAATAATAATAGAAAAAACTTTGTACATATCATTACAAATTTGACGAATCCATCCATGTCATTGTTTTGGAAAGAAATTTGTGAAATAGCGCTCGCTCAGTCTTTGACAATGAATCTTCAAAAAATATGGTCGAATTTCGAGCACTGGTCGACCACTAGTTAGTATAAACGAATGTAGTATTGCGGTTAATCAAATTTCAAGTTTAGGCCGGTCTAGACAAATTCAAATTGGCGTTCGACTATAAACGAAGATTTCGCCAATGTAAAGTGCGGAAAAACTAACTGTCCACTGGAACATATAAACAATTATTTAAACCAAACAACGACACTTATATAAAAATATAAAAAGTGGACAGTTAATTTTCTTCCTACTCTACATTGTCGAAGAATTCGTTTGTAGTCGATCGCCAAATGCAATTTGTCTAGGCCTACTGAAAACATATGAACAGTGGTTGGTTGCCCAGTGGTTTAGTCGAAGGCTTTTGTATGTAAGTACATAAAGCGTACCGAAGGTCTTTAGGTTCGAATCCCGGAGCCTAACATAATTTCTACTTTCACAACACAACTTTGATTTCGGAGAAGATGTCAACAGTGTATTTATTCATTTTGTGTTCACTTTGGGTGATACCAGATTCATTTTTATTAAATAAAAAATTTCCCGGATTCCAATAAAGGTCATTCATATTCAAATGTTATAAAACGCATTAAAAAAAATAACATATTATAATGCAAACATAAAACGAGCTATCATTCGATTTCTCACAAAACATTGGCAAATACGATTTCTTGTAAAATGTTTGTCAAAGTGTTGAAAGTAGATGAGTCACATAATACTTATAATAGTTTTATTGAATTGAATTGAATTACGAAAAACATGCGTTTTTGTTACGCACTAATACATGACTCATATTTTTTTCATAATAAACTTTACACCAGTTTTCTACACACTATGTCAGAGGGTTGTAACTTGTGACCTCTTCATCTTTTTCTGCTCCCTGACACCCTCCAAAGGTTGTAGGCTGATGGGGTCAGCTTTTTTGTCCGTAAGTTATAATATATTCTGCAGTTCTTGGTTTGTCGTTCAGTTATTGCATTTCTCTATAGAATCTTATAGCATTGCATCATCCATTTTTTATAAATCTCCTCCTACCTGAGGGTCTTGACCATGTCTTTAAATTACTATAAGGTATCTTTTTCCAGCCATCCATATATTAATAGAAGGATCTTCAAATAAAGAAACTATGATTCACAACATATCTGATGAATTCAGTTTTACAGCCGTGAGTAAGAGGTGATGTTTTGATTTCCCTGCAAAGTACTTGATTACAGCTCCGGTAGCTTAAACAAGATTTCCGAGTAGATATACGAGTAACAGATAAGGTACATTATTCCACCTACATACACCTCTATAAATGCCAATCTACTGGTAATATAATTTCCGAGAAAATTTCATGGTTTTGTTTACCACTGAGGAATGTATTAAATCTGAAAATGTAGGTTACTTATGTAAATCTTGCGGCTGTGAAATCATATTTTGTTGATACACGATAGTTCTTAGTGTGTCGGAAAATTGCTTTTACTCATATACAACAGGATCTGATAGTTTAATCGTTAAAATCAATGGAATAGACACAAAAGAATAAAAATTAACTACATAAAAATCAATAGATTCTCAATTTTTCATTGAAATATTATTGACGATTGTAATAATTAAAAAAAAACAACAAGAGGGATTAAAATATTCTCTATGGCAAATAGGTAGTAATTCACAAGTTTATCTTCCTCATTACATAATGTCACGCCGATATTGCAGCTTGTAAACTATAAACTATCTCGGAGTTTTTTGAAAGGCTATATGTCATTCCCCAATCTCGTAGACTTCCAAACTGATGGAGAGATAGTTAGGAGTCCACGTCACAAGAACATAGCAGGAACAGGTCAAAAGGTAAAGAGAAGGAATAAGAAGAAAAGGAAAAATAACAACTAATGACCCTAAAAATTCATTACTAATGTTCGATTTTTAAATGGAACAAACCACTACGGGCTTACCACCGTCTTCTACTGTTATTTCGAAGGCTGGCTTAGTGTGATCACTTTGCGTTAACAACGTTCGCCATTAGGTGGTAATGTTTGTCTCCGAAACTCCTAATCATGAGAATTCTCAACATGTTCAACATGTCGAAAAATCTCATGTATGCAACAAGTAGAAATTTAATAAAAAAAAATGAAAAATAGAGATAAAAGTTGGAAATTGTGAGAAAACACATAGATGATAGACTAGGGCTACGAAGGGAGAACGAAATAAAGAAGAATGAAGCACAAATTCTTGAGTGGAATTGGTGGCAGTGGCGCCATCGAATAAGTAAAAGATTTTGAATCACTGTTCTTTACATTGTCAGTGTCAAAACTCACTTCGTAGATGAACCAGTTCGCGCCACGAGGAGATACCAAAACGACGACAGTTTGAGCGTTGTTGGTACTGCAGCAGAATTTCACTCGAGTGATGTCATAAAGTCTTTCACTGTGGCTTTTCATGTTTTATCGGACGTAGGTACTCGGCATGTTTACAACTAAAATTATTGAGTGTCGGAGTCGTTCAACTCGTAAAGAAATCGGCGAGGCGTTCTTCTAGTCTCGGATTTTGGGAGCAGTGTGTCGTTGAACTTCAGCGAAAGAAATTTCTAGAATGCCGGGCTGATGTTTGTAATTTCACAAATAGTTTTATGATCTTGATTGAGCTGGTATAAGAGTATAAAACTTCACAGACACGGATGTACCATTAACATATAGCTTCTAATACTTACCAGTTGGTTATTATGATAGTGATTTTTCATTGGCTAGGTCGATCTTGCAGTTTCTTTTATATTCGGAATACAGAGAAGATTGTTGAAATCAATATGCGAAGGATTGAAGTGAAATAAACAAAAAAAAAAGTCTCATTCCAGTTGGTATCGCATCATTACTCTTTACCATATTTTGTTCTTTGTCCCAGAAATATCAATAGCGGCGAAGTTCATCACTAAGAAATGTAGCATAGCAGCTGCCGTGGAAGAATAATACTTATAGCAAGAAGAACAATCTGATAAAAGTATATTGTGTATCTCAGAAAGAACGCAAATGGGCTGAAAAGTATGAATTGTGCCTTTACAATGATTTGTATGTAGTAGTAGATTAAGTAAACTTTTCTTTATATCATGTACAATTAAAGAGAACACGCCGACAAATCTTTTAGATTTGGCGTGACTCAATATGATACTTGTTTTGTAAATAACTATATTATTATGTTCTATATTTATATCAATAAAAAAAAACGATTAGGATTTTTTCCTGATAATACTGAGATGCCATGCCCATAATTCAAGTTTTGGTTAATATACCAACATTTTTCGTTCCTATTAGTTGTTAAAATCAGATCATTTCTAGTCTTCTGGGCCAGTTAGGTGCTATAATGGGAGAAATATATATTCATCTTGTCCATCCGATATTCAAAGGAGAGATTTAGGGATGTATAGAGGAAGATAATATTTACTGATAAATAAACAAAGTATGACAAAAGTAAAGACAAGTTTGTTTAACAGATCGTCGATGCTTATATGCTTGCACTTTGAAGATTACCATGGATAACTTACCTGATGTGATTGCTGGCTATGCGTCGCAGGATGAGTCGCTAGTTTCAGCTTTCACTAAATCATTTTATGTATTTATCGGCATTTCATAGCTTATGCAACTAGGCTTAATAAAAGTCTAATGACGAAGACTCATAAAACAAGTGCACACATATTAAATACATGATTATATTCTTGTATGACCGTTTTAAGTTTTGCGTAATGGGTAAAGATGGAAAACATTAGAATCATGCTAGTGATTGAATATTCTTACTGCATACGGATGTAAAAAACTTACGCAGTAGGCTAATAGAATTTTGCTGACTGGTAAAATAAGCAGTGTTGGCAGATCAAACATTGTTATATAGAATCAGCGAGATAGCTGTTACAGTTCTAAGTACCTACTTACAATGACATTGGCATGGGACGTCGGAGTAGGAAGCTGAGGAAAAACTAAAAGAAGATGACTAAGAAAACGTATAGTCATTTTAATGACCATAATTTATGTCTGCATTTGCAGAAATTAAGTTCATTTAAATGTTCACTAAACATTTTTCTCATAGTATATGGAGTATACATGAGTCTTGTGATCGGATTTCAAAAAAAAATATATATTTCGCTGACTGAAATTAATTTTGTCGACGTTTTCGTGGGTGTAGATTCCAAAAATGCAAAAAAAAAATTAAATTTCCTCGTACCCGTACGCCAAAAATGTGTGCGCACCCATAACTCATAGTAATTCTTATCCGATTTGATTGAAATTTGGTAGAACGGTTAGCCCCTCGATGTAGATAAGTCAGTAAATATTTTGAGATCTGTACCTTCAGGGGAACCCTCTTAAAGTATCCAAAGAAAATTTCACTTGTTCTAGAAAAAGGACTAAAAAAGAAAAAAAAAATTTCTTCGATTTTCATAAAATTTGGTATACGGGTTGATCCTATGCTCCTACACAAGCACGTAAAATTTGAGGCCCGTAACTTCAGTGGGTCCCCTTTAAAGTACCGATTAATATTGAATATTATGTAGTTCTAAAGCAGATAATAAAAAGCTCCAATAGTCGATATCATTTTAAAGTTTCTATAATAATTCCAAGGATAAATTCATTTTAATCGTAAAATCATGAATTTTTTTTGGAGGGTTTGTGTATTTACGTAGTGAAAGTTCATTATTATGAATTAAATAACACACAGTTGCACTTTCACAAAATTTATATTGAATCTCGAGCGCTTTCGTCCAACTCACGCAGACATTGTCAAGAGACTCTCGGTCTCTTGACAATGTCTGCGTGAGTTGGACGAAAGCGCTCGAGATTCAATATAAATTTTGTGAAAGTGCAACTGTGTGTTATTTAATTCATAATCATGAATTTTTATGCAAAGATATGTTTTACACGAAACGGCTGTTATAATATACTATGAGTTCTGGGCTACCATAGTTTATCAGCTTTTTTACATACTTACGTAGTACCATATCCTTCTATGATATAAAAGAAAGTCGGGTTAGTGCGAACACTTATAACTCGAGATCGACTGAACCGATTCTTCCGATGTTTGATTTATTGGATTCGTCTCCGCTCCGGATAAAGAATAACTATTAAACAGTTGAAAAGTGTATAAGAAATAATATAAAATATAATTTTAAAGTTAGTATGGAACGGATTTACTGACAACAACGCCATGTGTGAAAAAAATCCATAACAACACATTTGTATTTACTTGAAAACCATTGAGTGTCAAAACATTGGTACGCAGTTTTTTGATAGAATTTCTTTCAAGCTTTCAGATTTTTTTTAACGTTCAAACATATTTTAAACGTATTTTTGTATTAATTAGGACTGGACTACGGGACTAAAGGACAACGTTTGTCGTGAAAGCTAATTATAAATTTATTGTGGGCTACATAAACACACATCTATATAATAGTGGTTTGTGAGTTCTGTTGGTTGAAAATTCACACATATCCAATGCAGGTACCGCATCAGTTACTTGTCAATAAAGTGGCTGTTAACCACCCTGGCAACGAGAGCATGTTATTACAAAGTAAACTTTCGCCCCGGTGCCGGTGGTGGAAAAATGAACTAATACAGGAAATTTGAATTAAGAATTTTTTGCAATAAATTCTCACCGTGTTTGCGTAGACAAGACCTGCAACCATCAGGGTGGAAATGAAATTAAAAGTGCATCAAATACTGAAGGGTGACAGCTAGTTCTCAATATTTATGTATTTACCAGCATCTTGTAATTATTATATCAACATCAGATTATCCGACCTCAGTAGTCTAGTTGTACTCGCATCAAGAGGTCCCGGGCTCGATTCCCGGTCGGGTCAGAGTATTTGTAAGTGTTTTTTCACTTGAAATTTCTACCCGGGGTTGGCCTGTCTCAGATTGGACGGGGCCGGTTGACTGGTAAAAATTTCCTTAGGCAATAAGTTTCGCCGGCTATACTGACACCTTTGTATAGAAAAGTGTTATATTATGTTATTACCTATATTATATTATCTGAAAATGTCACCAAGAAGTTGAAAGCACATGCACGATTAAAATAGAACGCATGTACTTACAGAAAATTATTATTTGTTTAAAAATTCATATTTTTAGTGGGTTGTAAATTATACTGAAGATACCTGCATACCTAATATATTATAAGTAGTTCCTACTTCCAACATAATATAAAACAATTGAAATCTGCAATATTTGTTTTGATTCCGTAGATGTGTTAAAATATTATTTTCATTGAATTAGCGCTATGCAAGTGACAACAACGCATTAGACGCGAAACCTCTCTGCTGTCTATCATTGCCGTGAATGTATGCAGGCCCGAGCCGTCATGCAACTCACAACTCACCTCACCTATGCAGTAAAATAACAATGAGTTGGCGTGCCAGTTAGAATGTTTAGAGAAAGTGGATGTTTCCTGTGAGCAGTCGCGACTGTGCGAATCACTCCAATGACTCTTCCGGAACTCGAAGAACAGCAATCATGCTTATAGCTCTCTGTTGAAGCAGAGACTAATTGATTAAAAATCTTATAGGTTTTTTATCGGCACTTTCTACTAAGGGCCGGTTTTAAATACGATTGACCAATATATCCGTAAGTTAAAAATATTATATTTTTGTTGGTTACTACGGTTCAAAATCGTATCCATGGATTTGGACAGCACCCCGCACTATAAAAAATAAAAAAAATAATATAAAAGCTCTAAAAAATCGGTCGAAATTATTTTATGCATGTATGTTTTCGCATATTTTTGCCGTTTTTTTGGGAGCAAACAGTGCGCTGTCGACAATTTTGTTTTTATTGCTGTATTTGACAAGTTTAAGTACCTTAGTACATATCACTAGAAGAAGAAATCGCTCATTAAGCTAAAATTAGTACGAAACAGAGAACTGTCAAATAAACTATCAGTTCAGAATGGCTAACTGTCATCAAGCAGTCGGTTGGTGTTCCAGTAAAATGTAACCGAAATATCACTAACGGATGATCATAAAATCGGCTCTATGGTTATACGAAGACTTGTCTACAATAATTATTGTAAAATCTATCACTTAACGAATTAATATGATGTCAAAACCTATTTATTATATGGTTTGTAGATTCAAAAGCAAACGTAAGAAAAATGTCACCTTTATTTTTATCGTTGAAATATTCACGTTGTCATATTATATAAAAAATATGTCCCTTAAAATATGATTTCATTTACATCGCCATTATGCCATGTTCCTTTAAGGGAAGGCAGAGAGAACAAGACCTCCACTCTTTTCTATCCAAGCACACTTCTTTCGCTTCTTCCACCGACATACCATTTCTCATTTGTTTGGCTTCTTAGCTGACCTTCCTTGAGGACAGAATCGATGTCCATCATACGCGGTGGATCACGCCTTCTTACACATTACTTTTGAGCCATAGAATGTATGTTTGTTATCGTTAAACTTACGAACAAATATATACATAGTCATAAATAATCATTACTAAATAAAGTTTTCAAGAACCAGGTAGGTAACCTTAACGATTTCAGTCTTCAGTCAGTAGGTATCTTATAAATATACCAGTCAAGGATCATGGGTTCGAATCCCGGTGCCGACCATTTCCTCTTTCATAACACAAGCTTTGCTTTCTGTGAAAGATATCGAAAGGTTATTTGTGTTCACATTGGGTAAGGCCAGAATTCATTTGTTATAAAAAAAATCATATAATTGAAAGAATTGCCGTAGTATAATTGAAAACCAAAATAATACAGATTAATATTTTGATCGTTTTATTGCAAATGTAAAGCTCGGTACTCACTTGCGCCGCGAACGTGTATCGTTATATCAATTTTATCAAAACGAAGCATGTGTTCCGCTTGCGTTCGCTTTTTCGAATCACGAATACACTTAACCTTTCGATTAAATTTATGTAATGTCACACGTTCGCGGCGCAAGTGAGTACGATGATTTAAACGCTTTGAGACATGCAACGGATACCTAAGGATCTTAGAAACATATGGGGCTTGTTATGTTACAAAGATGAAGGTAGCAAGTTGGATTGGTTCTGCATGCTGAAATAATGAGTTTCAGAGAGAATCAATCAAATTGAACACAAATGCACTTTTGGCATTTTTCACGAAAAGCACACCTAATGTTGTGAAAGTGGAAGATGGCCAGTAGGTACCTACCCGAAATCGAACATACGACCGAAATTCGGTGATTGAACTGCTAGACTACCAGCCGCTTCACTTATTCAGCCGCGAGCCGTAAAGACGACATTTGCGCAGAGACACCTCACATTTCTTGGACCTAGAATATACAACAAAATAATGGCAGATATATCAGACTCTCTGAGCCCTGGAGGTCTAAACCTCAAAAAGCTAACCAACACCTGGTTATTGGAAAAAGGAGTAAAGGAGTCAGAAAGAATACTAGTGTATGTGTTGAGGTAGACGAGTGAGTCACTGATGAATGTGATTATGGAGTTCTTGTCTGTTATAATCGATTGTTGTGGATTCTTGTGGACCTTTTCCCTGCATTTCCGATGCTGAGTTGCACTTACGAGTTTTTATATTTTTTTTTCTGAATGAAAGGTGATCGGAGTTAATGGCACTGTTATCCTGCATATATGCAACTAGTCTCAAAGATATAGTTTATTTATGTTTTTTTTTTGTTATTTTCATTTTTGTAATATTCCAGTATTTCTAAAAAAAAAAAAAAAAGTATTATCTCGGCACAGGCGTCTGCCTAGTGAGATAATAAATCCCAAAATAAATAAATATATATATAGATTGTAAGTACTTGTACTTATTATTGTACTTATGTTATTGGTATGGGAAATAAAATAAATAAAAAAAATAAATATACTGTTTTGTCAACCTACCCCTAAAGTAATGTTGGTTGCATATACTGATGCAAAATGATTAATGTTTATTATTTATTTTTTATCTGAAATTATTTAAACCGGCTTTTGTGACATAATATAAAAAGAAAATCGTACTTATGAATCTACATAATAATTCAGTAATGTATGTATATTTATTTATTTATTTATTTATTTATTTATTTATTTGTTTCACTCCAACTGTATGTAAGAGCATCACGCTAAAACCGTAGGTTCTGCGTTGAATATTTTTCTTCGCAGTTTTTCGCAAATACAATTGTGGTAATCTGAGATACAAATATTTACATTTCATTAAATATATTTTAAATTATTTACAAATTTCTAAAAATTTAAAATCTTCATACAAAAATGAGAAAGTCATGTTTTAAAAGTAAAATTATACGTCTAAATTTTGTGTAGAACTGTAGCATTACGGTATGAAAATGTACAAAATCGATCGAAGTTTGATTTGAAATACAAAAAATATAAGTAGAAGTCTTTTAATTCTTATTTTATAAAGATTTTCACCGAAACTTCTTATAAAATATGTACGCCATGACAGATGACTAAAGCCGGTAAAGCAGCGTTCGCTTGCACCCTCTCTCTCCTAAGGTACCTCATTAAATTTATCACTACAGTCATAAGTAGGTCAACTATACATATTATAATACTAGGTAGGTAGGTACCTATGTATAACTACATTCTTCTTTTAATTTTTTCGCGTATTCAACAGTGAGTATTAATTTTTCCTCATCTTCTATTTTTTTATAAATATTGAAAGTGACATTAGTTTTTCAAATTTTTCGCATATTTAGCAGTGACTCTTATTTTTTCCTTTTTTGAAACATTAGCTGGGTACACATTCTAAATCTTGGCGTGAAAAATTTTGAAAATGATAGATTATCAGCTATAACATTTGACCGATAATCGCTCATTTTTAAAATCTTAGCGAAATTTTTTTTTGAAAATGAGCGATTATCGGTCAAATCTTAAAGATAAATCGTTACGTGTGTACTCAGTTATTAAGATAAAATATATACTCCTGCCGTCGTAGACAAATTCAAATTGGCGTTCGACTACAAACAAAGCTATCGCTAATGTATAGTGCGAAAAAATTAACTGTCCACTGTAACATATAAACATTTATTCAAACCAAACAATGATCCTTATAATATAAAATATAAAATGTGGACAGTTAATTTTCTTCCTCTACATTGTCGAAGTCGTTTGTAGTCGATTGCCAAATGCATTTTGTCTAGGCCTACTGGTCCTGAGAAGGGGAAAGCTGCATACAAAACCTGTTCAATAACCTACGGCTCAAGTCTGACTAGCCAAATCAACAACGTAAAGCAAGACGGGTATCAGCTAGTATACATATATCTCGATGCAGCTTTTCATACTAAAACATTTGAGAATGTATGTAGTGTCGAGTATATTATCTCAATGTAGCTGGTATGTAGCTTGAAGAAGAAAAAAGAATAAATTGTGTTTGGAAAGAAAAGTCAGTTTTATCACCGGTCTACCCCTTAAAATTTTGTAGGTATATACTTTTTCTATTAATACATATTACAATCTGACATTTTACAAACCCAACTTTTTAAAAAGACACTGTGACAAATTATGAAAAGAAAATCATAATATGAATCTTCAACTAAAAGACTTCGGATTTCCTTATTATAATGTATGGCTCAATATGTCCAATCATCGACATCAGATCTCTCGATGATGATTAGTGATGGCGTTAATTTCCTCATTCAAACAATAAAACGCCTTTATATTATTATCTTGAAATAATATTGGTATATACGACATAATATATCTCGATGTAGCTTTTCATACTAAAACATTTGAGAGTGTCTGCAGTGGTGGCGAGTATATATCTATTCGTCTCATGAACTGTTTTAACCTGGTCAAAATCGGTCATCGACCTTATCAATGCGGTAGAAAGAGACAGTATAATATCTGCTTATAGTACAAGTATATAGGAATACATAAGTGTACAACACACCTACCTAGTAAATAATATTGTGAATGTATTATAATAATAATATAATGAAATAATAATACAGATTAAAACAATATGGTCATAGGAAATGGGTAGTTTTAACTAACTATTAGTGTTGTAAGTTAATTATATGTATACGAAGATAACTATTAGTTAGTAAAACTGAATGGTACGTAGTGAAATGTATGTATAATGTGTTGGTCCTATGACTACGGTGGAGCTCGTCAGAATCTGCGGTTCTTGGAAACCATTATCTTTAAAGGCTGGCCTTGATACCCAGTTTCTGCAGAAGAGAAATTCTGAGCTATCTAAGATTGGCGAACATCATCACGTGAACTTCTAATGAAGGGAAAGGGGTTCGGATAAAAAATATAAATTATCATTGAGATTATCACGCGTATTTATGTTTGCTCATGCATGTGACTATATTATTATGTCTATGAGAACTTATCAATAATTAAATTCATAAGTAAGGTTCATCCTAAAACTCACACAAGGTGTTATATGTTATTTGAAAAGGTTATATAAAAAGAGGCCGTGAGGTTGCCGGCGAAGGATAGCACCTCTGCTCTTTTTGCTGATTTTACGAGCATCCTGTAAGAGGCAGGAAATCGAAAAGTCAGATAGGGACCGTGAGGTTGACCACTTCACGTCCTTAAAACTCAACTGTTCAGAAAAGGCACAATGAGCCTCGGACGCCTTCAAGCGCAATGGAGAGCTCTTGGTGCCTCCCTATGCCCCCGAGTGGGGCTTAGGCCCCCGCATTGCTGGTTGGTTTGGGGGTAGTTCGCGGCGGGCTTATTGATTTGTCCGGGGCCGGCTTTCTGGTTTGATTGCTTCGATCAAGCTAGGAGGTCGGTTTCGTGCGGGTCGGGTTTGCTGCGGATTGGTCTCCACCGGCCTGGCTTGCGGTGTGCGAGGTGCCTTAAAGGGAGAATGTATATATGTATGTATGTGTGTATAAAAAGAAAGAATTTCGATACTCAATGAAAATGAACTTTGGAATGAAAAAACTCTATACGAATCTGAAAGACAGAAAAAGTGCTTTTTTTGCTCTGAAAAAAAAACGTTAATATTATTATTACAACAACAATATTAGAGAGTTATTAAGGAAATATAAAGTACATTATACAGCTAATAAAAGACGAAAAGATTGGTAGTCTAGTGTTACTGCGAACATATTGATTTACTGAAGGACATAGAATCGACCCTCAAAAGAATCCATAATAGAAGCTGCTATTTTATAGGCCAATTAAGTGCTCAGCTCAAATTCAACAATCCATAAAGTTGATCATTTGCAAAAGCCAGCCTTTAGGAAATGATCTTAAGACAATAGTGCAATATTTACCATTATATTTTATAACCGAACATCTATTATATAATGATTGCGTCCAATTGTTGGTTACAGACGATGTGAAGTTGAAATAAAAAACGTGTTCTGTTCCTTCGAGGCAGAGCTGAGTGATTTGAGCATTGTGCGGGAGGAAGTTGTTCAAACTGTGTGAGGTACCCAATACACCCATATGCGAGGGACATTCCAAGGACCTACTCCTCCCTAATTCCAATAAAAATCAAAATATCGCACATAGTAAATTTTAGTCCGCAAATCAGAAAATGAATAGTCTTTACCTTGTAAATACGTTCGGGCTTTTCACATCTTTTCGATCGATGGTTCATTAACCTTATTCTTCTTCATTAGATGAAGCATATATCACAAGTCTTCTTGGCCCTCGTCGCTTCATCCTTGTTGAACTCAGCATCATGAAAATGGTAAGATTGTCGTTTTATAGTTTGATTCCGCTGAAAATGCATTCCAGTTTCTCCTATTCAAAAATTTTGCGGTCTTACTATACTGAAGTACCGATGAAGAATTTATGATGTCTACGTACTTAATATTAAATATTACAGTGATAGTAAATTCCTCGACAATGTCTTACAAGACAATAATATTTAACTAAATTGTTATATGAATATTTGTGGCCAATAAAACAATCAGCGCTGTAATGGATAAGCATAAAAATGTACCGCGCGGGCCTGCGGTGTGCGCTATACCTTAATCTTATGCATGACTGATCGATCACAATTACGCACCTTTAGATAAATGCGCACATTGATTTTCTTTCCAGGTTAAATTTTTTTATTGAACATTGTATACAAAACCGGAGGAACCTGGGGCTATTTTTCTAGTAAATCGTACAATACAGGCCAAATTCGGGAAGAATTTTCAAGTGTTAAACACATGGAAAAATTCAAAATCGGCCGGAAATCGTCGGTTGAATTAATTTATTTCTTCAGTGGCGTAAAGTATCCTATGCGTGAAAGTATATGAGTTGGCTGGAAGAGTTCCTTCGGGATTAGTCCGTCTTTTGACTCTTTTTACTTATTTTTTTTATTGTAAGATTCCTTTTGCAATAAAGTTTTATTAATTTTTATTATTTGTATGTATACTTCTTCTTCTTTGCAATGCGGCAATCCATGATCAGTGCCAATATCCAAATTTCCACTCAACAAAAATTTTCTACCGTGCATGTTACAAAAAACAATTTATTGTATGTACCTATACTTGTTCAATCAAATTTAATCCGTTTTCATGTACGTACATAAATCTTGAAAAAAAAATCATCTTTCCCAATTTTTCTTACATATTAGGTAAAATATTGATAATAAAAAAGATAAAAAAATATTATACTTAGTTTCCATAGTAGAACAAGAGATTTTAGAAAGGATTTTAATAGTTTGTAGAAGGCTACAGGACTTGTTTAAAACCATTTCTAACCTATATAGTTGCTACTTGAAAGAAAGTATTCGTGCATATTTAAAAAAAAACATTTTAAAGTAATGATTCTGGTACCAAAGTTAACAAAAAAACCCCCCTATTGACATCCTTCTGCAAAAGCAAAAGCTTGAGTTGGGAAAGAGACGGCTGACACCGGGGATTGAACCCGAGTAAGGAATGTGTAATCTACTTTTCTTTTTGATAAGAAGAATAATTACTTTTCTCGTAATTCCCATGATACATATTTAGATACCCTATCCAAAAAAGAAAACAATAATAATTTAGTAAAATACGCACATTGGGTTGGGACCTTTATCTCAATGTGATAAAATACTGTGAAGATTAATAAAAATTACGAATGAATGATTAGCACATTATTTAGTGCGGTAATGACAGTCAATAAAGTAGTGTGCGGAAAAGCCAAACTCAATCCGTTAACCGACTCGACTATGCGGAAACGATGTAGTGTTACGTAATGTTAAAAATTATTATTAGTATGAAGATGACAGAGAACAGCTGATCGATCAATGACCCTCACTTAACACTGTCAATAAGATTCCATTTATCATCCAAAACCAACTTTGCGAACGATAGCATCTGATACGCTGCACAAGGAAATATTCATATTATGACGTGAATGTTGGCATAATAATAATATTTTTTTTTGGTTCGATGGCAGGAACGCGCTCTTGTAATTAAGCTGATACTCAATCTGGAGAATGACAGAGCCTGAACAAGCTTCAACTGAGTGAAAAGATTAATCATTCCAGATTGCATTTCCTGGTCTTGATATCGTGTACTTTCTTCAAAGATAAATAATTGTCCTCTCCTTGTGTCTTTGTGGGGGGCATCCCTTAAATTTTGGATAAATAATTTTTCAAAATGACCAATTTGACATCGTTTTTTACATGTCCCAGCTATGCTCTCTTTCTGTTCGTTTTGATAAAATGGAAATTTATAAATTGCTCGGTGAATGAGAAATGCCAGCATTTCCGGAACCATTATTTCTTTCTTCCCTTTCTCAGAACTCATTTTCCATAGTTTTCACTTCGATATCTAAAGGATTTTCCTCGGCTTTGACTTATGGGAATTCTCAATAGGGCTTCAAAGGTAGGTATTGTATCTTGTTGTGTTCGACGCCCCCGAAGTACAACAAAAAAATCCAGAACAAAAAAATTGAAAATTTTAACTCGGTTTTCTTTTTACATATTCTTTCTTGAGACTTGAAGTTTTCAATTATGTTTGAAACCCTGTTTTTAAAATCAATCAATAAGTCGCTGAAGACGAAAAAATGAAGATCGCAGCTGCTATGTGATTCGGCTGATTGAAGATTTAGCAGAGGCAAAAAACTTCAATGGATTACCATGCTTGTTAGAATCACGAACTTAAATGAAACAAATCCATAGATTTAAAAAGATGAAGAAAAATAACAAGACAAACGCCTACAAAATGTAAAATTTTCTTACTATCAATGTTTGAGTTATTTATCTTAAAAAAAAAAAACAATAATACATAGGTAATACATGCGCATGTATGTTTCAATTCCGCGGAGAAGTTAGCGCAACAACCTTGGAACATGAAATTTCATTGAATGGTTTGAAATAATAATGATCTTTATGTGCGCGTAGTATAGATGCCTGTATGCCCTACCAACTCGCGCGCAAGTTATGTATAACTGCCTTGAACTACATCAAACCGCCATCTATCGTAAAGTGGCGAAACCACACAATAATAACAGCTGATCGGGTTGACGAACTCTTGTATTCATATACGTACACTCAACACACACTCACTTCAGTAAGTAAGCTCTACTACGAGCTCGCACACACAGATAAACACGTGCAAACAAATCTGTTGTACTCGCCGCGGTTCACGTACACATACAAATAATTATATTTTACTACATAATAGTATGAGATAGTACATTCATCCGACGCACACGGCAAAAGGTAAAACTCATCGAACGAGTTTTCTTTAATACAATCTACGTACAACGTGAGAAAATCGCTCAGTACACATCTATACGTGAGTGTATGACGGCCGTAGAGCGGTTAAACTGCGCGCGGACCATTGCGCTCTGGGGAGGATAGTGAGATCACTCTGAAATGGACACACTTTTCCGGGCCTTGTTGCATTTGTGATATGTGGGGCATGAGTGTACATTTTTTCTGCCTTTTGGTTTTTATGTTCATTGCCATGTCTATAGACGTATGTAGGTTTCTATAAGTGTTTACGAAATTTAAAAATTAACCATGGCATTCAAGAGGTAGCTGATCATTCACTAGATAAGCCTCGCATATCTAAACTCTGAAACTTCCATTTCATTCATTTCTTTTATGCTTTTCTTGAGAGCTCAGGGCCGTTTTCAGTCGCAGTTCATTTCTTTCTCAATCCAATTCAATTTTTTTTTAATAATTTTATCGCTGACAATCAATTATCATTAGTTGATTTTTAAAGACAATACTATGATAAACTTCATAAGCATCTTGTATTAAATACTTTTTTAATTATGGGCTCACTCAAAGTGAACACAAGCACACTCTTTCAAAGTAAACTATACTTAGAGCTTGTGTCAGGAAAGAGGAAGATGGTCGGCACCTGAGGTCGAACCCATGACCTCCAAAATGAACACATTTAGAGGTATCCGTTTATAAAATGTCCTATGGCCGCTTATAGTTTTTATATGAAAGAACAATTGAGTGTTTTGCAAATGACGATTTTTAAATTATTATACTTCAATTTTATGCCCTAGATTTTTAAAATCATAAAAATCCTTTTATTCTGGGTAACAGTGGCGTCTCGGCAGACAATCAACGCCGTAACTTAGTTATAAATAAAAATATCTGAATATGGTGTGCAAGACATTAAAGACTCTAAGTTGATTTGTAAAATTGGATATACTAACTCCAGTCACGTCTTAAAAATAGCCAATTATGGCTTAACCCTTGCTTAATATACCTATTTATTTGACGAAAAATAAAAACGACATAATATGCCACGAGATAAGAGATTATAATTAGAACAAAATTCTGAAAACATAACAAAACAGGAACAGAAACATAAAACAAACATGAAAGGAGTAAGCATGAAGCAAGACTGAATGAAGGAAAGAGGCGCAAGGACTGCCGAATATATCGAGAGAACACCGCAGACTGCAGATAATCATAAATTCTGAGCATTATGTTCATTCTTATTGACAGAGTTTTCCTTGATCTGGATATTTTGAGAAGTTCAGGAGTATCGATCTCCGGCTTAATTTGAGCTAAGTGTGTCAACTCGATTGACCTCACTTCATCATCTAAGTTCACAAACTCCCTCTATTGCTTCATAATCGCTGGTACTTTCAGTGGTAGGCAAGTAACATTTTGTAATTTCCATAATGCAGTTGATACCGACTAGCAGCCACAACGTGAGTTTTTAATGTATATAAGACGAAACAGGAAGCACCGACAGATATGATAACGACGAGTGCGTACCTCTAGTACCAACCCGCAATGCCCAGCACAGGCTTTGCGTCCTTATCTTTGCTCTTGTCGGGAACATGGAGAGATGGTGTTAGGGATAATAATAATAATAATAATAATAATAAGTTCTTTATTCATTGGAAAAAAAAAACACATTAGATACATTTTCATATCTCCCTCCACTAGGCATAGCCTGTCTTAGAGAGGAGATGTCACATAAGCATACATACTATATTATTAGTCGACATAGATAAAAATAAGGTAAAAAGACTATGATACACAATATTATGTTTGTACATAGTGTAAAAAATAAAAAAAAACATTGAGTAAAAATAAAACAAAGATTATAGTAACCTAATAATAAAAAATAATAATAATGTCAGAATATAATTTAAAAAAAATATAAAATGATGAAAGAATGAACATATGTAAATCATTAGTCATAAATTATTTCACAAGCATATATCTTTATATAAAAAAAAAGAAAATATATTTATATAATATAATAATAAATAAATAAAAATTGAAATAAATAAATAAATTAAATACATATAACATCTAATGTTGACACTCACCTAAAAATCTTCTTCTCTTCATATTTCAGGTTTCATATATTATGTCTAAATTTCCGTGACATATACCTACGCTGGCGTGAAGTAACAAAATTTCGTGTGAAACGTGTATAGCGTCCCTACAGAATACTTCGGAAAGCTTTTCAGCCTATACAAAGTTCCCGTGACATTCTCACTTACGTTAGTGAGTAGAAATCGGAAAAGGGGTACCGTATTTAAGAGGTGGAGTAAGACTCTTGCGAGGTTAACTCTTAGCTGTCTATCCATCTTTTGGTGGTCTACCTGCATGTCAGACATGCAATGTAATTGTGACAGAGACTGAACGAATCCATATGTCCTTCATATAAGAGCATACCAGGGGCCCTATACAAAATTGCATTTAGCGAACGACTAGAAACGAATTTTTTGACAATGTAGATTAGGAAGAAAATTAACTACCTATCCACTTTTTATATAAATGTCTTTGTTTGGTTTAAATAATAATTGTTTATATGTTCCAGTAGACAGTTCATTTTTTTTTCACACTCTACTTTGACGAAATCTTCGTTTGTAGTCGAACGCCAATTATTTAAAATTGTCTAGGGAAGCAGCATCTTCTTTTTTGCTTTCGTCATCCACTATGTCTTCATCAATCTCGCATTTTTCATACTATCGATTGCTCACACTTTTTCGGTGATTTTTCACACCAATGCTTCTTAGAGTATCGATTTCTGATGAGACTTCTATCACTTATACATATAAGCAATAAAAGTTTTTGCAAAAATTTTCTTAGTGAGGTTATCGTGAAAAGCTGTAGGCAGGGAACTATTAACCCCAATGGATTTCTCAAATGATAAAAACTATGATGGTTTCAAAAAACACATATACGTAGGTGTGACAAAAAAAAATACAATACGAGTACGAAACTAAAAATACAATTTTCATTAATATTCCCCGGGCTGCATGGTTCAGATAAATTAATCTACTGGACGAACGAGACTAGAAAATTAATTTTACAGAAATGGTACCTACATTGAGTTGTACATTTGCTTGATTTTTTATACGTAAGCAGGTGATAATTATATCAGGTAGGTACTAATTAAAGGGTAGACAGTAAGTAGTAAAGGTAAGTTCTCTTTTTTTTTCATTTTTATCTTCATGTTGTATTATAGTTTAAATAGTTTATAAGTATGTACTAGGCTTAAGTCTATTTTCTAAGTAAATTCATCTACCAAACTACCTATGTAAAATTTATTATGTCCTGCCTCCGTGTGTGTTGCCCATTCTCCTCTATGGGTGTGAGTCCTGGCACCTGACCAAAGCCCAGGCACAAAAAGTCTCAGCTTTTGAAATGAAGTGCCTCAGGAGAATTCTGGGCGTAAGATGGTACCACCGCATCACGAACGACGCTATACGCCGGCGCACCCAGCGTGAGCCTATCACCTCTACCATTGTGGGGAGGAGATGGACTTGGCTGGGACATGTGTTAAGAATGCCGAATGACAGTTGGCCGAGGAGAGCGCTGTTCTTCCTCCCATCAGGGTCCCGAAGACGAGGAAGACCCTCTCACACTGTGTTCCGCTCCTTCGAAGCAGAGCTGAGGGACATGGACATGGTGTGGGAGGTCATAAACATTGCGCAAGATCGAGCGCAATGGAGAGCTTTTGTTGCCTCCCTATGCCCCTAAGTGGGGTGTAAAAGGGAGTGTTGTGTTGTTGTTGTTGCCTCCGACAGCGAGACTGTTTCTTGGAGGTAGCGAAAATAAATTTAAAAAAAAGTAAAAGAATAAACGCAAACATTTCAGTATTGCCATTTTTTTTATTTATATCGCCATAGGCGAAATAAATATGTAGGTAAAATAAAAAGTGTAGGTATATTGTCTAGCATTGCCTAAAAGAAAACTTACCCCGAAGGAAATCCTCTTAAAACATAACATTCCGAATATTTATTTATAAATTCATATAACATTTTCTAAACATATTCCCGCGTTTAACAATTATATTGGCACTAAAGTCGACTTTAGTGTAGTTCAATCTTTTAACAGCGGAGTTCATAGAAAATATCGTGGCGCTTTAACTGTCACAAAATGATGAATATTTGTATACGGTGACACTGTGGAGAAAAATGACCAAATTAGGGTGGAAAACATGGCAAAACGGGAAGAATCTTATTATTTACTGATTTCAATTACCAATTCCTAAACCATGATAATAAATTAACAACAATAGCGACACATTGATGCTTTATTGAGAAACGAAATTGACAGAATAAAAGAAATTCCGCGAAAATATTAGTAAACAACCTATGTTTTCCATAGATTTCCATGATTACACTATCAACTGCTACCAACCTTAAAATATTTTTTTATGAAACGCGTCTACCTAAAGGAGACTTTAAAATTTAAAGTTTCCTTTAGCTAAAGAGTTCTTTAGTCGTTTTTTTTAAACCGGCCGTTGGCGACTAAACACTTTAGTAAACCTGGTATATATTGGTTTCAATACGAAAAAAGGTCCTCTAAAAAATAACGCCAGTGTCAAAAAAAGAAATGAAAATGAAAATATTCGATTCCTGATGTGCCATAGTCAATTATGTAGGTAGGTGCTGCATTAGTAAAAAAAACACAAACCGCATTAAAAGGTCGTGGGTTCGAATATTATTTCCACTTTCAAGATTTTTGTATTTAGAAAATATAATCATATAGGTGTGGGTGTGTAGGTATACCTAGTTTTAATGGGCTACAATACGCCCCAAAGCCTTTGAATCATATAACGCCTCAAAATAAAAAATATAAACATGAGTTCTACAAAATAGTAGTCTATTAAAATACAAAATCGTTTGCGAATAATTATTGCCTATTGAAAAAAAATCTTTCACATTACCTAACTATCAAATAATAAATAATTTCAATAAATTAAATAATATAAACGCAACTTTATAATTTATGAACGCAAGGTGCATTGGGAAGTAATTATCTTATTATCGCCTAAATGGTATAAATAAATAAATGAATAAAAAATGGAAATCACGTGAGTGTTTTATTAGAGGAGTGTTTTTTTTTTAAACGTAATTAGGTAAATCATAGTAATGCCTAGAATCATGCAACATCTGAATTCCTTGAATATTCAAACGCATTGTGTATAAAATTAGGTATGTATTTATTTAATTCGTTGTACGAATCAAATCGTTTTAGGTATTTTAAAAAAAATATACATTTATACCAGAAGTATGAATATCCTTTGTTTATTTTGTTATAGCATTAATCAAAATGTGATTTGACTAATATGATTTGTTCTGTAAAATCTGGCTGTGCAGGTAAATGTATCGCAAAGCTCTATAGCAGAGAGCAGTGTTTTTCCGAAGAAATTCTCAAGCTTAGAAGCCAAACACTCCGTTTTTTAAACGATGATGACGATTCTGAAAAAAATAGCTGGATCATGTGTCAAGGATCCCAAACGAGAGTCGGCTGAGAAGAGAACAGGGATTTATGAAAAAGGCTTGAAACCAGATGCTATCTGCGCTCCATATTGTTCAAGCTATTTGTCGATATTGAGAGAGTTGTACGTAATGTATAAGTCATAAGCAAAAATCTAGTATTAATCCAATGGGATGTAACGTGTAGTTGTGTGTTGATTAATTCATTTACATTTATACAAAGATAACAACTGTCAGCTCTGAAGAGATATTTCTTCCTTCTTTCAATGACATTTCCTCAGTTTTAATCGTTTTATGATTAGGTATATTATTAACTACGAGAATCTAATGAACATGTATATACTTATAAAAACCTCCCTCATCATACAGAAACCATATGACCAATGCTCAGATACACATGAAAGCCAAATAAATAAATAGATAATAAGTACGTAGAAATATTTCTTTGAAAATACCCAACTCAACTTGTTCGCTTTTAAGAAAACATGATTTATATCGATTTGCGCTGAGGTTCCCCACCCATCATGTCGTGTCGAAAGGGATGAAGCTCAAAAAGGAGAATGGAATTTAAACATTGGGAAAGGTATTGTAAAATAATCAAAGGTATTGTCAAAATACTCAAAATAAAGTTCGCGGGCCGATTTGATTTTTCATGACTTTTTATGTGAAACGCATCAAATTTGTATAGGTACAGATTGGTAAATAAGCATGTTGTTATGGATTAATTTGATAACATATGAAGTTTTAACAACGATGCTTGAAAAAAACAATTTAAAGGTCTGTACAGATCTAAACACGCGCGGTTACGTAAGCAATGTAACGTTGCATGCAACGTATCAAACTTCCATAGTACGTTCGTCACGAACCACGGTGAATTATGAAAATTTGATACGTAGAATGCAACGTTACATTGGTTACGTTATCGCGCCTGTTCAGGTTTGTACAAACCTTAAAATTTGTCTATTTATTCATACAAATATTCGATTCTCAAGTTCATGTTGTTTGTTTGGAAAATGGAGATGTTGTTGGTCGCCTAGTTGGTCAATGTGATTAGGCCGGAGGATTGGATTACATCCCCGAATGATAGCACTACAATTTGCATAGGGAACGTAGTTGCGAAGGGAATCTCTCATACCTTTTTGGACACCTTCCCGAATGATAACACGATAACACTATACTCTGTTAAGATAAAACATAATATTCATTTAGAAGGGTTTGTCGAAAATCGAAACAGCACGCGAAATTGATAAATTACCTAATAAAATAAGTAGTAAAGTACATAAAACATACACAAATTAATATAAGGATGGATAAGATAGAAAGTGAAGCGGTTAAATGCTGATATTTTGTTGATGTTGTTGTCATGAAGGAAGAGCATGAATCTTTGCACATGATGCAACAACCTCACATAATACGCAAACACTCCCAACGAGGGTCCATCATTATTCAATCAATGGCTGCTATCCTTAATTTGAAGCGAGCGCGTTAATTATATCGGAATACAAAGAATTCTGTTTATACGGGCGTTCAAACCTTATTCCGCAGTTTCTCAAACTTGTTATACTCTAAAATTAACATAAAATTAAATTCAAACCGAATACGTAATTCAGACTATAAGTTATTCCTGTTTATAATGAACCAGCAGCAAAACCTGTCGGATGTCAGGCATAGAAAAGGGTCGTTAATTGTTTGATTGTCCTATAAATCAATTATATCGTCCCTTATAGAAGGTATGTCAATTTTACATTACCACGTTTGGGAACACGGACAATTTGACATTTCTAACCCTAGCAACAGTTGTATTATCATATATTCGCGCCGATACCTATTAATATTGTCATGGCAACTATCGACATACAGACGGAAATTATAAGCATGAAAAAAATTTCAACGAAAATGCCCGCAGTTACTTACGAACTTACCAATTATTATATAGATAATCTATGGAGTATAAAGAACAGTAAAAACTCGATAAAAATGGACTATTTTATGAAAAGGGTGTCCGTAATATAACAAAACATCAAATCAATCAAAACTCCCTTTAAACCCCACTCAGAGTCATAGGGAGGCAACAAACAAGAGCTTCCCATTGCGATCGAATTGCGCAATATTTATGACTTCCTACCACACCATGTCCAAATACTTCAGGTATGCGAGGGTCTTCCTCGTCTTCGTGATCAAGATGAAAAGAAGAACAGCGCTAAAGAAATATGGAGTCCTCTATCTATAGGCACTATCGCTTTGCCTACAACCAGAATAGCAATGTCTCAAATGATAGTGCTAGTATGTTTGGTGCTAAAATGTTTATACATGCGGTGACACTTGATTTTCACCACGTGTAGGTACAAATATTTAGTAACAAAACTTTAATATAATAACTGACCGAACGCTTACCAAGCTGATAGATCGTTTTAAGATAGGCGGAAAATATTAAAAAAAAAAAATATTTTTCAAAACTTTTAAATGCGCTCTTTTAGTCGATCATGACTCATTATTATTTAGGCTGCAACCGCGACAGGAACGTGCATGTCTTCTGCGATGTGTGGACATCTTTACTCAAACAAACAAACACAAAAAAAAAGGAAAAATTAAAAGCTCAAAATATGGAATGACAACATAAGGGTATTTGCCAAATTTCCATATTATGTCTTTAAGTTCTGTGGTCGTGTATACGTGTGTGTGTGTGTGTGTGTGTGAATAATTCTTCATTGGGTCATCGACACGAGAAAAAACTCACATGTATGACTATAATAATTTGTAACACGTATGTCCACCAAGATATATGATAATGTTATTCAACAGAGTCCCACAACTAGGAGATAGACAAAAGGACCGGCTTATAATTTGTTTACATTCTTTTTTTATTTATTTCTTCTTTTTGATTGGTATAGTTTCCCTAGATTTATCGTTATTCCTATCGACGCTCATCGATTCTCTTCATTCATTATGAGGGAAAATCCACCATGGACCCAGCTAACCATCAACTCCAAACTTTGAAGATTTTCCTTTTATTTCCTTTCCTCAACAATTTCTATGGATCCAAGAATATGATTCAAGTTGCTTACTTTTCAAGGGCAGTCTCTTTTCTCTCCCACGCATGACTGTCCCTACAATTATCCTTTTGTCCAGAAAGTATGATCCAAGAATTTTCAGTTTATCAGTTTATGGCGTAGAATCAGTGCAAGAAGCAATACAGGATAAACCATCAATGTAAGATAAAAATTCATTTTTTTATTAAAAATGTCATTAATCATAAAAATAAAAAACTATCTTTCCGTGTCGGATTAAATTTTGTACAAATCTTATATACCTGTTAAAAAAGCTCTAAATAATTGAGAAACACATCGAAACAGTTTCCAAGCACATTTTCAAGACGTATGATGATCAATTGATCATCATGGTTAATATTCAATTTTATCTATGAAATAGACAATCAATTAATTGATATAATCAGTTGTTCAGAGACCCTTTCGAGCGATGGTTCTTCTACTAGAATTTTTATGACATTCTTATTAGTTCTTTACGAAAACATGCGAAAGTTATAAAATTTTTATTAGAAAGCCCATCGATCAAATTTCGAGAATACGACTCTAGGACTAATCTCTTTTTTTGAGATGTTTTATCGCTTGATGTTTCTACCTGGACCTGAGGATGGATAAAAAACAAACTGGTTGATAGACTGAAATGCCTGAAGTAATATTATATCGTACGCGACGTTTAAAACACAAAACACAATTGCAGAAGAAAGAATATTAGGAAAAAAAAATCATACATATTAAAAAAACTATTAAGAAATTTTGACTGAAACGTACTCAAAAAGTTGTGAGAACGTTTTCCTTACTTTCCTACAATCAACGAACAAACAGACAAGCGTGCAAGATTCACCTTTATAATAAAGTATATCAGCGTCACACTACATAGCATAATATGATAAAAATTTTCTACAATATAATGGGTGTGAGGTCTAAACCAATACACGCCAAACACAAAACCAATTATCGCCAACATATCTACACACATATACATTTAAGAATTAAACTTTCATTCTTAAAACATAAATGCGGTCGAAAAGATGAACCTTTTCTAAGGAACCGGCGAAAGTGGTTTAGCATACCGACACAGAGAATATACATTATGTACACCAAATATGATTGCCCTCATCCTTGAATGTGAATATTATATTCTTATCTAGTTGGCTAGCAATACTTTTATTATCTATTATATCATTACAGCGCCCTAGTGTCTTTTTTTTAAATTGATAAATTTTGCATAGTATATAAATTGTCTTTCCTATGTTTGTTTTTAGTTTGGCGATTGCCTTGTCTGGAGAGTTGGATCTTTCGACTGGGATAGGAAGGCATTCAAAATCTTTCACTTTGTACTTATTCAGATTAATTTTAAAAATTCCATAGGGATGGAAGATGACTAGTAATATGAGGACTCCTTGTAAACTTCGCTTGTTATAAATGTTAATTAATATTGTAGAATTATGATTATAGAACCCAACTTACCCAACGGTGATCAAAAGGTCCTATTGAGAAAGCTGAAACTTATTTATTTAAATATGAAATGTTATAGTTATAGTAAACGATGCTTATTACTACGTTTGGAGTGCTTCAGGGATCTAATTTGGGACCATTTTTATTTGTTTATTTATTGAACATAGTGAACATTTTTAGCAACGTTCGATACATATGATTTTTGCTATGGTTGTTTAGAGTGGTGAAAATATGAGATGGACTGTGAAACCTTCCAAAATATTCAATTATATAGATCAACGAACCTGTGGGGCTAGTACGAGTTTTATCGAAAGCTATTTACACGTTAATAAGCGCTTATTGACGGGTGTTCCAACATCAAACGATCGAATCATTCGATCATTTTGTATATTGCTTATTATCGTGCAAATAGTGTTCTAACATCACACGATCAAACCTCTTTCGATGATTGTTTCGATATTCGATCATCGAAAACGTATACAAGCCAGACAAGGGTACTTACTGCAATAGGCAAATACATTAACTTCCGCTGGTTTCTTTACGACATGGTCTTTAATTTTAGAATTTGGATATGCGGATAGAAGCTAGTATAATAACCATGTACCTTAGATCTTAGACAGATAATTGCTAGGTATTATATAACAAGGTATTTTTTCAGATTTTTCCTTATATCGATAGTGAAATTAATTGGGTTTTATATTGGTTTATTCTCTTTGAAAGTAAAATTTTTATTCTACTGTTTGTTCTATAGTTCTATAGGGAATTTTGTTGAGATACGAATAACAGATTGTAACAACGCTGTTGCACTTTCACTATAAATATTATTACGATTTGCATTGTAGTCCATCTTCCGATCAGGAGTTATTTTTGGTCTGTATTTCTTCTTACAGATTGTGTTTATAGCTTTTGTTTCTCTGGCTAAATAAATTGTCTTATTGACCTTATCGATTTCAGTGTTTTAATTTTTGCCAATTTCCCGGCAAAGAAGTCCTTTGACTACATACTTTTCAAGAGTTTTTTTTTAAGATCTGTGTAGAAGTTTTCGTAGAGCAGTGAATTACAAAAAAGCTAAAGAAGATTATACTGTTAAGATTCATTGTACCTATTAATTATATAATATACCTACAAAGAACTTATATAAACGATGTATCCCATATAATTATTAGTGTGGAGGTATTCAAACAAAGAGACAAGACCCGTGAGTTTAAGTCTTAATAATCCTCATTGAAAAATCCTGTTTTGTGGGTACTTGTGCTGTGATTACCTGCCAGTGAGTAAAACCGTCCGATCCAGGAAACAAATTACCATCACGACTGCTACTGAATGGGTTGCGTAACATTTTTGTTTGTGTTTGGTAGAGTTCCCCAATCTTTGGTCAACCTTCAAGGATTTTCTCCTTTTTATTGGCATTCAGAATAATATAAATCAACAATTAATAATAATCATTCTTTTTTATCCAGATCTGCTTCCTCTCCTTCTTTTTCAACTATGTTCTCTTCCTGTTTGTGCCCAATTTCTGGTTGACGAATTTGACTGCATAAATCGTAAGATCCACTTCGTCTTCTCTATCTCCAGATGTGGCCTTTCTCGAATAATTCCCGTTTTCTAGTTGACGCATTTTGACTAATTAAGCTCTCGCCAAATGACTCTTTTGAAACATTCAGCTTCGTACCTATCTTACCTTCGTATCTATCGCATTTTCTATACCATATTATGATAGTTGAGGTTATGATGGGTTTTTTGTACGTGCTCCAAGTCAGACGAGTCCACAGATGCCGTGTGACCCCATTAAGTCGTATAGGATAAAAAGACACATTATTTACCACTTTAAATGTTATGTTTGTCAACTAAAAATTGTTGAATTCAATCAAAACGCCAGAGAATAATTTCAATATTCTTCTTCTTCTCAGCCTTGAACCGTCCTGAACGTAGGCTTCCTCCATGTTCTCCGTCTATCCTGCGCCTTCTGTACCACGTCCAATCCGCCAATCTCACCCCGGTCATCTTTCCATCGTAGTTGGGTCATCCGGGGTTTCGCATTGCGCTCAATCTTGCACAATGCTTATGACCTAATTTGACCTTTTCTGCTAATCTTATAGATGGCAAAAATATAAAAGGAATGCACTGTAATTCTGTTTATTGGGCTGTTGTAAATGTTGCAAGTTGGGCAAATGACTAACTAATTAGTTATACCAATCAATATATAGCTATTATTTTATAAACTTTAAATTAAGTCCCTTTAATTACTTAATATTCCCTCTTTTCTATTATCTATAATTATTTACCTACCCCTTTATATTTCACCCATAGCAAGGGGTAGGTTTTCACTCATAGTGAAAATTAAAGGGGTAGATAAATAATTCAAATCCACGACCTCCAGTAAGATGCAAAATTTAACGGCCGAATAATTACAGGATGAAATTACTTCACCAAAAAATATTTTACGACAAGTTTGAGAAGCACCGGTGTAAAGTTATGGTGTGCGTACATCTCATTGGCCAATGACTTTAATTATTAGCCGAGTATTTATATTCTTTCCTCGAAATAAATGATCTTTTTTTAAACATTCGAGACACAAGTATTGAACCTTTAGAAGTATGGTAATCATCATCGATGTAATTGCTTGCCTTTTATATTTGAAAGATCACTCAAAATAAATAATTTATGGTAAACAAAAAAAAAATTAACTCGGGTTTTGAAATTCTCAGTTTTGTCAAATATACCTATTTTATCAAATAAAAATTATCATGGGATTTAGTTTCTTCTCTTTCTCCACTCCTCCCGTCTTTGTGCGATTCCCATACACTGGGGTCCAGTGAACCTCTTTATATCATCCATCCATCTGGTAGATGGCCGCTTCTATGGTCTTTTATCTTCCATTGGCATCCACTCCAGCAGTGTCCCCATCCATCTATTGTCAGCCATTATTGAAATGTGCCCCGCCCATCTCCAGTTCTTCACATCTATCGTCTCAGCCACATTACCATTGCTGGAACTTATGTATGTTAAGGATGCCGAATGACAGTTGGTCGAGGAGAGCTGTTTTTCCTCCTATCAATGTCTCGAAGACGAGAAAGACACTCTCTTACCGTGTTTCAGTCCTATGAGGCAGAATTAAGGCATCTGTATTGTGTATATGGTGTAGGATGACGTCATCGAAACTGTCTATGATCAAGCACAGTGAGGAGCTTTTGTTGCCTTCCTGTGCTTCTAAGGGGGGTCAAAAAAGGGAAAATTGATTGATTGAATATAAGTTTCCATAACTTAACAATTTTATTCTTAACTTCCTTAAATTTTGTATAAAAAACTCAAACTTTTGTAAAAGAGGTTCTGTTACGTTTTTAAATCGGGTCAGATTGTATTGAAGCGTTTTATATCTAATAATCTAAAATATAAAATAGTCGGGTTAGAGCGAACACTCATAACTCGAGATCTGCTGAACAGATTTTTATCATTTTTGATTTATTGAATTCATCTCCGCTCTGGATAACAGAATATATAAAATAATATGATATTAAAATTAGTATGGAACGAAATTCGATACAACAACGCCCTCTGTAAAAAATTCCATAGAAATACATTTTTTATTTACCTGACAACCATTGAGATTTAAAATATTAGCATGCAGATTTTCAAGCTTTTTTCTAATTTGTTAACATTGAAGCACATTTCTTATAAATTCCTTCCTTCCGTCTCAGCCTGTATCAGTCCACTCCTGGACTGCCTTCTCCAGACTCTTCCACGTCCCCCGATCTTGTAATATGATATATTACAAACTATTTGAATATTAATATGTGTCATTTTGATGATGATAGTAATATATAAAATCATGTGATCGTCTTTTAGTGTTGTTTCGAAGGCGATAAGATGATCACTTTTATGTAAACAACGTACGCCATGAGTCGGTTAGTAAATTTCAAAACTCTAATCCATCACTAGTGTCTTTAACAACATATTGAACAGGTTGAAAATCCTATGCCCCCGGTATGTTTTGAACCTGCAACCCTACTTCCTAACCTCGCCGTGCCGACGCACTACCAGGCCAAACGATTCTAAGTGTTTATAATTATGTATGGTTGGAAGAAATTGCTATTATCATCGTCGCAATGATGAAACATCCGATTGATTGGTAGAAATTGTCTATTGGATTGAAAATGGCATTCTTTGAGTTTTTCTTTCTTGTGTTCTGTACCTACCTTTCCATACAAATTCAATAGAAAATTGATATTCTTAGCAGAAGCTAACTTACAAACCAAGGATATTTGAAAGGGATAATCTTCATCATGGTTGATTGGTGGATTATCTTATACAGCAAGTTTCAACCAAATTTCGTAAAGCCTTTCGTCTAAGGTGGGGTGCAACTAACATAATAATAGCGTACTATGACAATACGCAAACGTTTATCTTTGGTCATCCTTTACCTGAATTCACAGAATCGTATGCCCCCATGATAATATTAATGTATTAATTCCATAGAGGCGGTCTTATTTGCCAGCTACGGGATTTGAACCAATGAATGATGAATGAATGAAGGATCGGCTAGATTTTCATATGGAAAGATGAATGGAAATTCTCAAGAATCTAGGCGCCGATTTGTGTCATTGTTGGAATATTAAGTACATACATAATAATAAATTTGACGGACCACCTCTAAATAATTGTGTCTTGCTGTTCCAATAACAATCGCGAGCTTCTTTTGTTCAATTTTCTCTTTTTTTTTGAAATTCAAAAGTGTGCTCATCCGTCCCCATAATGTTCGGACATAAACTCGATTGTTGAAGACTATTTTTAAAAATTCATGGCATAATCTTTAAGAAGATTAATATGGACAGACGTATCACTTTGAGGTCGATACAGCTTCTTTCTTTCTTAATAAGTAATCTTTCTCCCTTCTTCTGAGTGAAAATAAAAAAATTTCCTGCATTATGCAACGATACTCACTCATAATGACCAAAAAACGACTTCTGGCTTATGCAATTATGGAAAAACAGCAAATTTAGGGGCCGAACTTGAATCATTGTTGATTGCTCTTGTAATTCATAGCCCATTGCTATTGAAGAGATCTGACGAATGGATAATTGGACCATCTATCGTCAATGACAATTCGAAGTTTGGTAATATTTTTTGAAATATACATAAGTAGGCACCTAGTTAGTTTAGTTTTTTTTTATTTATTTTATTTAATAAATTTATAGGTTCTAGGTATATTTAAATTTTTAGTTAAAGTTCCTGGTTAGTAAATAGATTAAATCAAGCAAGGATATTCGACTATAAAGTGTGCAAGTTTATTCTTGTCGAACACACGGGAGTCATTTGTGGTGGCTATAATCCTTTTCTCCTTCTGGAGAATAATCCTGACAAATAATAAGAAGGAATATTATGCACAAAGGCGCCCAGCCGACAAAGAAAGACTCGAAGCAAAGCGGTTGGTGAAGGAGAAATACTCGGGCCTGGTATTCCTGTTGGTGCGAAGATAATGAACTGGTTTATACGGTCTCTGGGTGTTAGATGATATAATAATAATTACAGGGATAGGACTCTGGTTCCATATTCAGTAGAGCTCCCACACCAGAAAACTGTTCTATGATTTATAGAATCATAAATCAGCTAAGAATTGATTTATAGAATGTAATACTCCGCCTCAGAGTGTTGATAACTTGAGGTTAAAATTAATATCTATGAACCATTAGAAACCTCAAATAAGATTTACTTAAACTGAAGTTTCAGAGAATTCCCATAATTTTTTATTTAATCTCTTTTTTGTCTTGAGTTCATATCAAAATCTTAGTCGAAATAGTACAGAAGTCTTGAAATATTCTTCCCTCAGTCTTCTTAAGTTTCTCTATCCATTACTGTTCTGTGCCTTTCTGATCACTCCAAAGCTTACAGTCGCTACATCATCATCTTTTGTTGCCATCCCAGCATATTTCGTACCAATTGTGCAACCAAACCAGTATTGTCTCTCTTTTTCCATCTGATGCATCCCAGTTTTATAAGTCTTGAACTATATATACCAAACTTACTTCCTTAATACCCATTTTTACTATCAGGCCGTATGACAGTACAATTGAAAGTGCACCATTATTCATTATTTTATCTAGATACTCTATTCATCGTTTTACTGGTTTGTGTGCCATATTTTTATCTATTTTACATATTTGTATATTTAAACTGAAGGTTATGGAAGATTTGTTTGTATTGCTTGGTTTCTCCTATTTCTTAGTAACTTATGCCGATCTTCGTTCAGGATAGAATCAATATTTTCCATTCTACATATCTTGCTTATATCGGACTCTAATTAGTTGAACATTTGAGAGCCTAATTTTATGAATACAGTAGTTATATCAAATAATAACCAAAATCATTCTACCAATTATACCAACAATCATAATAAATGATACTTTGACTTCATCTCTCCTAATATGTGTGTATTTAGCAAAATAATTAATGATTCTATCATTTGTTGTTGATATGCTCTTGATGCTCCATATTATACTGCCCAACACCAAAGTGGTCAAACATCTTGTAAACACGAGTTTATAAACACATTTCATATTGTTGATAAGCTGACAATAAAAAGGGGGCATTGTGAGAGCTTGATTGATGGCACCTTCTGTTGACACCTTGTTCCTGCCGATATCCTCATTGTCCACTGAATGACCATCGCCAGTATGGAGTATTGTGTTGTAAGAACATCCGCCTCTTGCAGGGCCCTTTGAATGTCGTTTTAGACTCGGGATACCTGCCTATCTTTTATTGTTGAATATTTTCAATTGTTATTTTTATTTTTAACTGGACAAGCACGTGTCTCTGTGGACCAGTATGTTATGAACCATACCATCGTATCTGGCATTTTTAAAAATACTCATATTTTTTTGGTCATTGGTAGTTTCCAAAATAGTAAACCCACAAAATGAAGGCAAATTATTGTTTAATTAGTGTTAAGACAAAGGGCCACGTCTTTTTATCTTTGATCTCTTTATGGAAAATTTAGTAGCATATGGAATCAAAAATATCCCTCCAACGTGCACGATATTGCGCATATCTATTATCATATCTTTTTACAAATTCCTCATCAATGTTTCAAATGATCGGATCACGGTATTAAAAAAAAGCCGCCAATTTGAATTTTGCGAATGAATTTTTCATCAACGTAGAGTGCGAAAAATGAACTGTCCACTGTAACATATAAACAATTATTTAAACCAAACAAAGACACTTATATAAAAATATAAAAAGAGGACAGTTAATTTTCATTCTACTCTACATTTACGAAAAATTCATTCGCAAAATTCAAATTGTCTAGGGTCACAGGGTTCTAAGGTGAATGTCCTGGTACATGTGCATTTTTTGTTTTAATTTGTCAAATAAATTGGTTTATAGACCTACCACAATTTGAATAAAATAATACATGGAATGAAAGACAAGAGATGACACTAGGATCATATAGTGCTTTCTCATAGGAGACTCTTTGCTTTCGGAATTGTTAGGAAATTCTTTCCAAGAATAAATAAAAAGCATTTCTCAGTAGACACAAGTTTAATTAGAGTCATATTTTTAGAAACCTACTCAATAAGGTTGAATGCGTCTTATTTAATTCGAAACTAATCGCTCCAAAATCAAAAATTTAAATAAATAATAACACACAACGAATAGTTCACAAAGGGTTCAAATCGTTTTGCTTCTTTTTTTTTGAATCATGTAGACATCGACTTCAGAAAAATGACGTAGAATGATTAATAAAAAATACTGACGTAGGTAAAGTAGAAAACGCAACCCCGAGGCACTGAGTCAAACGCAACGCTCGCCTACGTAAGAGTTAAAAATTCAAATTCGTAACATTTTTAAAATTCATAGACGGCTAATAATTATGAATGTCGGTAGCGATCTATTTCGTATGATGAGCTATCGCCTGCAGCCATTTCGAAAGCAGTGGGCATTAATACGATTCTTACGTATTTCCATATTCCACAACATGTGCACGCAATTACACGAAAATTGATTGCAGATTGTAGATTTTACTCTAATAGCTACGAAATAATAAGTTAGCAACCGAAAAGTAATTTGAAACCAATAGTTTCGTGAAATTCGTTTCTTTATCTATAGCGTGAGGCAGATTAGTATTATTTTAGCATATCCGAAACAGGTGGAATCTTCTGACGTCTTCATTCTGTTTTACTCCTCAACAAATTCTTATACTCTATATTTTTCATCGTCTTGGAACAAATCAAGATATATAGATAGTTCTTTCCCAAAATCTTTTGTTTCCATTGTCTGTCTGAGTGTTTTCATCTTCTTGTCCTTCTTGCAACGCCATTTCTATAGTAAGTAGGTTGATGACCATCTGTGAATTAGATTCATAATTCTGGCAAAGGCTTATTAGATCTGCAGTCTCCGGCAAACGAAAGCACTTTTATAGATTTTCAGACACGATGCTTTTTACCTTCCAAACCCTACCAGCTACCCTTTAGTTTTTCTTCCACAATCAACTGCAGGAAGACAATTTTCACATTCAGAAGATTTAGTATTTCTGCTCTCTCACTCTCTATTATTCGTTATATTTGGACATTAATTATCATCCCGTCCTTGTTCACTTCTGGACTAGGGTCTCTGCATTTCGCCCTGCTCATCCAACTCCGTCCGGCCGCTCTCACTACACAATTCCTGCATCTAGCTGGTGGTCTGCCTACTCCCGTTCTTCCTTATCAGGGCTGTCATATCAACATCTTCAAGCTCCAGCGACCATCTTCTCTACGATATACGTGTCTCACCTACCTTCATTTAAAGTAGCTACAGTTTTGACAATGTCGGCCACTTTGTTCGTTTTCGTATTTCGACATTAGAGATATGGTCTAGTAATGTTTATCACCAGCATCGACCTTCTCAGAGGTCACTGTAATCATCAACTAAAAGTTGCTACCTACTTAATCGTAGTTTGCTTTGTTAGTTTTCAGGTTTAAGCTCCAAACACTACGCATTAAATATCTTGACAATCGTGTTACAAACATATGTATAATGTCAGTTACAATGTTATGCAGATTAAATCCGGCGAGTGTCCACTGCATGAAAGGTGGTCGTGTTCAATTGCATTGAAAGGGTGATGTATAAAAACACTTTAACCGCCAATTTATATGTTTTATCCCTCGTAACACTTCATTAAATACAGATTTGCAACGCGACTCAAAGGCTTTAAAGAATTATTTGAATAAAAAAATATTCCTAAACACAATTGAGTGGACAGAATACATTTTTATTGTTCAATAAACAGTGGCGTAGAATATTTTAGACGAAATAATATTTATGTAATATTACTAGTGGTCGAACAGTGCTCGAAATTCGACCATAACTAATTTAAATCATAAGTTTGAACATTATTAGGGCTCCATTGTCAAATACTGAGCGAGCACTGTTTCAACATTTTCTTTCTAAAACAATGACATGGATACGTCAAATCAGAAATCATGATATGTAAAAAGTTATTTCTATTATTATTAAAGACAAACAATTATAATCTATTCTCAATAAACAAAAGGATATATGCGCCTGTGTCAATGTCAAATATGTACTTCGAAGTGTGTGTATCAAATGCATAACAATACAGTAGTGTTTGTAATGTTTTTTTTCACATGTTTTGATGGGTCATATTACCTATATGTGTGTGATGTAATTTAAATTATTATTATAACACAAACGATATAACCATTTCAGGATTCAATGTACTGACAAAACATTATAATGTTCTAGTAGTTGGTAATTTGCACTTCGGTGGCCGGCCTCGTTCTGAAGCTCGTGTCCGTGTGCCGATCATTTTCCTTTTGTAGAACATGAGCTTTGCTTACTGTGAAATGTGTCAAAAGTGTAGGTATTTGTGTTTAAATTTAAGGCACTATTTACCCTTAAGAAAATTGTACTTTAGTGATTTTTTTATTATGAAGATTCACAAAGTGTATTATTTTATTTTATTCAAACACGAGGCACCACTGGAAAATATGAAAGGAATCATCACCCGTTGATTATTTCATGGGCAATTGTGTTGTATTAGAATCGAAATAACGTAGGTAGGCACATTATGGCCCATGGGTCACTCCGCAATATGGTAGGTATTATTATTTTCATAATCTATTATGTTTCTTAGTTCTACTGAACAATAATTCTAAGCTCATAGGGAGGTCTTCCTATTGGTGATAGAAGGAATTATTCAACCAATTCGATGCGCTGATTTAGACATAAAGATAAATTATTAAAAGTTCATATTTTATACGAAATCGATAAAAAATTTATTTTATGCTTGTTTTCGCCATTTCCACAAAAAAAACATTTTTTTTAACAAAATTACGTTTATATATTCAAAATTGGTGAAATGTTTTATATTGTTGGCACTATAACGCTGGATACAACAACTTACCTCGTGATTGATGAAATAGCCATGGGGGTAAGTTTTTGTATACATAAATGGTATATTGGGAATTGGGATATTCCAACACAAACTGACCGAAAGCGATTGACCGACTGTCCACGTCAAATCGCCGGACATTGTATTGGTTGATCGTATGAGCGGAATAACATCTCTCGCTGATATCACTATACCGTATCAGGAAAATTTGAAAAAAAAGAGGAGCAGGATAGGATAATTAAAAATATTGATCATGCTCACGAAATCAAAGATCCGTGGCATACACCAACTACCCACGTTATACTATTATACATACTATATATACATTATACTATATATTATTAGTGATATCAACGAATGGAGTTATTCCCAAGTCTCTTAAAGAGAATGTAGGGAAACTTAGTATCTGTAGTGGTGTCAGATATACCATTCAAAAGGCAGTTCTGATGTTAACGAATATGTAAGAACTAAAAACTCTAACAATTCATTACTGATGTTCGATTTTTAAATGGAACAAACAGCTACGGGCTTACGACTGTCTTCTACTGTTATTTCGAAGGCTGGCTTAGTGTGATCACTTTACGTTAACAACGTTCGCCATTAGGTGGTAATGATCTGATGACCGAAACTCCTAATCATGAGAATTGTCAACATGTTCAACATGTCTCATGTATGCAACAAGTAGATAAAAGTTGGAAATTATTGAGAACAAGAGAGTAACCAGAGTTCTGATGTTGTCCTCATGTAGGATGTTAAGAAAATTCCTTTCTCTACATAGTTCGAAGGTCTCTTATGATTACATTACATCGTGATGTATCATGAGATATACTTTTTTATACAATTTGAAGCTTTGAACGAAATATATTTTTCTTCAATATCGATCGACCAAAGATATCAATTCGTTTGTTTTCAAACAAACGGTCTGGAATAAAAAAAAATCTAGAATGCGTTGAATAAATGATTGTTGAATTTTTTTAAATTTTAAAGTTTAATAAATGATATAGGTACCTAATGTATAATAATAATATGTGAAATACATAAAAACAACATGAGAACCTAGGGTAAATATCTGATTCAATAGACATTACTAGTCAAAACAATACGTCATCTGACATGAAATCTGGCGCGAATAAGCTAATCCATAGAAATCAATGGATTTCAGTATAGCAGCACTGTAATATTCTTGGTATCCATCTTGGATAGTTTTCAATTGATGCGGCTGTTAGATTCTTTCCATCACGTTATCCAATACACAGATAACTTGATAAGCATGATCGAGGTCCATGGGAGGAATTAGCCACCGAAAGAGGGCCTTCCATGTCAAACGAACCTTCTTGCCAAAATTCAGGCAAAAAAAAAACTCCGAAGGTCCGAGACTGGCCCAATTCGATGCGACCTCACGCCTCGAACAGGTACCAAAAAGGGGGGCGAAATTCGGCTATCAGATATAGTGTATATAGACAAACGGAAAAGGTTCCTGATGGTGTACAGACTACAGGGGCTGAAAGCTATATTTTAACTATCTAACTCTTGACTCTAAATACCTAAATGTACTTTCGGCAGAGACTCAAAATAGGACAGGATTTTACTACGCGAAAATTATGCCACGACTAGCTGCAGTCAAAACGATCCTGCCTATTAACAATTTTTTTAATGTCTATCTCGCGTGCATTTAATTATTATCGATCTCAATATCAAAATAAACGTTCAATTACTTTATAAACGAACCAATCAACCTTCTAGTCAAATTTCGTACAGGCTGTCATTAAACCGCAAGTCCTTCCTCATTGGAATTCCAAATCGCTCAACTGCTTCGGTCTTAGCGCGCGACCTTTTCGCCAGTGAACCTCATGAACTGAGCTGAAAAGCGTCCAAATCAGCAACAGCCCATTCTCATAGACAGTCATGTGGGGAAGGTCTTCAGCTTGCGCCAACAGCCCTCCTACACATACCGGTTTTATAACATTACGTTTATCACGGCGGCGAAAACTAAAATACAAACTCTACATGTGCGCGGACAGACGCGAACTTTTAGTAAACTCATTCATAGCTCGACTGAATAAAATTACTCTCACGGGTAACAAACACACCAATGTACCTACTTTTACAAATGAAAAATCTACACTAAGCTTACCAGAAGGTTCTAAATATGAAATTCTTAACCGGATTAAAAAATAAACATTAAAGATAGGTCACACCACTGGTATCGGAAAATGGGGTAACCCGCGAATGACAGATAACAATTCGCGACGTGTGCTTGACATGTGACGTGTGAAAACAATACAGGGAGGTACATGCTGCAATACAATAAATCCATTGGCACACAGAGATCACAAATATTCATAAATATGCCGTATCGCGTCGGCCATATATCTCTCATCTAAAACCACATCGAGCAATTTGCTCATAAGCATGCTTGGCGGGGGGCAACCAAGCAACAAACAAAATACAACATAAAAATATATCTCTGTGCCCTATCATCGTCCTGGGGGTAGCTGCCAGCGACGAAACAAAAACACTCTAATAAAAATATGGCCACTCACCCGAAATTCAGCATACCTTCAAAATAAAAGCACACAGCACAAAAGAAAATAAACACGTCACATTCACACATATGAGGTATGGTCTGTCACTTGTCCCTTTCCAACCACGCCACGCCACCCCGCTCAGATCGGGAATCTTCCAGAGTAATGATCACAATTAAACGGAAGGTTTAATAAACAATCGCGGGACTCTAAACAAAACTCTAGATATGTGACACACCATAGCTCAATCGTCAAGCACTCGCAAATTACTACAGAAACTATAAAACGCGACGAAAATTATAAATTGATTAACAAGGAAACAAAATTGCAATAAACTATGGAGAGATGTTTTCTGAACGAGATCTAATATTGAACTGAAGTAAAAAAAAATCAAAGCATTCACCTCAAAACGGGAGAATTTGCCTTCTATACTAATCGCTGTAAACAATGAAAATTTTAATGGTTTCCTGGACATATCTTCAGTGCGTAAAAATTCCAACCTTTCTAATCCGGCATAAACAAACAAGCAACTGTTTTTCAAACTGTTTACCATCGCGCTCCCAAACTTTCAAATAATGACTTAACAATATTTTGAATAACAATATATGAATAAATACCTCACATCAATTCGCCAATCCTTTTTTTATTCAAAATATTGTTTCTTTAATTTCAACATAAAAAAATACATTGTACCAATCGATCATTACAAAAAAATAAAACAATTCCACCCTCTCTTTAACGATTGTACAATATTTTTTTTCCTATCCACCCATAATCCGTGCTGTTAGTATTTATTATAATAATTATTTAAATTGCTACGCCGATAAGCATATCAAAAATCTATGCGCAAATTGGCTGATTGACACTTAAAACACTATTATTATGCTAAAATCCTCAGATATTTACAGTTCTTATCTAACCTTCACCATAATATTCCTAGGCTCTAATCAAAACACTCAAAATCAAATAATTTATAAAAAAATCAACTTTCACACAACAGATATTAAATATAAAAAAGGTTGCCAAATATTTCAATATTCATAATCCAAAACTACTGTAAATTCTAATCCATTCATTTCCTTGACATTTTTATAAGTAAATCCCAAAAAATTCTCTGCTACTAAAATAAACTACTTTTGCTAAAACATTTTAAGAAACATCGTTAATGTACACAATATGATATTATTATTGTAACTAGGTATGTCCAAAATTCTCGGATTTGTCAATTATTATGAGGGTAAACCACCATTCGTTATTATCAACTTTAAAATCATAAAAATACTATTATTATTATTTACAACCAGATATTATGCGCTACAACAAATCCTGTAATTTATGTCTATTATAAAACAATGCCTTTTTTTTTAAACTACATACCTACTTGAAGTGATTCCTCAAAAAAATTTCAGACGGTTCATAAACTTTGAAGCCACCTAATTGATTATAGACATTGTCACAAATTTAATAACATTAATAATTCTAATTATCTATTGAAATGCCAACTGCGTAAATAATCTACTTATAAATTATAATATCTCTACAAGTCTTATCTTTCCTGGTCACATTTAACTTAATTATTTAAAATCCATTAATATCCTACGTCTATTTCTTAATACATCGCTATTCATACCTTAAAACTTAATTTCTTTATAATAATTACTCATATTAGCTTATCATGTATATTAAAAATTATACCTATAACTTAAAACTCTCTATCATTGGCCTTATAATAATTATTTATCTACCATATTTATAGTATCGGCTTAACATAAGCTATCGCAAACTCTAACATTACAAAATATTCAAATATTTACATACAATTTCTCTTCTCAACCACGTTTAACATCGAGAGCTCGATAACTAATAATTATTCCTCATATCTACAAAAATTGCTTGAATTCTATAACACTACTCAAATCATATTATTCTTAATAAAAAAAAAATATACTTTCACATCAGACTAACTAGCTCAGGAATTTTCAACAAAAGAAAATTTCGAAAAAATTTTTTTTTCAAACACAAACATTTAAAAAAAAATTAAAATTTATCAGGGTCTTAAGGTTCTTTAAATATGCTCTGTGATATAACAGAACTATCGTTGGGCGCCATTTGATAAGCATGATCGAGGTCCATGGGAGGAATTAGCCACCGAAAGAGGGCCTTCCATGTCAAACGAACCTTCTTGCCAAAATTCAGGCAAAAAAAAAACTCCGAAGGTCCGAGACTGGCCCAATTCGATGCGACCTCACGCCTCGAACAGGTACCAAAAAGGGGGGCGAAATTCGGCTATCAGATATAGTGTATATAGACAAACGGAAAAGGTTCCTGATGGTGTACAGACTACAGGGGCTGAAAGCTATATTTTAACTATCTAACTCTTGACTCTAAATACCTAAATGTACTTTCGGCAGAGACTCAAAATAGGACAGGATTTTACTACGCGAAAATTATGCCACGACTAGCTGCAGTCAAAACGATCCTGCCTATTAACAATTTTTTTAATGTCTATCTCGCGTGCATTTAATTATTATCGATCTCAATATCAAAATAAACGTTCAATTACTTTATAAACGAACCAATCAACCTTCTAGTCAAATTTCGTACAGGCTGTCATTAAACCGCAAGTCCTTCCTCATTGGAATTCCAAATCGCTCAACTGCTTCGGTCTTAGCGCGCGACCTTTTCGCCAGTGAACCTCATGAACTGAGCTGAAAAGCGTCCAAATCAGCAACAGCCCATTCTCATAGACAGTCATGTGGGGAAGGTCTTCAGCTTGCGCCAACAGCCCTCCTACACATACCGGTTTTATAACATTACGTTTATCACGGCGGCGAAAACTAAAATACAAACTCTACATGTGCGCGGACAGACGCGAACTTTTAGTAAACTCATTCATAGCTCGACTGAATAAAATTACTCTCACGGGTAACAAACACACCAATGTACCTACTTTTACAAATGAAAAATCTACACTAAGCTTACCAGAAGGTTCTAAATATGAAATTCTTAACCGGATTAAAAAATAAACATTAAAGATAGGTCACACCACTGGTATCGGAAAATGGGGTAACCCGCGAATGACAGATAACAATTCGCGACGTGTGCTTGACATGTGACGTGTGAAAACAATACAGGGAGGTACATGCTGCAATACAATAAATCCATTGGCACACAGAGATCACAAATATTCATAAATATGCCGTATCGCGTCGGCCATATATCTCTCATCTAAAACCACATCGAGCAATTTGCTCATAAGCATGCTTGGCGGGGGGCAACCAAGCAACAAACAAAATACAACATAAAAATATATCTCTGTGCCCTATCATCGTCCTGGGGGTAGCTGCCAGCGACGAAACAAAAACACTCTAATAAAAATATGGCCACTCACCCGAAATTCAGCATACCTTCAAAATAAAAGCACACAGCACAAAAGAAAATAAACACGTCACATTCACACATATGAGGTATGGTCTGTCACTTGTCCCTTTCCAACCACGCCACGCCACCCCGCTCAGATCGGGAATCTTCCAGAGTAATGATCACAATTAAACGGAAGGTTTAATAAACAATCGCGGGACTCTAAACAAAACTCTAGATATGTGACACACCATAGCTCAATCGTCAAGCACTCGCAAATTACTACAGAAACTATAAAACGCGACGAAAATTATAAATTGATTAACAAGGAAACAAAATTGCAATAAACTATGGAGAGATGTTTTCTGAACGAGATCTAATATTGAACTGAAGTAAAAAAAAATCAAAGCATTCACCTCAAAACGGGAGAATTTGCCTTCTATACTAATCGCTGTAAACAATGAAAATTTTAATGGTTTCCTGGACATATCTTCAGTGCGTAAAAATTCCAACCTTTCTAATCCGGCATAAACAAACAAGCAACTGTTTTTCAAACTGTTTACCATCGCGCTCCCAAACTTTCAAATAATGACTTAACAATATTTTGAATAACAATATATGAATAAATACCTCACATCAATTCGCCAATCCTTTTTTTATTCAAAATATTGTTTCTTTAATTTCAACATAAAAAAATACATTGTACCAATCGATCATTACAAAAAAATAAAACAATTCCACCCTCTCTTTAACGATTGTACAATATTTTTTTTCCTATCCACCCATAATCCGTGCTGTTAGTATTTATTATAATAATTATTTAAATTGCTACGCCGATAAGCATATCAAAAATCTATGCGCAAATTGGCTGATTGACACTTAAAACACTATTATTATGCTAAAATCCTCAGATATTTACAGTTCTTATCTAACCTTCACCATAATATTCCTAGGCTCTAATCAAAACACTCAAAATCAAATAATTTATAAAAAAATCAACTTTCACACAACAGATATTAAATATAAAAAAGGTTGCCAAATATTTCAATATTCATAATCCAAAACTACTGTAAATTCTAATCCATTCATTTCCTTGACATTTTTATAAGTAAATCCCAAAAAATTCTCTGCTACTAAAATAAACTACTTTTGCTAAAACATTTTAAGAAACATCGTTAATGTACACAATATGATATTATTATTGTAACTAGGTATGTCCAAAATTCTCGGATTTGTCAATTATTATGAGGGTAAACCACCATTCGTTATTATCAACTTTAAAATCATAAAAATACTATTATTATTATTTACAACCAGATATTATGCGCTACAACAAATCCTGTAATTTATGTCTATTATAAAACAATGCCTTTTTTTTTAAACTACATACCTACTTGAAGTGATTCCTCAAAAAAATTTCAGACGGTTCATAAACTTTGAAGCCACCTAATTGATTATAGACATTGTCACAAATTTAATAACATTAATAATTCTAATTATCTATTGAAATGCCAACTGCGTAAATAATCTACTTATAAATTATAATATCTCTACAAGTCTTATCTTTCCTGGTCACATTTAACTTAATTATTTAAAATCCATTAATATCCTACGTCTATTTCTTAATACATCGCTATTCATACCTTAAAACTTAATTTCTTTATAATAATTACTCATATTAGCTTATCATGTATATTAAAAATTATACCTATAACTTAAAACTCTCTATCATTGGCCTTATAATAATTATTTATCTACCATATTTATAGTATCGGCTTAACATAAGCTATCGCAAACTCTAACATTACAAAATATTCAAATATTTACATACAATTTCTCTTCTCAACCACGTTTAACATCGAGAGCTCGATAACTAATAATTATTCCTCATATCTACAAAAATTGCTTGAATTCTATAACACTACTCAAATCATATTATTCTTAATAAAAAAAAAATATACTTTCACATCAGACTAACTAGCTCAGGAATTTTCAACAAAAGAAAATTTCGAAAAAATTTTTTTTTCAAACACAAACATTTAAAAAAAAATTAAAATTTATCAGGGTCTTAAGGTTCTTTAAATATGCTCTGTGATATAACAGAACTATCGTTGGGCGCCATTTGATAAGCATGATCGAGGTCCATGGGAGGAATTAGCCACCGAAAGAGGGCCTTCCATGTCAAACGAACCTTCTTGCCAAAATTCAGGCAAAAAAAAAACTCCGAAGGTCCGAGACTGGCCCAATTCGATGCGACCTCACGCCTCGAACAGGTACCAAAAAGGGGGGCGAAATTCGGCTATCAGATATAGTGTATATAGACAAACGGAAAAGGTTCCTGATGGTGTACAGACTACAGGGGCTGAAAGCTATATTTTAACTATCTAACTCTTGACTCTAAATACCTAAATGTACTTTCGGCAGAGACTCAAAATAGGACAGGATTTTACTACGCGAAAATTATGCCACGACTAGCTGCAGTCAAAACGATCCTGCCTATTAACAATTTTTTTAATGTCTATCTCGCGTGCATTTAATTATTATCGATCTCAATATCAAAATAAACGTTCAATTACTTTATAAACGAACCAATCAACCTTCTAGTCAAATTTCGTACAGGCTGTCATTAAACCGCAAGTCCTTCCTCATTGGAATTCCAAATCGCTCAACTGCTTCGGTCTTAGCGCGCGACCTTTTCGCCAGTGAACCTCATGAACTGAGCTGAAAAGCGTCCAAATCAGCAACAGCCCATTCTCATAGACAGTCATGTGGGGAAGGTCTTCAGCTTGCGCCAACAGCCCTCCTACACATACCGGTTTTATAACATTACGTTTATCACGGCGGCGAAAACTAAAATACAAACTCTACATGTGCGCGGACAGACGCGAACTTTTAGTAAACTCATTCATAGCTCGACTGAATAAAATTACTCTCACGGGTAACAAACACACCAATGTACCTACTTTTACAAATGAAAAATCTACACTAAGCTTACCAGAAGGTTCTAAATATGAAATTCTTAACCGGATTAAAAAATAAACATTAAAGATAGGTCACACCACTGGTATCGGAAAATGGGGTAACCCGCGAATGACAGATAACAATTCGCGACGTGTGCTTGACATGTGACGTGTGAAAACAATACAGGGAGGTACATGCTGCAATACAATAAATCCATTGGCACACAGAGATCACAAATATTCATAAATATGCCGTATCGCGTCGGCCATATATCTCTCATCTAAAACCACATCGAGCAATTTGCTCATAAGCATGCTTGGCGGGGGGCAACCAAGCAACAAACAAAATACAACATAAAAATATATCTCTGTGCCCTATCATCGTCCTGGGGGTAGCTGCCAGCGACGAAACAAAAACACTCTAATAAAAATATGGCCACTCACCCGAAATTCAGCATACCTTCAAAATAAAAGCACACAGCACAAAAGAAAATAAACACGTCACATTCACACATATGAGGTATGGTCTGTCACTTGTCCCTTTCCAACCACGCCACGCCACCCCGCTCAGATCGGGAATCTTCCAGAGTAATGATCACAATTAAACGGAAGGTTTAATAAACAATCGCGGGACTCTAAACAAAACTCTAGATATGTGACACACCATAGCTCAATCGTCAAGCACTCGCAAATTACTACAGAAACTATAAAACGCGACGAAAATTATAAATTGATTAACAAGGAAACAAAATTGCAATAAACTATGGAGAGATGTTTTCTGAACGAGATCTAATATTGAACTGAAGTAAAAAAAAATCAAAGCATTCACCTCAAAACGGGAGAATTTGCCTTCTATACTAATCGCTGTAAACAATGAAAATTTTAATGGTTTCCTGGACATATCTTCAGTGCGTAAAAATTCCAACCTTTCTAATCCGGCATAAACAAACAAGCAACTGTTTTTCAAACTGTTTACCATCGCGCTCCCAAACTTTCAAATAATGACTTAACAATATTTTGAATAACAATATATGAATAAATACCTCACATCAAACTTTATCTTACAAATGGCTACCAAGAACATTTATCTACACATTGAGGCGTTGGTCCTTAATGAACTGGTAAAAATGTGAGTGATTTTCCAAATGTATGAAAGAAAAACACATTTTTCATAATATGTCGCTTGCTGTGGAGGGTTATAGACCGATGTCATACACTCAATATGAAATGATAAATCCCTTTATAAGGAGATTAAGAAGGACACACTGGCTACTCAGCCTGTCCAGTGTCCAGACACTCATAGTGTCCAGATAATTTCATATTATGAGAACTGTAAAAGGACCCTGTTTTTATTATTATACTTTGAATGTTCGCCATATAAACGAAGACCGCAAAGGATGCGGAAATAAGTATTCCATTGTACACATTTCAATAAAATGCATTTCAAAAATACAGTAGGACCATGATTTTTGGATTAACCAAATAAACCGGACTCAAGATTTAAGAAGCTTTGTATGAAAGTGTCAATGAATGCTCACTTTGAGTGAGCACAGATTCACTTTTTTTGTTTATAAGATAAAAAAACTAATGTGTTCGGAAAGCTAAGAACTTTCTTTTTACCCATCACCGTTTGTCCTAACTGGAAATCGTTCGCGGGTCCGCGAATCGATTTTCATTCAAATGCGGACGGATCGTTCAAATTGAGAACTATGATCGCTCATCGCATGGTCGCGCGATCACTTTTCAGTTAGGACAGGGCCTTCATGCTGTCTGTTTTAAGGAAAGAGTGGACCTAGCATCTTTCTTTTCAGCCTTATAAATTATTTTTGTTATTCTGCTTGCATTCATTCTTTCAACATGCCTAAATCATCTCAACTTATTAACTTTTTAATAATCTTTATAACAACACCAACATCCATACCACATTACTTTCCATTTACCACAGAGTTTTTCCATATATCCTATGTCGAACTCTAATTTCGACTGCTTTTATACTACACAAGAACTAAAAGTAACAGAAAAAAAGCTTTATGAGAAACTCTATAGACGTACGGTATTTCATGAAGGTTGTGTTTTTGGTATAAAGATTGAGGGTCCGTTCACTCTGCCTATACCTACACTTCCAGGGACATGGCGTGATGAGTTTCAAAATCGAAAGTGTAATCGGACGAAATCAGGGATTCAATTGTACCTTGAAGAGTATTTAGGCATGGAAGCCACAAAAAATGAATAATTTTTAAATAATGATATTCTTATGATGGATTATGCCAGTCCCTCTTTCGCATGGATTTTTCGTATATGCGAAAGAGAGACAGCACTGACGAAAGCCTCGCTTAAGATTGTGTCACATGAATGAACTGAAATCTGCTATTGTTGGTGTATGGTGGTTTCGACATTTTTAATGAGATTTTTTAACTAAAAAGCAGGTATTTTATATAAACTTTTGTGTTTATTGAAGAGAACGCTGTTCTTATTCTCATCAAGTTCAGAAGACGAGGAAGGTCCTCTACCACCGTGTTCCGCTAGTGGAAACAATGCTCGGTTCTCCGCTATTCTCTACAGTTCTATGTAGGTATAAACTGCATTCCATGTCCTGGCATATCTGTTGCAAATTTTCCTCAGGAGGGCATCCTTTACCAATCGAACCCCGATCATTCCTCCAATATTGTATCCAGTAAATTTTCGTATCTATAAAATACCTATATTTCCCCGAGAAGATCGCCAGAGTCAACAAATCCATTAACTGTATGCTCGTATTATGTAATTATTTCTCAACGTCAGCATGAAATTCTATGTTCTATGTAGTCTTTTCACTACTAAGTTTAGAGATACAATAGAACTACAACGTCAACGTTAGAATATTTCTTTGTAGGTATGTAGAGCAAGAATTTCAATGCGATATGAACAGTTAGCACGATCTGGAATATGTTTAATAATATATTCTCAAAATGTTTCGTAATAAACTCGATGCAATAGAGATTAACCTGTTTCATAATAGTCCAATAAGATTGTACAAATTTCTTTTATTCATTTAGAAATCCCTCATTTATTTTTTGAATTAATAATAAGACAAAACACTGATTCAGATACTAGGTAGTACACTTTCATTATTAAGATCAAGCAACCCTGTGGAGAGATCGCGTAACCAACGCAGGAGATCCTGTAAGTAGTAATGTATAAGTATATTATTATAATGTATTTAAGTTGGTGGTTGTGCTGTTGTTCGTGTTTGTATGTTCCTTTTAATATTCTTTTTCATGAACTGTTTAGATGTTTGCCCTAGTACAAGCTTGGCCTATTTGGGCAGCATTTACATTTGTTATCTATTATCACTGTGTCTGATCTGTTCTGTTCTGAATAAAATAAATAAGGAGAAAGAGCTGCTGACCACTGTCAAAAGACCAAAACCGCATACTTTGACTTCTAGTAATTCGTTCCCATATTATGTGTCCCGTCTAATCAAAATGCCAGCTTGGGACATCTTGATCTATAATTATGAAATTGGAGAGATATTTTGCGTTGTCATCGCACCACGCCTGAACGGATGGACCGATTTCGCTAATTCATTTTTGACGTGTTTCCTTTTCTCAGGAGATGGTTCTTATGAAAATTGCGTAGTTTTCTACGCAATTTTCTTATTAAAGAAAACTCTACGTAGGCAACCTTATTAGTACTTTTTACTACATAATTTTTTATTCCAACTGTGAATTTTTGACAGGAACTTTCAGTTGTTAGATAGTTGGTGCGATTGACAGAATGCGGATGGTAAATACATGGTTTAAAAAAGACGCATCGTTCGGAATCACATTGGTCAAATGATATTTAATTCATCACCATACAAATTTGATTTCAATATTTATATTCAGGAACACAGGACAACGTCTTTCGGGAAAGCTAGTTAATGATAAGTTTGGGTAGAGTAAATATATATATATATTGGCGCGTAATTGTTGGATTGGGAAGGACCATAATTTGAGGCAATCGCACTTCTGTTCCACAAATTTTGATTACTGGAATGAATAAATTATGCATTATTATTAATTATTTTGAAGAGCTGTTTATTTTATTGTATTGAGGTTAGGATTAACAAATAGTCACGTTACTCACGTTTATGAACCAACAGGCTAATGACATAAAATAAATAATTTACGAGCCAGGAACATACAAATAAATAAATAAACGAAGCTTATTGTCATTAGTTGAGAGTTGAACGATCGCGTATAGAAATTATACAATCAAACAGGTCAACAAGTCCATACTAATAATAATGCGATGCATTTGATACCTTCCTATAAACTATTGGTTGAATTATCGCAACAACTAAAAAGCTGTTTTTTTTTAATTATTCAACAGGAACTTTTTCCTTATAAATATTTGATTCCCTCTTATACCACCATTAATTGGTGACTCCGGGCGAACATTTTCATCCTCGTAATATGTAAGGAAAGCGTCTTTTTGGTTCATAAGATGATTGATTGAGAACCTTTGGTTCCAGAATATCTGTCTTTTGGTCGCTCAAAAATTGAACTGTAGATACCAAAGTTATTGGATCGCATTATTTTTCAGTGCTAATTAGTCCTTTAGTCTATTTTGGGATGCCTGATTGGAACACTCGTTTATCAGATTATCGATTGCGTGTGTCGTCCATACGTATTGGTGAGTCCATCCATACCCATTTAGCAGTAGCATTTAGCACCAGTGTAAAGCAGTACAGTCTACATCTTCATCTATATATTCTGTTAATTTTATACCATATTATTTTTGTGTTTAGTGGAATAAAGCCGAGAGGTCTCGTACACAACGCTCTTTTAGAGGATCACCAAAGCCCTTGCGCTTATATAGATGCAGATAAAAAAAGATAAGTTGTGCAAGGTGTGAAATAAATGGCATGACAAAATTTTTTATTTTATTAAGTTTGTGGTGACAATTATTCAGTTTTATTTTTAGTTCTATTTAGTTAGGAAATTTAGTTTTTCCACAATTAATAACGCCTTCTTCAGGCTAGACGGTAATTTTAATACCTGCTAGGTGAAACTAAAATTAAATAAAATATATTTTTCATAATATTTTTGACACTTACGTATCCCAAAAATTACATTTTAGTCTTTTTACAAAGATTCTTTCAAGAATCCCTGCAAATTTCGTTTATAACGTCTTTCGATTTCAGAATAATTTTGAGTAGTTTAGGAGATCTTTTAGGGTATAATTAAAATCATCGTGTTATTTTCGCTTAAAATTTGCTACATTATAATTTTCTGGAATGCGTCTTCAAGAAAAGGGATGATAGATAGAAACTTTTCTCTATTTTATTTCAATAAAAGCTTTCCCGACAGACGGTGTCTTGTAGTCATTACTACGAATACATTTATTTTTAATTTGTACAAAAATACGTAGGTATAAAATGTGTTTGAAGATAAAAAAATATTTCTGAAAGCTCAAAAGAAATTCTGTCAAAAATCTGCGTACCAATGTTTTGGAACTCAATGGTTGTCAAGTAGGTAAATAAAAATTATGGTGTTGTGAAATTTTTCACAGGTGACGTTATTGCCTCTAAATCCGTTAAACACTAATTATGATATTATATTTTATACTATTTGCTATCAATTTTTCGAATTTTTTAAATGAGATTTAAATTTGTTTGTTTTTTTATCAATTATGTTTCATTGGTGTATCTAAATTTACCTGTTTCGTTTTATACAATCATTTTTTTATATATGCTAACACGATTGGTTTTGTTTTAATAAGGGATTTTATTTTTTAATCAATTATTTTTATTAATATTTTTTATTACTATTATTATTTTCTGTCAACACGACTTGTTGGTTTTTAGTGATGAACTTGTACTTTTTAATCAATTGTTATTTCTGTTAATGTGTCTGCATTCATTATTGTTTCATTGATCTAATCAGATTGTTCTCAACACAGTGTCCACAAACTTATGTTGTTGTTTATTGATCTATTGCTTTTTTGCTGTAATATTGAAATAATTATATTCTTAAGATTATTATATTGTAATACATATTATTTTTTAAAAGGCCCAACAGGCCGTAAATAAATAAATAAATTATCCTGTTATCCAGAGCGGAGAAGAGTCTAATAAACGATGAAGTTGTTGGTAGACTGGCGGTTACAACGCCGGCTATCGTGCTGTTCCGTATCGCAGGTCGTGGGTTCGACCCCAGGTGCTGTCCATCTTCTTCTTTCACGACACAAGCTTCAAGTAGCTTACTGTGAAAGAGTGTATTTGTGTTCACTTTGAGTGAGCACAAATTCATTTTTTGTAAAAAAAAAAAAAATCAAGCGTAATAAAAATCTCTTCAACCCGTCTCGAGTTATATGTGTTCGCACTAACCCGACTTTCTTTTATATCTTTAGATGAAGAATACACCTTCAACGCCTACCCTGGAAGAAGAGTAGGGGCAACATCTTACAATGTGTACGGATGTAGACGGCAACCAGAAAAACTGGAAACATTATGGAAGTCGATAATAGTATTACTTAAGAGTCTTCAATCAATACATATCCTGTCTAGATGCAAATCCTCTTTGTGCCAGAGATTGGAAATCGATACAATCAACGCGGTGCGAAATCATCAACACTGTATCTACTGGGTTGGTCTTCTCCGGGCTGGCTTGCGTTGTGCGGGGGCCATAAAGGGAGTATGTATGTATGTATGTATGTATCTACTATGATCGGTTTGAGCAACCCATAAGAGCCTGTTAATTGTATAGTTTTGAAGTGATGGTTACTTAGTTTTTATTTATAAGCCTAGTCTTATTCATAGTAAACCCAAAAACGGAAGAAGGAAGATGATCGGCCCCGGAGATCCAACCACGACCTTCAGAAAGAAAGTCACAACATACAGAAATAAAGTCGTCGAATCAACCGCTAGACTACAAACCACATCTACATAATTCAAAGGTACGCTTGATTTATAAATAAATAAACACTTTTGTATAAAAATTGTCGGAACTTATTGTCTGAGGCAATTTTTCCAGCCAACCGGTCCCGTCCAATCTGAGACAGGCCAACCCCGGGTTGAAATTTAAGGTGAAAAAAACACTTAGAAAAACTATGACCCGACCAGTACCACTAGTATAAGTTTTCGATGATCGAATATCGAAACGATCATCGAAAGAGTTTCGAAAAATTTCCATACAAAAATGATCGAATGATTCGATCGTTTGACTATTTGCACGCTAATAAGCGCTTATTAGCATGTACTTAGCTTTCGGTTAAACTCGTACTAGCCCCACTGGAATCGTGATCTGAACTCATATGAAAGTCATAAACATACTAATAGAGAAAATCCATCGATCGACATTCTAGAATAGGATCCCTCGATATCATCATTATTTTCACATCGAGGGTGGTACATACAAACTGTTTTGTTTCTTTGAAATGCTGGCAAAAAAGGCGACTTCAGAATTCATATATATCCATTTTCTCTACAAACCTTTCTTCTATGTGTGATTGTAGCGACGTTGGGGATCATTTTTGGTGATTTTGTTTAATTTTTGGATATCTTCTCTGAACGTGGTTCATTATTATTATTATTATTTTTTTTTACCCATCACGCCGTTTCCCGAAGGGGGTAGACAGAGAGTACGGATTTCCACTCTTTCCTATCCAAACAAACCTCTTTCGCTTCTTCCAAACGCATAACATTCCGCATACATGCTCTTCTATTCCTTTTACTCCTGACTTGGCCCTCCTCTAAGACGGCACCGATATGATGGGACCATGTCATTCGAGGTCGGCCTCGTCTGCGTGCACCCATGCTTTCAGATTTATATATCCTTTTAGTGAAAGAATGGGTGCACGCAGACGAGGCCGACCTCGAATGACATGGTCCGATCATATCGGTGCCGTCTTAGAGGAGGGCCAATTATTTTATTGAATAACATTAAAATCCTTAAAGTAAGCTATATTTTTTTTTCTAAAAATTTATTGTTACAAGGTTTACTACCAATGAATAAAAACATTATTTATGATATCAATCAAGTTTAGTAAACTAATCAGTTCCGTGAAGATGAAAGTCCTTGCGAGTGGTTGATTTATTTCTGTATTGACTCCTTGTAGAAGGACATTCAGTCAATTCCATGGAGTTTCCTGTCCGAAGGACGAGAATGTGATACCTATGCAGATTTAGAGATATCTTCATTCATGGCAAACCTGAATCGGTCTTCCAAGCCTTATATTACTCAATCTTGAATGATGAACGCTTTCACAAAGGTTAAAAAAATCATCCCAGATGCAGAATTATGAAGCTGCACGGAAGAATTTTCTGGACTATCAAATACTTTCTTCTTTCATAGCGAGTAACTAAGCCACTTTAAAAAACTTAATTTGAGGATTTCAACATTCTTCTTCAAATGCCAGACTATATATAGGTCCTTCAAACGTCGGCTACTATTCTGACGCAGGTTTCTCTTCTGTACCCCTATTCTGTAGCAAGTGTAGGGTAGTCACTTGAAAAAAGTGACTATTAGGCGATACATTTTGTATGAAAAATGTCTATACGTATCGAATACGAGAATCGCATGTAGACGTTTCTCATAAAAAATGTATCGCCTAATAGTCACTTTTTTTCAAGTGACTACCCTACACTTGCTACAGAATAGGGATCCTGGACTGTCCAGAATATTTCTTGCATTTTCTGTATTCTTAAGCCATTATTCTGTATTCATTTTCCGTTTATTTACATCACGAATTCCATCATTTTTTCCCGTCATTATAAGGTGAAGCAAACCGTAGTCTATTGTTGCAAAGGATTTCTCCCAAGAAGGACCTGTTTCCTCTCATTCATCGAACAGATTATTCTATAAATAGAGTCCAAAGACGGAACCCTGTGGAAATCTAATCGTTACCTACTCTAAATAAAATATCCTTCAGAAGTAGATTATTGTTATACTTCCTACGATTTTCTGAGTAATATAAAATGCTGAATCGATCTGAATAAGGGGCCATCATGCGTTATCGAACACAGAAGATATATCAAGAAAAACGCCCAGAATAATATATGATTTCCTTTCCTGCCTTCCTTTCATTTGGTGTTGGCCAATAATTCACTATCTACTCCAGCACTTCGCAACAACTCTGTCATAGAATCCATGTCAGTCCAAAGGGTGCATACCCATTTGATAAGGGGAACCACATTTCAAACTATACATACATATTTTTTTAAGAAGTCAGGGCTCACATGTCCAAACTGTATATATGTATCTATATCAATATGGACCAGACAGATTTCGACCATTTTTGCCTTTGCTTAAATTAATCATTGTGGAAAAGTCATATAAGAGTCATTAAGTATACGAAATAATTTCAACATAGTTGTATTTGTTGATTTTGAAATCTACTGAATGACGTATTTATAGTCACATTTGACACATATAATGATAGATCAAAGTACTCTGGTTCGTTACCCTCTGGGGTTTATATTGGAAATCTATGCAAGTACAGAGAATGATTCAATGTATTGAAATAGACAAAAGTCAACATTTATAAATTAATTTATATTTTCAACGTTCAACCACTCCTGTTTGATTTGAAATAAGATTCCACTGGTAAAAATTTAAAACAAGTAAAACAAACTTATTCTGAAAAAACGTGAGAATTCTGAATAGACTGGAATTTCTCTTGTTCCAATATTATTTAGTAGTTTCTAAGTCACCTGTGACCATGCAGGACCTGTTCCTGCGAAACTAGTCAGGTAAATAAATATTGTGGAATAACAAATCAATTGTTTCATTTAAATTATTTTACCAATATTATTTGTCGTCTAGATTATATAAGTTCCTCAAACAAATGACAATCAAACAATGACTTGGCAACCACTTCTTGATATATTTAAAATGATGTGGGAAGAGGAGAGGAGCCCAAAATATTGGCGGAATGGATACATTGTCGCTATATTTAAATTAATGTACCCCCTTGAATGTGCAAACTACCGTAGAATTACTTTATAGACAGAGTCTTCCCGGTAAATCGCAGATATTCTACACCGTATTCGGGGGCCTATCATGGCTGCCCTGAGAGAACAAATATCTAACCATAAGTGAGCATAGGGAGAACACATGCATCGCAGTTTTTTTAAGTAGTATTTGTAGTCATTTGGAGACTTCAGAATATACGACAGCTTTTGATATCCATAAAATGGGATATCAATTAACAGGGCTGTATGCGCTAGTATTTTGCACTTGTATAATAAGATGGACTGATACAATTTCTCTCATTATGCATTGAATAATTATTTGCCATTTTAGATTTCATTCCAAGTGCTATGATGAATAAATAATTAAGGTGAGTTCGGGTAAGATCGAAAATGGGGGAAGTCCGATATTATGAATTTATTACGTTATCGTACAACATTTCTAGTTGTTAGTGGTCAAGCTTTATGCGTCGAAACCTTACCTTCATTTTTTTAGTTCACATCTGACTGTCGTGACGGCCGGGTGTGATTGGCGGGAAATTTGCCGAAGGTGTATTCATACAAAAAAAAATCGAGATATTCGGTCTTACCCCACATCTCATAACTCAGGTATTTTTCAATTTTAATTTGTTATAATTAGATTATATATTTTATTTTTAAGTGTGTGGAAAAACTGCATCATTTGATTTCTATAATATGATATATTTTAGCTTTTGGACAATATTTCGATCTTAGCGTTCACAAATATCAAGGGGTAAGTTCGAAATAATTTTTATTCGATCTTTCCCCATTTTGACTTTCTTTAATAAAATACACCTATTCCCAAACTTTCTTATTTGACACACAATAATAAAATTATGATAAAAATACTTACAACCTTTCATTTATCTTAATTCTTTTCATACATTTGACAAAAATCGAATATATTTATTTACTTAATCTTTATGCATAGAATAATAGGTAGGTATATATTCAAATCAACAAATTTTATAATTTGAAATTACTAATCATAAGATATTTCGTTTATTTTATGAATTAATCGTATTTTTTTTTATCATTATTTTAGGTTTACTATGCCGCGAAATTACAAGAGAAAAACCTTACGCGCATGTTACTCCGATGAAAATATGCATTTAGCAATAGAGAGTGTAAAACACGGCTCGACAATTTATAGCGCAGCAAATTTTTTTTATATAGGTACCTACCAATTTCAACACTGCACGATAAGATTACTGCAAAACATGTAAAAAGTCAAACACTTGGCAGACCAACTGTTTTACCATTGGAGACAGAAAAACATTGCTGATTGCCTTAAAACTATGGAAAAATGGGGTTTCGGGCTATCAAGAAAGGAAATTTCAAACATAGTTTTCATTAAAAAAAATGGTATCTACATCTAGTAGGTATAGATAAGTTCATTTTTTATTGTTCATGTTTTATTACTTAAGTACCTATCTACTAATAAAAAGTACAAAACAATGCCATAAAATTATTGTTTTTTAAGTTTTTTTTTCTATATTTGTATAAATGGTTTATTAAAATATTGGTGTTTACCTACTAATAAAATTTTGTTAGATGTCATCACTATTTTTTATTTGGTATTGACCTTTTTTATTTACATTAAAATATTTAAAAAAGTTTGAGAACTGCATCACAAATTCACATGTCTCACGGTAAGATCGACATACGAACTTACCCCAAATTAAATTTACGGCACTTCTAGAACTATTTTACAGAGGAGTGAATTTATTTGGTTAACATAGCAACATAAAAATTGTACTAAACTATTTCTAATATTCTACGATGTCTATTAAAGATTTTTGAAACTATTTCGATCTTACCCCTCACTAGTACGATCTAACCCCACCGATTTATTGTTCAAGGGTTAATTTTAAAACGTTATTTTTTATTATAGTATGACTGCTACATCTCTCAAATTAATTTTTATTTGAAGAATGGTTTGTTTTCTTTGCTGTAATGTTTTATTTTGTTAGAAAATATTGATAGATTTTAAGGGAAAAAAATAATTAAAAACATCGTGTACTTGATCAAAAATCCATTCGATCTTACCCGAACTCACCCTATTTCTGTTTGTTTGACCTGAAAAGCCGATGTTGTAAGGTTAGCATCCTGTCAAATTGAATTTTAATTCTGTGTTTCATTATGTTTTGTTGTAGTCCTATAACCTGAAGCTGCCTGATGGAGTGATAGTGATTAAGATGCAAAAATCAGAAGTAGGTATAAACAAAGTGCTTTTTGAAATGGATACATTTATTTATTTATCTAGTCTAATCTACGGTGTTAGCCATTTACATATTGTGTTAATACAATTATTAATTCATTTTTAACAACAACGAAGCTTTGACAAACAGATGGGAATGTAAAATAGTTATCAGGAGTGTAAAATCCCATTGCCAGATGAGTGTTCCCGTCGAATAAGAAATAACATGAAGGTGATAAAAATGTTTCGGCCGCTAAAATATTAGCTTGGACTATTTTGATGAAAATTAAAGAACTTGCCTTCAAAGGTATTTTTAAGGGATTATACTTTCAAGATAAACTAATGCTAATGCATACCGTTGTTTTGCTTTGAAAATGTTCTAATCAAAAATTTTAGCTGAAAGTGTCAGTAAAAAGCATTTTCCTCCTACATACGTTGCAGAAAAGATACACCTTTTAATCAACTGTCTATTTTTTATTGTAATTTTTATGATAGAAATATATCCTATACTAATAGGTATTCTAAATTTGAATTATACTGTCTGCTGTTTTTGAAAGCTGGATAACTTTTTCGTCGATCGTCACACAATGACCCGTCTCCGGTGGTAGAAGGATTGGCTGACATAGCGTCATTTCCGCTGTCGTTCCCAACTGTACTTTTTCATTAAAAAAAGCATGTTTAGTATTAAATTGCGTTCATAATAGTAATTAAAACTTTGCATAAAAATTGATATAGGTGTAAATATACATCTAGATGGAAAAATCTATAAAAATGTATTAAAGACTGAATGCGAATGGATTATGGCTTCAAAAAGCCAACATACTTACATCTTTGTAAACCAAGCCGTATTTCTTATCATAAAAATATAAAATTCATCAAGCCGTATTTTAGCCACTATCCCGTTTATCAGCTATGGATAATAGGGTGGTGCGAAAAACATAAGTAAGCATCCTAATGGATGAATTGCCAAAGGTCAAAAAAAAAACATCAAGTTGATGATATGACGATGGAAGAAGCGAATGAAGTGTGCATGAATAAAAAGAAGTGGAGGTCCGTTATCTTTGCCTCCCCATACAGTTCACGTGATGGGTAAACAAAACTTAGCCTGAGACCGCAAACTGAAGTCAGTCTCTGCCTGGCTTTCAACGCTTTTCTTAGCCATAGCTCTCTCATGTCTCTCCTGCTCTGCAGCGAACTCTTCAATGTAAGTTCTGGATTGTTTTAAAACAACCTTATATGCTCAATAATATCTTATTTACATTTAAATCTTAATCTGATACCGCAAACTGACTTCAGGAGATTTTTTTTTCTTTTATTGGATACAGACAGCTTTTTTAAGTTTACAATATTCAATATTTCATTTACATTTTTATAATGCCATTTATGTGTATCCCAATTATTCACATTAATTCACACTAATTTCATACATAATTCATCAAATTCCCTCAAAATTGAATTTTTCTCAATTTTTAATGAGCTATGCGCGATCGGAAAATATTCTCTAAGCGCAGTAATATTTTTAATTATCATCGTACTCTACAATCTGTTACTATTTTTCACTATAGCGATTAAAAATATGTATGCGTAAAATTTTTGAAAAATTCTGAAAAAAACTGATATTTTCGTATTTTTTCAAATTTCACGTGGCTTGCGGGATCGGAAGATAAAGTCCGATTTGAATAATTATTTTTTTGTTTTTCTTGTATTTAACAAACGCAACTTTTCCGCACTATAGCGAATCGATATCATCAACTTGATGTTTTTCGCACCACCCTAATGGATAATCTCTGTTTTCTCGCAATTTGCTAAATAATATTCCCATCGGGATTCCATATTTTCGACAATGGCGAAATAAATTTCATAATCATAGATCGGTAGTAAGATGATACGCAACGGAGCGATCGTAAAAACAAATTGGTTTATTGGCTTGAACATGGGAAAGTTTATGCGGTTTGTGTACACCTATACACCAGCCGGCCGGCTAGTACTGCTTGCGAGTAGCGAAGCCTCCGGTAACCAGAGCCAGCGTGGCTGGAGTATCCATACGGCGAATACTCACAGCCAACCTACTCCACCTCGCATTCTCTTAGATACTTGTTAGACGGCGATTCTAAGATAAATCCGAGTCATATTTTCTATGCGTTAGGTACTAGTGATGCTGGAAGTGTGACCAATCTAACATCTTCCGATATTGCTTCACGGTGGACTTGCTTTTTTTGTAACGTTCAACCCTTCATCCACTTACCACTCTGCTCCGATAACCAACAATATTACAAGTATATCTCGGTAGACGAGAAGTAAACCTCACCTGCACATCTTTTTCAAAAATACCGATGCCTATAGAAAATGTATACCTACTCCAGAACTGTCAATATATTTACACTGCAGAATTGTTTTTCTCTAGGTAAAACACCTAGAAATCTATCTAGAATCTTTTGAATAAACTGACTAATAGCTAGAAACATCGTGTAAACTGTATAGTTTGCTGAAGCTAGACCTCTATATTATCTAGAGTTGGAGCATTTTCTACTGGAGTTGTTGATTACACTTCTAGACTCAAAATAGATCGCTCTAGCTAAAATACTACAGTGTATTTTTGCCTTTAGCCTAATGTCTTCTCAAGCCAGTTTTAATGTTTCTCGTTCTTGAACCTGTAATCAGTTCTTTTTTGGAGCGCATCAATCGATTCATCATCGCGGAATTCATCATAGTGTTTCTTCATCATGACCTTACGAACAGCTAGTTTCATAACAAGTGTGAAGAATTGTGTGTATTTTTTTTATAAATATGAAACAACTTAAAATTTAAACATTAGAAGCCAAAGAAATGAATGATTGAAGAATATGGGGAGGTCCGGTTTGATTGAAAATACAGTGGGGCAGGTACAAGTTTTATCGAAAACTAATTGCACGCTAATGAGCGCTTATAAGCGTCAATTAGTGTTCTTAAATCAAACGATCGAATCATTCGATCATTTTTGTATGGAAATTTTTCTAAACTCTTTCGATAATCGTTTCGTTATTAGATCATATAAACTAGGGGTACCTACAGGAAGAGTAAAATTGGCACTTTTCTTTTAAATCACAACCTTAATATACAAATAATCAATGTTGCTTTTCTATCTATTATAGCATGGTTTCCGATTTCGAAAAAGAATGCATGATGGCTATCACAACGAGGACGACAACTGGTAAGTTAAAGATCATGGAAAAGAAAATGGTCCCAAATCAAGACAAGTGCAAAATGAAAGAGATCTTGCTCTTCGTCTTCTCCATGCTTCTAACCCAAGGTATTCGTGATTCGTCCGTATGTGAACATTGCCCCTGTCCCATTAGAAATTGTTAGTACTCGTGTGGATGAAATTGCATATTGACGCTGAGGACAAAATTACACCGAACCTCGTATCTAGGTACATTTTCTAACGCGAGTTCACGGATGTCCCACCTACCAGCCGTACCTAGTCGGCACCGGGACATGAACGGAGAGTCTGCAACTAGGAAGTAATGGGCTGAATGTTCCACGCATGCAATGGTCATTCCTAATACAAGACTAGCTACAAACAGCTCTCAGTATTGGCTATCATCAATAGATTCTATGCTGTAATAAATGTGCATGCCTATAGCATAATAACTTGTTATCATTTTAGTGTAGCCCTTTTACGTTTTCATTTGTCGCTGGTTATCTCAAATTAAGGGTTAATTGGCTGATGGTTCTGTTTAGTTGATAGATAAAAAAAAACCCGAATGGAAGTTCATATAAAACATACTTTTCCCAATATTCATAGAGGTTTGTACCATTTTCAGGACTAAATTGTTCCACCAAACAACCGTTAGATATCACCATAATACCAATTTTCATGTAAAAAAAATTATTTGACCACTAATGAGATCCCCGTAATTTAAAGGCCGTAATACATTGATTGATTGATTGATTGAATACATAGAAATATCTAATTTTATTTCAGTGGACGTCTTGTTTACTGCGGTGTCTAACCTACGCGGAATGACAATAAAAGATACGGCTTAAACTCTAACCGTCTGATCGTTCACTGATCAGTTTTTACTTTATTGTTTAAAAAAATATTTCACCCGCGTTTGTTATGTTGTGACGGATTCTGCTGAGCTTGGATAAGCCAAGCAGAACCCACACACCGGGGAGAGTCTGCCAGAAGTCTCCGACTATCAGACAAACAAACCCCTGTGGCCACTCCTTTTGAAAGGTATATTTATTGTTGGTCTAATCCAACACAAAAGAAATTTAATTCCAGCCCAGCTTTACTCAATATTCTCAGGTAGTGAGTTCTTTAAGAAAATCTCCTCTCATCAAGCGGGGAAACTTCTACGAAATACTAAATAAAAGAAAGTATAAAAATAATACAGATGAATCTTTTATTGAAACGAAAAATCATTTGCTTAGACAAATTACATATCAAATCGTCGTCTCTTAACGACTAGAATAAACTCAAGTTTCAATATAAGCACTGGATAAAACATATTATACTTCAATAAATTTAAATTCAATAAATCATATTTTTACTTTACGTTTTCATTCGACAAATCATAACATTACAAAAGGCTAGATTGGTACAGTTTCCGAATTATTAATCTATACGTTCATAATTCTCAATAGAAACCCAATAGCAGACAATCCTAACTACTGGTTGTCTCAATCAATTATTAAATCAAAGTTCAACTCAAATCATCTATATTATCAGATATTCTTAAGATGTACATAAATTTTTAATGAATTAGAAAACAATACGGCTACAGGTACGTGGGTGTTGTAAGTTCAAGGCCAACCAGATATTTTCCCATGGACGAATGAAAAGGAGATGGAATTCGCCGAACACACAAGACAAAATCAAATGGATGTTTATTACTTAACTCGTTCAGAGTAGCTCGACGAATGCTTCCACGAATGAATAACTCGATACTATGCAGCCTCCCTCAAGTGGCCCGCTCCTCACAATTACCTCCTCCGTCAGCCCCTCTCGACAATATGAACTCCTCAGTTTAATATACTCGAACGAAAGAATGCAGTACTGAAGTCTCAACGCTTTGTATAGAACCCGTATGGCTAACCTCCAAGATCACGGCTGCGCCCGACAGAATGTTTTAGTTTTTAGACTCGCAGATTAGTACCCGCCCTTCTGAAAAGATTCAGAATGCGTTGCAAATTAGAATCTATGCGAAATATCCACATGAACATTACAATCGATTGATTTACTAAATTATACAGAAATTTCTCACCTTCTGTTTACGGCGGGTAACGATTAGAATCACTTTAAACTTAAACTTCGACACAGACTTAGTACACAATTACATCGTTCTGCTCAATATCAGAAAACACACGGAGAGGGAAACCTCTCCCTTCACGGATTTAACCTCGAAAGGTTCTCTCAACAACACCGCCGAACAATTTATAATCCGTCCATGACGGCAATTAGTTATTTCTGATTTACCTACATTGTTTACGCCGTCTCGACTCGCGACACTACTAACGCCCCCAAACGCCAACCGTGTGAACTAACTTCTTAGCGTCGGGCGCGCGCCTAATTTGAATTATAATCCACACAGAAAAACGTCTGTTACAATGTATGAAGATGACATTTCATACAAAATTTTGTAAACAAACAAAATAGTAGCCGGGCATCGCGAGTGGTAAGAACCCAGATGCGCTATGTCAGATTTAAAGGATTTCGAGTTAGGTATTGATGCAGAATAGGTACCTAATTTTTTAATTATTTATTTTATACCAAAATATAGTTAAGTCCTTATTAAATCATATGAAACCTTTATGTTTCAGCCAAAATGAACTACTTAATTCATGTTTGATCACTTCAATTTTAATATTTGTAGCTAATTAAAGAATAATCTTTGAATATTTTCTTCAAAACGTCATTATATTTCTTATAATTTTAGTTGGTGCATCATGGTTGTAAGCCCTCGAATGATTACGAGAATGCATATTTGCTTTATTTGTTTAAATATTATCTATATATCAAAATGATAAACCTAAATACAATGGACCAAAATATGAAGTTAGCACATACCTATTTGGACGGGAAAAAAAAACTTAAATACAGAGTATTTATTACAGGAAGCGTTCTTGTATACTCGAGTTCTTGTATACAGTTGACGTTAAATCCAATGTGGCGGGTCAAAATCTACAGAGATCAGCACACAATCAAGCGATATGCGTTAAACTATCTCGCTGACAGCTTGATCGTAATATTTCTATCGCTGAGCTATTTTTTTCCAATAATCGTAGTTTTTAAATAAAGCAGTCAATGTCTGAACTGTCTAAAACATTGAATGATTTGTACTTGTTTCAAAGAATACCGCAAACGGACGCTTTTCTTTTCTAGGACAACATGTCACAGAGGGTGGATATCATCTCCTACCTTTATTTCAACTGTTGCTGGCACAGTGTTTCACTTAACGTTAGGATTTAACATCTATCCAAATCCGATCCAAACTCCCTTTACGCCCCACTTAGGGGCACGGGGAGGCAACAAAAGCTCTCCATTGCGCTCGATCTGGCGCAATGTTTATGACCTAAACATTTAACATCTAATGAAAAAAAATGTATTTTTAACATCAGCTAACACCAGTTGGTGATACGATTATTATTTAGTTTTGCAAATTGAGGAACGTTCATAAGTGTGTAGTTCAAAATTGAAAAACATAAATGGTGATATCAATATAGGTATGCAATATTATTGTAACACCTTCGTAAAGATCTTTAAAAGCTTTCTGTATCCAATAAAGAAAAAAAAGCTTATAACCTGAAAAATATAATATTCTGATCATACTTGAATGTGGATTTAAGTCTGGTAAAAACAATTAATTACTAATATTTTTTCTACTTGAGCCTTTTCTCTATGTCCTCTTAAATCAAACAATGGTAAGAAAACATCGAAAGTAGACTGTGAATTCCCGTGAAAACTAAATTTTTGCTAGATCAAAGATCCAAAGCTTTCGGTTTCTGGAAATTACAATGGTGAAGGACTTATATATGTTTGCGATCAAGATCTTTAAAAACTGCAGGGAATGTTTAGTTTCCGAAGTCGAACCAAGAAATATCAAAAACAAACACTCGACTGTCCCGCGAAAATCATTGGATTGATATAATAGCCATCTAAAGAATATGGAATTCAAATCATAACTCGCTCTGATGACGGTGTAGTGTAGTTACATAACAAAAAGCTCTTTGAAATAGCGATGCTGTTGAATGGTCTGCAATTGATTTGTGGTATGGCTAATAAGTCGGACGCGGGATGAGAACCCGAAGCATGTATTCCGACACGTCTGCTACGACCATAAGAAGTAATGAGATGCAAAAATTAGCTTCATGAGTAATAAGTACATCTGTTGGGTTCTTTCTCTGTGAGTGTGTATGTCTTTATATACAAAGATGATAACAATAATTATGTCCGCGCGGGTCATCGAACCTGTAACATCCAAATTACACCGAGTTACCAACACACTACCAATATTCACAGTAGTAAATTATTCAAAGTGGCATTGTGACCATCAAATTACGAACCAGTGTACATGGACGGTATCACCTGTCGAAAATGCAGCCAAAAAGATTAAAGAAACGTGGAAGATCTTTCGTGATTCGTGTTGTAACGTCTTCGAGCTTTACACGACCAATACGTTGTGTGTTTTATTCACACTGTCAACACTTTTCACAAAACAACCAAGATGAAAAAGTCCTTGTTAAAACATTTTGTTCTTAATGGCTCATACCATACCTACATAATATCATATCAGGTGTTTGCGGTTTATATTTGAATCTTAATGAGCTTTTGACGGATCTTCTGCTTCGGAGTGATAGTACTAAAAGCTCTGGAATGACCTGTTTTCCTACGAATACGGCGCTACTTTAAACAGCTGTCAGTTTCAAACATTGTCAATATTGTTATCGTAGTTACAAAAAAACATTCTCATGTAATATTTTGAAAGACTGCCGTCTTGCTAGATGACGGACCGCTTCCTAGGAACCCAGTGCATAACACTATAAACAAGGGCGTCATGTGGAGTCAACCTGACATCAAACAATGAACCGAGTGTCGGAACTAATATCTTCGCCACTCGACCAATTTTTAATTAGTACAGTACATCAAATTTTACACTAATATATTATATGATTTCTTATCAGATGCTGTATCTGCTCACAGCGGCGTGCCTCAGGGATCGCACTTGGGACCGATACTATTCAATGTTTTTATAAATGACATGGTTCAGATCTTCAGAAATGTCGGTGTGTTGCTGTTTGCTGATGACCTTAAGTTGTATAGGACTGTGGATAGTTTAACGGATTGTGCAGTGCTACAGATGAATCTGGATAGTCTTAACTATTGGTGCAAGCAAAACAAACTTATTCTAAATATTGCAAAATGCCAGATCATTCGATTTCACAAAACTCGGTCCACGATAGTCTATAATTACTCGATTATTGTACAGTTGTTGTCTAAATGTAATGTTATGTATTTTTCTACATTAGAACTGTATTATGGAACACTTAACATGTAAAAGGCCTAGGCCGTAGATTTCATAAATAAATAAAAAAATAAATAAATAAATAAATATTCATTATCTTATTTAGGAACTTAATTTACACAAAAATTAGATAATAATATTTATTGATGACGATCGAAAATAGCTGGGGACATATATCTACATAATAATTATTCGTATATGTCATAAGTCCATGCAAGGAGCAAGAGAACACCTACCGATGTCATAGAGAGATGGTCTAATGGGCGAACTGTGCGATCTGGAGTACGCGGACAACCTAGCGTTGTTCAGTACGACAGTGGAGGAATTACACGAAACAGCACGCCTTGGCCTTCGAGTCAATGCCAGTAAAACAGAGGTCATGGCGAATAATGCCTACCCCGATAAACAGCTACCGATAACCATCGACGGTCACCAGGTCTCCCGGGTGGATAAATTTAAATATCTGGGCGCAACCAATACCACCTCTGGTGACCTCGGGGCTGAGCTCCTGATACGTATCGGTATGGCAAGTGGCGCCTTTAACAACATGAGCAAGATTTGGAAAGCGTCGGCGTTTAGTGTTGAGACGAAATGTAAAATGTTTGATGCGTGTGTGTTGCCCATTCTTCTATATGGGTGTGACTCCTGGCACCTGATCAAAGTCCAGGCACAAAAAGTCTCAGCTTTTGAAATGAAGTGCCTCAGGAGAATTCTGGGCGTAAGATGGTACCACCGCATCACGAACGACGCTATACGCCGGCGCACCCAGCGTGAGCTCATCACATTTACCATTGTGGGGAGGAGATGGACTTGGCTGGGACATGTGTTAAGGAAGCCGAATGACAGTTGGCTGAGGAGAGCGCTGTTCTTCCTTCCATCAGGGTCCCGAAGACGAGGAAGACCCTCTCACACTGTGTTCCGGTCCTTCGAAGCAGAGCTGAGGGATTTGGACATGGTGTGGAAGGAGGTCATAAACATTGCGCACGATCGAGCGCAATGGAGAGCTGTTGTTGCCTCCCTATGCCCCTGAGTGGGGTCTAAAAGGGAGTATTGATTGATATGAACATATCACGCTGATAATCCAGATGGTACGTCAGATATTATTCTGCGCAGAGCCGTGAAAAATGTCTCTGAGTGTTCTTAAACACTTTAATACATTTAAAGCTATTTTAGTATCCTCATAGTAATAAACACAGATAGCCATCTTGGAAAACAAAATTACTCATGTAAATGTTGCATGGAATCATCGTATTACGGTACGAAAATTTAATAAAAAATATTGAAGATTGATTTGAAACATAAAATAAATGTACCTATGCATATCTTATAAACTATATTTATAAAAGAACAAGGTTGTCGGCTTCGGGAATCGAAGCTACGATCTAAAGGACGAAAATCAACGACTGAACCGCTAGGTTGCCGGTCACATATGAATCACAAAATTTCATAATTCAATTATTATTTGAAAGTTTTAGAATCTTTTATATGTTCCAATTCTATCGAAGTTACACAGGTTATCATTACAATGTAAAGGATTTACAAAATGTATGTGCATTTGTAATCCTATTTAAGTATCTCTACATAGGAGTGAAGCTGTCACGTATTCTCATACAGGTTCTCAATAAAACCAGATAGCGCCTACTCTCATAATTCCATTTAACTATAGTATGCTACCGAAGGGTTTTTAAATTTATATCAGAATGTTTTGTTGTTAAAGGGCTGTGAGAACGATGCTTTATATTAATTTCAGCTTCTTTTTGAGATGAATCAATTATCATACAGCTTTTCCTGTAATTTTCCCTACATTTGGACTTGAGAGGGCATATATACCATAATTCTGTACCATAATATCCAGAAGTTTTGATTGTTTTGATATGGATTTTTTGTTTTGTTATTATTGTAAACTGTATGTTCATAATGTCCTATAATTTTATAAGATTGTTGTTTAGAATGATGAACCCAAGCGTCCTGTAAAGGACCTACGGGAGATATTGTAAAATAAAATAAAATGCCAGTATCATCTTGCAGACTAGCTCCCAACACGCTCGATTTTACAAAATGGATAAAAAATAGATACTCCATTTTTGACCCCACTCAGGAGCATAGGAAGGCAACAAAAGCCGTCCACCGCACTCGATCTAGCGCGTCTTCCATGACGTCCTCACACATCGTGTCCAAATTCCTCAGCCCCGCTTTGAAGGAACTGGAGAAAAAGGAGCGAGAATCTTCCTTGTCTTCAGGACCCTGATGGGGGGAAGAACGTCAGCGCCCTCCTCGGCCAACTGCTATTTGGCATCTTTAACACATGTCTTATCCAAGTCCATCTCCTCTACATAATGTATAAAAACAACGCTATACGCCGGCGCACCCAGAGCAGGCCCATCACTTCAACAACTGTGGAGAGAAGATGGACACGGCTGGGACATGTGCTAAGGATGCAGAATGAGAGTTGGCCGAGGAGAACGGTGGTCTTCCTCCCATCAGGGCCCCAAGACGAAGAAGACAATCTCATACCGGCGTATTCCGCTTCTTCGAAACATAGGCGAGGGATTTGGACATGATGTAGGAGGAGGTCATAAACATTGGGTTTTAATGGAGTATGTATGTACAAAAATTGAAGTTGTTGGTAGACTAGCGCTTACGACGCCGGCTTTCGCACTATTTCGTGCGGAGGTAATGGGTTCGATTCCAGATGCCGACCATCTTCCTCCTTCACGACAGTTAAGTACTTAGCTTACTGTGAAAGAGTCAAAGAGTGTATTTGTGTTCACTTTGAGTAAACACAAATTCATTAAAAAAATAGTATAAAAAAGCAACGGCCGAGGTTATACACGAAGGAACGTTTTGAACCATCACACTACAGAATATCTTAGTTATGGATTTTGCAGGTAACAATAATACGATAATTCTTAAGAAAATCACACGGCTTACAGATTCCCCATTGTATGACAGGAGAAACCGCACTTCCGCATTTTTTAATTATTTATTAAAGTGCAACGAGATGTTCACACAGCACACACTCTGACGGATATTGCTGGAACAACACACATTATTCTTTCTTTTTTTATATAAAACTAGCTGACCCGTCGAACTTCGTATCGAAATAAATAATATGGGTACTCTAGGTTTTATGCAACTGAGCTCAAATTCGTTTTTTAGTTATTTAACATGAATGACTATTTACTGGCATTAGCAAAACCTGCATACCACGTTGCATTCATCGGGTCTGAGTTTATTTTTACATCAAAAACTTATAACCTATGTTAATATGATGTGGGAAGAGGTCATCATTGCGCAAGATCGAGTGCATTGGAGAGCTCTTATTGCCTCACTTTGCTCCTGAGTGGAGTTCAAAGAGAGTTTTAATGTTGATTGATTTGATGTTAATATGTAAAAAAAAGAATTTAGGTATGTCATTATATTCGATATTTCAATAATTATTTTGCTCAGTTAAAATAATATTGATTGATTCTTTCTCATTTGTGAGTGGAAATGCATAAAAAAAGAAAAAAAAAAAAATCAAAGTACGATAAGGAACTTCTCCGTACCGATTCAAAATACGCATTGAAGTGTCAATACTTATTTTACCGATCATGCTGATTCCCGAAGAGGGTAGGCAGAAAGTTTGGACTTCCATTCTCTCCAATCCAAACTCATTCGCTTTCTCCAAACGCATAACATTCCGCATACATGCTCTTCTATTCCTTTTGCTCCTGACTTGGCCCTCCTGTAAGACGGCACTGATATGGTCGGACGATGTCATTCGAGGTCGGCCTCGTCTGTGTGCACCTATTCTTTCAGATTTATATATCCTTTTAGTCATTCTCTCTTCGTTCATTTTCTTTACATGCCTAAACCTTCTTTCTTTATTCACTTTCATTCTAGTCACTACACTAACATCCACTCCACATTCCTTTCTAATATTATCTTTCCTCACCTTATCAATAAGTCTCTTTCCGCATATCCTACGCAGTGATCTCATTTCCACAGCATTTATTCCAACTTCCAAAATTTTCGTCCATGTCCAAGTTTCACTCCCATAAATCATGGATAGTATCAGGATTGCATTGTGCATCAACTGTCGATTTCAGAGATATCTTCTTAGAGGTCTAAGTGCACCGCCAACCCTTCTCCCAATCAATTTCCTTCTTTCAATCTCTTTTTCACACCTTGCATCTCTTCTAAATAAATTACCTAAATAGACATACTTCCAAGTTCTCGACATTCACTTTCACACAAAATTGCGTTCTTAAATCTTCTCTTTCAAAACAATGGAAATAAATAAAAAGCACATTTAATGCAGTATCTGTGATTTTTTTCGATCTTCTATTACAACATGGTGGAAGTGTTGCAATTTTTTACTTTCAATAAAGAAACAAATGCTAGGTCATTAGCAAATAATATCCAGCTTTTTTTACATATTAACGATGCAGATTATATTTACGTTATATGTAGGTATGTACTCATCCTCTGTAAAAATCAGCCCATAAACGAAGAATTGATTTTCAAACAAACAAACAAATATTCTACTTGTTCTTCAATATAATCATGTATTCCTTGTGTTAAAACTTAAAAAACTCCTTATAAAATGAACTTCAATTAAGTATAACTCCTTAATAGCAATGTTATGTATACGATTCTGTTTGCTGGTGGTTTTAAAAATCTCTGTAAATAAAGAAAGTTTTCAAAACTCCTTAAAAAAAATAACTGCAATGAATATTATATGACTTATCCATCCAATCAATCTATTTCATACGATATATTTTACATTCGCATTCTATCAATTGCAACAACAATCAATCCACTGACAGTTCTTTCAAATGTCAATTAATAAAAATTCAAAAGTAGAAGAAAATTATATTGTAAAAAGTACTAAAAAGATTACATACTTTCTGTGTTTTCTATAATTTTCTAATTTCCCATGCATTTTTCTTATTTTTTTCTTCTAAAAGGACATTGTCCTAATAAAAGCCTACACTCCAAAAAAATAATTAGCGAAATCGGTCCAGCCGTTTAGGCGCGATGCGATGACATCGGGAAATAGCTCTCCATTTTTATAGTGTTCTTGAATTTTCTAATTTTCCATGCATTTTTCTTAATTTTTTTCTTCTAAATCAACCTTCTCCCAATAAAAGCCTACACGACAAAAAAATAATTAGCGAAATCGGTCCAGCCGTTTAGGCGTGATGCGATGATATCGGGAAATAAATCTCCATTTTTATAGTTTTCTTAAATTTTCTAATTTCCCATGCATTTTTCTTAATTTTTTTGTTCTAAAAGGACACTCTCCTGATAAAAGCCTACACGACAAAAAAAGAATTAGCGAAATCGGTCCAACCGTTTAGGCGCCATCCGATGACAACGCGAAATAGCTCTCCATTTTTATATATAAGATAAAAACAGTCTAAAATGAATAGGTATAGTCTATGTCCAGGCGCTATCTACTCATAAACAGTTTCTAATAAAATGTTCTCACCAATTTCCCATAGATGTCTCGGCATTGAAATAAAAATATCATCACTCATCGCAAAGGAGAAATCTGTTATGGTGAGTGATGAATTTTACTTAAAATAAATAAATAAATAATTAATACCTACATAGCTTATAAACATTCGATTGCCTCAGGCAGACATGTCGAATGTCTCATGATTTCGGATTTGCGGAGATTTCGACGAATTCGACCACTATCTGACTGTAATTGCCGACCCCAGAAAAGGAGAAAAGGATTGATCATTTCAACTACTATGGTCGTTTTTTTCAAAACCCGGGGTTAACCTGTCTCAAACTGGGCGAGACCGGTTGGTTTGAAAAAAAAACAATAGACTATAACAAAGAGTTCCCCCGGCTGTAGAAAATAGATAGATACATTTTTTTAAATTTTCTGAATGGCAATACATTTCAATGATATATTTGCTTTATATATTTATTTTAAGATTTAAGAGCTATGTTCATTTTTCCCACCCTCAGGTTAGTTACCCCATTTCATGAAAATATGTTGCGATGGAATGGTTGTATGGACGAGATCTATCTTACAAAATATCGCTGCATACACACGTAACGATTTATCTATATGATTTGACCGATAACCGCTGATTTTTCAATTGCTTTCTTCGTTAAGATTTGAAAAATGAGCGATTATCGGTCAAATCTTAAAGATTAATCGTTACGTGTGTATCCAGCTATTGATCTCATAGAAACCTCGATACAATACATAATCATATCTATATATTATACTCTATGAGAAAATGACCGAAAAAGTAAACTAATTTGAAACATTTTGAGGCCATACTCGCTTATCACACACCCATTATTGGACGGAATTGTAATGTCCAAAATTATGTTCTTTATTGCAAATTTAGCATGTACTGAGGATGCCCAAGATGTCCAAGTAGGTACTGAGGATGCTGAGGATTGTGACCATCATCACACACCAGCTGCACCAGCCTGAGTTCCTTGTCCGCTGCAATGTACAGGGCCTCCCACAATGTTTTTTTTTAGCTCTGCACTCGCTTTCGAGTTATTCGGAGTCCTCCGCTCCTATACGAGTACATTATACCCTCAATTTGATTACTTAATAATTGATGAGCTATTGCTAAGCATAAGGGGTAAAAATCGAGACAAAGAAATCTATGCAAACTACTTACAACATATTCGCGAAACTTTCTTTGTGTTGAGCGTCGTCGATCCAAAATCGGTATAAATTTAACGCAACCGGCGGATGTCATAGTTAATGGCACAAACTTATAAGTAGGTTACCTCGGCATAGCAACGGTCAACTTTGAATTATAACTGAAATATTAACAATACAATTAATACTAGCGGCCCCACATACTATTCCCGTCTAAGAGGCATCAGAATTTGCAATGTGATTAATATTGGCATGAGGAGAGTCAAACAAAAGGTAGAGATCCGAGTGATGGAAAAGGAAATAATTAAGGAGAGACTAAAGACTCAACGACATCAACAACCTTGGGTGGGGTTGCCGGCTAAGAATAGCACCTCTGCTCTTTTTGCTGGTTTTTTGAACATCCTGTAAGAGGCAGGAAATCGAAAAATCAGATAGGGACCGTGAGGTTGACCACCCCACGTCCTTAAACCTCAACTGGTCAGAAAAGGCACAAGAGCAACGAACGCCTTCGAGTGCAATGGAGAGCTCTTGATGCCTCACTATGCTCCTGAGTGGGGCTTAGGCCTCCCGCATTGTGGGTTGGTTTGGGGGGGATCCGCGACGGGCTTGATTTGTGTGGGGCCGGCTTTTCGGTTTGGTTGCTTTGATCGAGCTGGGGGGTCGGATGCGGGTCGGGATGATACTTAGATGGATGGGTGAATGGTTGGTGCGATTGACAGAATATGGCAAAATACATAACATTGGATTGTTCGGAATTACACTGGTTAAATAGGTAATTAATTTATCATTAGGTATACGGATTCGAATTCGATATTCATAGTTATAGGACCGCTGGACAACGGTTGACGGGAAGGCTAGTTAACAATAAAAATAAAATAAGCTGCTTATTTACTCTAGGTACTATTCTATATTGGCTTTCTTAGAGAATGAAGCATTTTGTACAAGTTATAGGTCGCCACTCTTATACGGACCAAAATCGAGCTTGCTTTGGAACAGCATCAACAACAAACTTATAAGGTTACCACTTTGAATAGCTTAATTCATGCTGGACGAGTGTTCTAGAACGTTCAAACATTTAACGAAATTTGTATTTTTCGAATTTTCAAAAATCGAACGATTTCAGTTCCTTGTCAAAAAATGTTGCATTCAATTTCAAATAAGTTATTATGTTAGCCAAACAATTCTGCTCTTTTTGGTATATGATATTATTATTCGTGGGAGCTGTTGAGATTTATATAACAGCATGGACAGGGCTAACCTCTAATTTACGAACTAGCGGCACGTCATGAAGAGAATCATTGGATTTACTCGCTATTGGACAAACTCATTTGAATGTATTTAATATTATTTATTTGTATATAATATAATATTATAAATTGTGAGTGTATATGTATAAATGTTAGGGTCAATGTCCCAGCACTGTCCGCAGTAGGTGAACGAACTCGCTGGAGTTTACTGGGTTAAAAGTTGAACGAACCAAGATGAGATGTATTGAAACAAACTACACCACCATCACAGAACACACATACATACGAACCTACCTACTCCATTATAATATTATAACTGTACTAGCGGCCATACCCGAGCTTTCCCCGTAACGACTTTTTTAAATAACCCAATTTAAACCATTACTTAAGTTCTATTAGTGTTATCAATAGTTGTATTATTTCAATTTGTTCAATAGGTGTAAATAAAAAAACATACTAATTCGGTGAACCAACTTGAAAAAAAAAATGAGAAAAGCACCGAATATAACACAAGATGTTACGGGACGATTTCCCAATTCGATCACAAATTTTCCAAATTGGTCCCTTGATTTAAATTTGAACCCAAATATTATATCCTGTTTCAAATCATAGAAATGTTGAAATCTCCTTGGTATAATGTTCCGTCAGCTAAATCTATAGCAAGGTATTTATTTTTATTTATTTATTTATAATTTTAAAATGTAGTAAATAATGATCCATGTGAAGGTTATTGTTAGCCATTAGGTAAAGTTTGCTCTTCAATTAAGAATTCAAACTTTGATTACCTATTTTGATATATAATGTTATAAATATTTACTTACTTATTTCAGAAAGAACTGAGTGTTGAATAAATACCATCATCAAAAATTTTGCTAGGGCCACAAACTTTTCAAACACATCCTGAAAATACGACAATTCCGGGCCTCCGCGGGATTACTTGGAAATTGATAGAAAAATAAATTTCATTACATAAAATTAATTTAATATTTTTGGAAAAACTTAGAAAGTAAGCGAACTTAGCGAATTTTGATTTATTGATCTGGTAACCATTTATACAAGTTTTTACTGTTTAATTATTACTTGTTCACAACATATTGTAATTCACAAAATTTTATAAATCAGAAAAATACTCTACGCATTAATTTTAATGACAACTTATCAAAGAGATTTGTACCTATCACAGAATAATCGTCAATGCATGTCCGTATTAAGGATGGACAGCATTAGAAATCTATATGAGCTTGTTGGTGAACACTAATAAAGCAAGAAACTATTTTTCGGTAGATTTCCGAAGTAAGTAATGATATGGAATCAAAATCTGTCTGAAAATAATATATCTTTGAAACCACTGGCTAATCACTTTCAAGGTCACCAATTTTAATAACTTGGTTCTTGCAATTTTTGTTATCTGTGAGCTTTCACAAGGGAAAGAGTTTTCGCCAAATATTATTATGATTTATTTATCAGCACATTATTTTTCTTTCAGTTCTATATTTCGTGGTTACAATAATGTTACAAAAGGGGGTTGTGCTTTGAAACAAAACGCACAGAGGAATGCTTCTGATTGCTTATAACAGCGGTGCAAGTGGATAGATTAAACGTCGGTGTGGTGTGTATACATATAGCATTAGTGGTATTCTGACAGCCTCTTCTCATACGTTGCATGACCGGTGTTGCTAGTAACAAAATACACAAGCTCCTCCGTGTGCTGTGATAATGTTACAGTGGTACTTGCCTGCTTATTTCCATTGTAGCACATTACAATTATTATTAGCATCGGTGATTACCCGGTGTCAGTAGGGAAGCGTAGGGAATTCGACGAAAATCATCAATAACTAATCGATTATGCAAACAATAATTAATAACTTCGATTCATCTTCCAGTAACATATTGAGCAGTTCAGAATTCATGTTCAACTGCTTCCCCTTCTGTTAGAATTTTGAATGTTTTCACTTGAAACAAATTTTGGGAATCAGGTGTTATGATTTTGTCACCGTCCTCGAATGAACACTACAGCCCTTAATTACCTCAGTCACTCTTAATAGCAGACTGGGTTTGCTCGGCAACGTCTCCCGTATGTTCCCCGAAAACGTAGGCCAAATCAGCTTATTTTACAACCCGGGCAGCACAAGAAGAAGAGAAAGATCGTGCCTTACGATTGTATGAGCTTGTTGCAGAGTATCGGACTAATCTGAAAAAAAAAAGCGGAGCGGCTGCCATAGGACAGAAGTGCATAGAGGGACCTAGTGACCACATGCTCCATCTAGGTAGCGAACGTGGATAGTTAACTAAAAAAAGACACGTGTAAAGCTTAGGCTTAATATAATATTAATTTAACATATCATACTGACGGAACTTGACTCAAAACCAGTGGACAGACAGATTGTGAGAAGACCGAAGCTAAGGTGGATGGATATGGCAAACAAATACTGGATGATGTAGTTCCAATGTTGATGATACTGAAATAGAATATACTTATCTTACAGTACATATTATATTCCCCATTTAAGGCCCCCCGCACACCGCAAACCAGCCCAGAGAAGACCAATCCGCAGCAAACCCGACCCGCACGAAACCGACCATCTAGCTCGATCTAATCAGTAATCAGACCAAAAAGTCGGCCACACACAAATCAAGTCCGCCGCGGATCCCCCCCAAGCCAAATGCAATGCTGGAGGCCTAAGCCCCACTCGGGAGCATAGGGAGGCACATTTCGCTCGAAGGCGTCCGAGGCTTATTGTTCCTTTTCTGACCGGTTGAGGATTTTCTGGAAAAAAATTTTTTTGAAGTTTTTGTTTTGTAGTGATTATTGAATAGTTAGGTACCTACTATTGAGAACCAAGCAGAAAAATTTATGGAATTTAGTTAGAATGAAACAGATTTAAATACATAACTCCTCCAAGATTCTAAGCCAGCGTTTTTTTTTAATAGTTATAAATAGCAGAATTGACCAAATCTAAGCATTTGAAATGTGATAGTTTCGTAGAATGGATTAACATTATGGGGGGAAATGTTGCACCTCCAAGTGTGAATTACCAAAACCGATATTAATCAGCACATGAGTTCTCTAAACAGTTGTCAGAAACTTGTAAATCGTTGTAGAAAAGTTCCAACTGATCCATGATTATTAAGGTGAGGATATCATATAAATAGAGGGTCGAAGAGGTCTTGACAGGAGACATTTTTCCGGCTTCCCAATCGGGATAAGCCAAGAGTAAACGACGGAAATGTTCCGAGCAATCTGGAACAGAGAAATTTTTTGACCAGCGATCTTCAACGTTTGAGAGATCTGACACAGCAAAAGAAGGATCGATAAAGCTATAGTTACATCAAGAAAGTTTATTTGTAGAAATTATTATGTTGGATGATTCACTTACATGTCATTGTAATCAAAGGAGTAGGTACACCTTCAAATCCGAGTCACGTCAAAAGTGTCAGTGTCGCTCCGATACAAATGGCTCATTGTTACTCTGAGAACTATTGCCGAAATAAGCGTCGATTTGTTCAATTTGGTATTCACGTCGCAAGAAGCCCATGCGGTTGAAGTGATTTTAAGTCCAAGAAATTTGCAAAATGTCAAGAAGTAAACAAGCATCAATGTTTTCAAAATAAAGTTAAATTATTTGGGAATTACCAATACACAATATTTAAATACTTTTGTAAGTTTTGTAAAACATAAATAAAAAATTAAAACGATGCGACATTATTGAAATCCCTAGTCAAATGTAGTTTTTCGTAAATTTTCACCCATGCAATTATTTGGGTAGGATGTCTTTTTTTTAAGGTAAATTCTTCCTACTTCCTATGTTTTCTGAATTTATTTAGAAAGTGCATTGTTATGAAAAGTTTTATTGAGAAATAAAAGAAATTATTAATTAAAAATATTAAGAGTATAGGTATTCAAACAGTTACTCACTTTTCTTACTTACTTTTGATTGATTTATTCTTCACCCCTGCAGGCTGCATCATCACAAATTCCTAGAAGCTCAGATCCAGTGCTGCTCCGGTTTGAATGACTACCTATTCTTCTATATGACTTCTTAATGCCCCTTGCACTTCAGTTATGGAGATGAAATGGGTAGGTAGATTATGCTTAAGAACAAAAGTTGAGTACCCACTGTTCTTCCGCTATTTCCACCGTTACTTTTTTGCCAATTTCTGTGTTTTGGGAGGGAAAAGTGCAAAATTGTGGATCTTTTCGCCCCTCATGTAGGTAGATTTTTTGCTCTTATTATTGAAGTAGGCTATAAGGAAATATGAAGAAGTATCGGAAACCGACAGCATGCAAGATGTGTTAAATTGAAATGGGACTTGTTCTCTACAATGTCTATAGATGGAGTAGCCGTAAAAGAACAGGACTGGACAGCTTGTGGCTACACTCGGGAGGCGTAGAATGGTAAGGTGACGTTCTTGCTGGACACCAATGAAGGGTGCGTGGAAGATCTAGGCACGTTGATTCAAGAACTCTTTAATCATCCTCCAGCTAACTTTGTGCACCTTTTGGATCGCTATACAGGATTGCTGCCTTATATTGATCATAAAATTAACCTGACTGTTTCGTAAGATTGATTTTTTGCACGAATCTGAGCACACTTTAACATAAATACACTTTTGATATATTTCTCAGAAAGCAAAACTTGTGTTGTGTAATTGGGAGCACCGACGATCAAACCTACGACCTTCAGAATGGCAGTCGGCGACTGAACCACTAAGCAACCAACCAATCCAATCCACCTCTCCCTTTATGACTCCACTTAGGGGAATAGAGAGGGAACAAGAGCCCTCCGTCCGCTACTAACCCCTCCTTTAAAACCCTTGACCACCCGAGTTATAGAATCAAGAAATCCTGGTTAATGGAAGTTATCATTTCGCGACATCGCCGTAACAGCCCGTTCCCATTTGTCAAGGGTCGGGTCCAATAATTATTAATCTGGTGCTGTTGTAGTGGCAGAACATTTTGTATGAAACTGTTCACACACCTGGCAACAATCGGGTCCGGATGTGAACAGCGATCTTCCGCAATGTGGGGCAGATCACAGGGGGGGGGCACCAGTTGCCTGAAACCCCCCATCCCCCTGTTGGCTCCAGGCGTCCGAGGCTTATTTCTTGCGCCCTTTTCTGATATGTCGGGGTTGAGATTGACAACCTCATAATCCCGATCTGATTTTCGAGTTCCTACCTCTTATAGGATGCTTAAAACCAACAAAAAGCGCAGAGGTGTTATTCTTAGTCGGCAACCTCAAACCAAGGTATAGTGCCAGAAAAAAGACTGATGAGATTTACATGTCGTCTATTATAAATTTGTTTAACTATGTACCTTTCTAATAAAAAATAATTACCGTATTGCATGTTATATTTCTACCCTACGTTATTTAAAACAAAAAAAAAACATTTAAACTTATTACAATGAAAAAAAATCTTTTTTTTTTCAGAACTTAAACATACAACGTTTGTATAAAAAACTTAAGAAAAAAACTTACCATTGAAAAACACACAAGAGTCGTATCACAAAATTTTGTAACTAAAATTTCATATTTCACCTTATAATTAAGTACCTATTCGATGTACATACGTATTTCAAATTATCTATGAAAAATTTGCAGTTCAAAGATCTTACCTGCCTATTAAAATGTATTAATACAAAGATGATCTTATAAATCAGTATTTTTGAAACTGATATACCGTTTATTTCCGTCGATCTACCAATCATTAAAATTTATAAATAGACATCTTGATAAATTAAACATTCACAATATATACATAATATATGGTTGTAACATCGGCTAACAGATTCTAAAGCCGTTGCATCATAACTCGAATTTTAATTGTACGTATATCTACCTTCATACATTGTATCTTTTAAGAGGTGAAGCTTTAAAAAATGCCCTTAGGCGAATAGCGGATTTGCTATTAAAAGAGTATAGGAAATAGGTTAGAATGGGGCCAAAAAGAACAGTTAATTTTTACAAAAGATACACCAATGATTCATTAATCAAATTGAAATAGACATGCTCTTAAGTTAAAAAAAAAGCTATGTGATAAAAAATGACCCAGAGAATAAGTAGTGTGATACCTAGTTTCGCAATATTAAGACCAGTAGGTGTTTCTTGACTACATAGAATGATTAATTATTTTCTCTAATTTAAAATATGGGTTACATTCTTGTGATCGGGTATTTAAGAATATGCAAAAAACTAGTATGCGTAAAGATGTTTTGTACGTGAGATGAAACACATTATGAAATATGTACATACAACGGAGACGATTTCCCAAAATTATTACATACAAATATATACAAATTACCCATCTTATATATAAAAATGGAGAGCTATTTCCCGATGTCATCGCATCACGCCTAAACGGCTGGACCGATTTCGCTAATTCTTTTTTGCCGTGTAGGATTTTATCAGGAGAATGTCCTTTTAGAAGTAAAAAAAAATTAAGAAAAATGCATGGAAAATTAGAAAATTAAAGAAAACTCTACGTAGACAACTTTATTAGTACTTTTTACCTTATAATTTTATTTAAATTTTGAATTTCGACAGAAATTGTCAATTGGCGCGTTTAACAGAATGTGGATATAATATACATGGTTTAAAACAGACGCATCGTTCGGAATCACATTGGTTAAATGATAATTAATTCATCACCATACAAATTCGAATTCAATATTCATATTATTTAGGAACACAGGACAACGTCTGTCGGGAAAGAGTTTTTTTATGAATCTGTGCCCTCTCAAAGTGAACAAAAGTACACTCATTCACAGATAGTATGCTTGTGTCGTGAAAAGGAAAGATGGCTGGCACCTGGGATCAAATGAAAGAAAGTCGACGGCGTAACCGATAGGCTTCCAACCACTTCCAGTTATTTATGAATGACACATAGGGAAATAGCTTCCACATACGTTCTCTTTAGTCAACATTTCTTGAAAGCGGGGCGCACGTCTATCAGTGGTGGTGGAGAAGGAGGTTGCTTGGAATAAACCAGTCTACAGATTGAGACCCGAAAGAAGAAGAAAAACTCAAATAACACTCTTGAGGTCTTGAAGAACTGTCATCATTGTATGATCATATTCTGATGGATGGATTGATTAGGTGAGGTATACAAACAACACCTAATCAATTAATCGATATAAAGAAATCTATAATATAAAAGAAAATCTTGATTAGTGCGAACACACTCGAGATGATTCTTCTCAGCACCGGATAACAGAATAATTATCAAAAAAATCGAAAAATGGATAGCGAACAAAATATAATATCAAAGTTAGTATGGAACGAACTGACAACAACGCCATCTGTGAAAAAATCAATAACGACACAATTTTTATTCACTTGACATTGAGTTTCAAAACATTGGTAGGTACGCAGATTTTTGATAAAATTTCTTTCGAGCTTTCAGAAATAAGGTTTTTAACATTCAAACATACTTTAAACGTATTTTTATATATTACAAATTCGAAATCAATATTCATAGTAGTCTATCGGGAAAGCTGGTATTAAAATAATCTTGAAATAGCTTTTAACGGTACTTACTTTTCCCACGACCCTCAACACCACGTGTCGCATGGATATATTTGTTGTTTCATAAGAGAATTTGTCGCAGACTTTATGTCTAGGCGAGGTAGCACGGCCCTCTTACAAGTTGCCCAGTTCGTCACTCGAACGCAAATTCGCACAATAGGTATGTTGCGAGTTGCGACTTATCAGCTTCTACCCTAGGCTCTAATTTCCTAGAAAAGCACAAGTAGTGTCGTTGTATAGCGGCCGCCATATAACGGATGAATGTCAAAATGTGAACTCTGATTCCAATTATGAATTATCGCTTTTTTATGAATCTATTTTCAGTCAATGTGAACACAAATACATTTTTGACATCTTTCACGCTAAACAAAGGACGTGTCGTTGTCAGAATACCCTGTAAACATCTAGAAAATCCACCCCCCACCCTCCCCCCATGATTTTCCTTAGCCCAGAAACCACCAGCTTGTACATAGGTAAGTGCCTACTTTGGAGAAAAACATGAGTGTTCTCTTGGAAGTTAACATGAGAACTGATTTCATGTACCTACGGCATGTTAGTTATATTCCCATGTCTTTCTATGCTTCTTAATTGTGATTATAAAGGAAGTAATGATTTTTTGATTGATTGATTGACTAGGTAGATAGATATTTTTGTTGTCGTTTATTTTGCTCATGTTTTGGTTAGATAAATTATATGTCAAAGCAGTTAAACTTCCAGGTGTCATAACACAATTACGTATTATAAATTAGCACACGGCACTTTATATAGGTGTGCGCTGGTGCCGTATAAATGAATAACATATAATGATGCGAGGCATGCTTTATGCTCAGTCCATAATACCTTCAGTACGGGAGGGAACTCCTACAACTTCTAATTACTTCCTATTCTCTGTGTACACTTCTCCATCGAGTTCACTGACTCAGCCGCCTCACTATTGCCTACTACATAATAATATCTATCGTACCACAGACAATATTATAGCCGATGTCTGACACTTCTGGATATCTACCTACTATGTTTCATCATTTTTCAATTATTCTAACCGCGATATTCTTTATTTCACTCATTCGTCCCTTCATTACCTACTCGTTTCTTGCCGTGATATTCCTCAATCCATTCATTCATCACATCATTCTTTAATTCTAACCGTGATATTCTTCTATTTTCTCATTCATCCCTTCATTATTCAATGAAATCACTATTTATACCTTTTTCTTACTATTACAAATTCTGCGGCATCTGTATTATTTCGTTTTGTATTGTGCCGAATGACAGTTGGAGTTGACCTAGGAGAAAGCTGTTCTTCCTCCCGTCAGGGTACCGAAGACGAGGAAGACCCTCTCACATCGTTTTCCGATCCTTCGAAGCGAAGCTGAGGGATTGTGACATGCTGTTGGAGAAGTTCATTGAAGCCGTGTAAGATCGAGCGCGGTGAAGGGCTGTTGTTGCCTCTCTAGTCCTTATGCTATATTCGTTGCTTTGACGATAATAGTGTCCACGGGAAATAGTAAAGCGACCACATTGTGATACCTGATCAGAGGTTAGGTTCCTACACACATTTTTTTATATCATGAATATGTGCTTACTCTAAGTTAACAATATAAGTAATTACATTATTTAAATCGTTCACAGTATGCTACTAAAGTGTAAGAACACGTGGAAAGCGGATTCCGACCCGCGCCGACCGGCTCATAGATTGTTGTCTATGGTTTCAATGCATTTAAATGGGCATGCCGGAAAGCGGGTTCCTGCTTTTTCTGTGTGCATTCCCAATCAAATGCATAGTAACATTCTTTGCGCCGGTCGGCGCGTGTCGGAATCGGATTTCTACGTGTTCTTAGCCATAGGCTTGTGTCATGAAAGAGGAACATGGTACCTACCTGGGATGAACCCACGTCCTCCTGTACGAAACTTTGGCGTCATAACCGCTAGACAACCGACCACTTCATCATAGCCCATTCTTCCATCAGGCTATCCTTTGGTTTTGGTATATTGTTCACCGTGTTGAGCCCTTCGAAAAACAGGTGAGAAATCCTAAAGATGGTGTGGGAAGAGTTGATTTACATTTCGTATGGTCAAGCGCAGTGAAGACATTTTGTTGCATCCCTATTCTTCTAAGAGACATTTTCAGTTATTTTTAATATAATAATTACATTGTACGTAGATAAATAATAATTTAATAAAAAGAACGACGGTATAAACTCCTTCAAACTATTTTTTGTAGGTCTTATATGTACTAAAATTATCGTTTATCAGGAGTAATAATTATTATAATTCGTTTCTAGGTAATAGGTTTATTTTATTTCTTTTTTAATGTAATTATTTATATTTTGATAGATAATAATATTATGTGCTTCTTCTTGCTTTGTATCCGAGGTTTCTTCCAAACACATTCTCGCAGCAAAATGAAAAATATCGTCCGCCATTGTGCATTATCGATAAGAAGTAGAATATTGAATATCAAGAAATGAACTAAACAAAATTTTAAATAATTTATATCAAATAAAAATCAATGTAGCTATGTAATTTAATTTTCAAAGGAGTAATAAGTAGGGAGTATTTTAAAAGCTGATGGTTAATATTATTTGAAATAAATATGTACATCTGCAAAGAGACATCTTTAGAATATGCTGAAAAATACTTTTGCTACTGACTGGCGTTAAGCTTACACATTTCGATCGGTAGATGGATGCTTTAATAGTGATGGGAACATTCCATATTTATAATCGATAAATTATTATTATCCACCGTTTCAGATGTTTCATATTATTTTAAATAATCAGAGATGCCGTAGAAAAGCATTAATTTTTTAATTGCATAATATTATAACAAGTATTCGAGTTAAATCTTTATTTTAAAGCATTTTCTTTACTTTTTTTTTCTTTTTCATAAAGCGTCATTTTGATATTTCGTAATTTAAATAAAGGTTATTTTGAAAAAAATTAAGGGTTCACAAAGATGTATAAAATAATCAACAAACCCCTTGCCTTTTATATCACAACATAACTGATAAAAATACAAAAATAAAATTAATGTTGGCAGCTTAGAGCAAGAGAATACTCTTGCTCTAAGGTTGGCAGTTATGATCTTTTTATGATATAGCAACATTAGTTTCACTTCTAAACGTTGGCTAGCTTGTTTTGTTCCAATCTTCTTCGGTAGATGTCGTTTATGTTTTAGTTTACCAAACAGTTTTTTGTCGATGTCAAAAAGGCATACACTGACGTTTCTGTCGCAGCACGTATTCGTGAAATTGTGCGGACTGTTATGGGCTTGTCTGCTTCTTGGTTTTTGCTCGATTATTCTCTAGTTAGGTGATGAAATTCGTGTTCTTGTGTTTATAAAAGTGAATATACTGTTAATAAATGTAAAATTTTCGGTAAACTTGAGTTTTAGCGTCGCGAACATTTTTATTCGAATTATCCACAACTGTCATTTCCATGGTCATTTCATATGACGTTTCCATAGATTTTTATTCACGTATTTGGCGGTATCAGTGTTGCCTAGTCGCAGAAACGCGTCCAAATATTTCAAAATTTCGACCGACGGCAAACAACGCATTTTCTTTTTTATTTCCACTGACTTGCACCCGAAATCGACTGATGCAGCAAGACAACGCATTTATTTAAAAATAAAATCGTGCGACCAAAAACAAAACATTAGTAAGTCAAAAAATACCTAATTTATCACAATAATAATATTTATTTATTTATTTATTCATTGTACGGCTAAAGAGCCTTTTTTATAATAATATATAATAATCACAAATATACAATCATACAAACATTATCAATAACATATACCCATTTACAATTAAAAATAAATAAAAAATATTACACTTTACAGTTTTCAATGCCTATACCGCTTTAACAAATAATTTAAATCAAATATGCGGCAATTTATTTACATAATAATGTTTGATGACATTAAGAACATCGCAATGCAAAACAAGATTTTTTTTAATATTATGTAATTTTTACATAATAACCTAAGTTGTGTCTTTTTTCATATAAAGGCCCAGGCAATGGATTTTATAAATAGGTATATGTGTAATAAATAATTTGTGTATGTTGTATATTCTTCTAGTGTCGCCGATCACCTGCTCTATGTAGCTCTTATAAGATAAATTACATATTGTGATAAATTATTTTTGAACTTACTGAAAATGTTTTTTTTTTGTGGCACGATTTTATTTTTAAATGCGTTGTCTAACGCCGGTCGAAACATCATAGATATAGTACTATTGGATCTATGCAACTTTGGGGTATCATGATAAAAATAGCTGACTAGCTGCAAAAGTCGGAGGTTTTGTTTGCTAGAAGTCTGTATAAAACGTTCTGATTATCATATATTTTCGTGATTTGTGTCTACGTGAAAAACTGAACATGGTTAAATCGTGTTGTGCGTAAAATTGTATTCATTTTTTATTTATACAAAAAATTTTAATGAAAAGAAAATAAATATACTGGATGATAATTTTCAAAAGAAATGATTTCCAAGGTATATATTGCAAGGAACACCAGTGTAAAAAATAATTATAACGCAATTAGCTACTAAATATATGTTTTCTTTCAAAGAAAAAGTATGGAAAATAGAGGTTCATAAATATTGTCCTAAAAATGTGTATTCTGTATTATTCGCTATAGGAGACAAAATACATAACAAAACATGTCCATTCATCACAAACAAACAGAATTTTTTTAAGGAGAGTAATATTGTAATCGGAGAATTTTGCTCTAAACAAATAATACAAAGAATTCCCCCTTGCCGCTAGTCACGTGACCTTCCATACAAACAGTGTTGTCGCGGTTGACTGTATGTTTGACAGCTCGCATTACCAGTCCGATGCGAAATATTTGGACGCGTTTCTGCGACTAGGCAACACTGATACCGCCAGATACGTGAATAAAAATCTATGGAAACGTCATAGGAAATGACAGATGTGGACAATTCGAATATAAATGTTCACGACGCTAAAACTCATTTTTACCAAATTTTCATAATAATAATATGTTTAGAAGGTGATTTTGTTATCTTGAAGATTATTTGATTTGCTGTTTGTGATACTACCGAAAATATGGGTGAGTACCGGCGTTGTCAATATTCCTTTTATTGAGTGACGTTATCGATTCTCCTCGAACGCAATGTACAATTTTGGTTTAAATTATTGGGCTGTTATTTTCTGGATTTGGTTTTGTTGTAAATTTATGTCAAAATTATCGATTTTTTCTTCACTCTACTCGCACCCTTGTTACCCCATCATTGAAACTCCTTATTGACCCAACTTAAATGTTAAAATATAATGTGTTACGTAGCAAAGATATTATTTTATTATGCCTACATTTTTTATCGCAGTCACCCTGATCATTATCTCTATAATAGATTACAAAATGATATATATAATTTGCATTAATTATTCATGAATATACACCTATATTATGATATTTCTTGTTTTATATTGCCTGTATTTTCAAATATTTTGGATTTGGAAAAACCAAAGGTGCTAATTCTTGTTATTTATTTTACAACTTTTCGTTTTTCAAGACATAACGAATGGAAGTGATATATTTATATGACATAGCTAAGTTTTCGTCTGCACTTGTACCGTGATGGAATTTTTTTTTCCACTATTTTAACCTAATTAATAAATCCTATATTATTAAAAAAAAATTGAATTTGATTAACGGTTCTATGATGATCTTTAATAATGAAATGTAGTGAGGAAAATTAGTTATCAAAATTAAAGGCTATAATTGTGTTAAACAATTATTTGTCATGAAAACGATCTTCCACAACATGAAGTAGGTAATCAGCGATTGACTTGTTTTGTCCATCGCAATTTTCTAGGAGTAATCAGCGATTCACAAAACGATCGTCATTTCCTAATTAAATAATACACTTTGTACCTTCCATGTATGTACATAAAGAATACTGTTATCGCAAAAAATTTAATGCGATAACAATCTATACATATGTTTATTTTATTCTTTTGTAACCTTGGAAAATAAACACAGATTTCACTTTGAGCCCTAATTTTGTACAATTTCATCCAGTAAGTGCATACATGGTTTTTTTCGAAGAAGTGTCAAAATTTCATCTAAGGAAGGCTTTCTATGTTCTTAGTTATCCACAGATACATAAACGTGCCTGTGTAGGACAAAATAATTTTGTTTGCGCAAAGGTCACAGTTCACGAGTAACTTAAGGTCATGAAGCTCGTCAAGTTTATATCACATATCGTGTGTGCTCACCTTTTGTTTCCTTCATCGCTATACCTGCGTGGAACATTTCTTCTTTCCTATTTTCAAATATGGAACAAAACGACAACTGTTGCTTCATGTTTTTTTGTTTCCCATTTTACATATTATATGGTCTTATCTAATGTGTAAAGCATGTAATTGTGTATTATACAACAGAAGTTTTCATCCATGATATAACAGAAAACTGACAGTGTTGTACTGCATTTTAGAGTCTTCTTTTCACAAGCGAAACATATATCGGTAACTTTTTTTACGTATTGATCTCTAGATAATTTTATTGTTAAGGTTTTTAAGGACTTTCGTATATTGCCGCAAACTTCTGATCAAGGGATACCGAATTCATTTTTATTGTTTTTTTTTTCACTTGAAATTTCTACTCGAGGTTTGGTATCCTGTCTGAGATTGGACGGGACCGGTTGACTGGTAGAGAATGCTTCAAGCATTAAGTTCCGCCGGCTATACTGACATCTATGTATTATAAAAGAGTTATTCTTTATTTACTATCAATTTAAAATATTTTTAAACCTGTCACTGAAATTTTATTCTAATATCATTTGTCTGCATTTTTTTATTTGATTTCGCATCTCGTAATATCATGCTCATATCGAATTTCTTGAGTCCATACTTTTTTGTTTAATTTTTTATTGCTACGACTTTTGACGATAATTCTATGAGATTATATGAATGTTACGTGATTGAATTTGACAGGTGGCCTCCGGCTATAGACAAACATTGCCAGTGTGCAAGAATAATGATTAATTTTATTTTTGTTAATTTTATTTATGGACCGGACAAACAAAATATATAAACTCGTATTATTTGTCTATGCTCTCGTGTTGCGAAATAATTGTGAATTTATCTTTTTTGTACGTAATGAAGTTTATGTTGTAATCGTTTTTTATTCGTATATGATAAAATAGTGTTTAGTTTAATTTTTATTTCATTAGCCCGTGATCGGACACCTCAGGACATGGCCTCCTCCTCCATTTACGCCACTTCTTCCTGTCTCTGGTCAGTCTGGTCATCCCCATCAACTCTTCCCCAATGGCCTGTACGATGTCGTCGCTCAATCTCGTCGGCTGTCTGAGCTGTCTCCGTACACTTCTTCGGCCAGTCTCTGCTCTCTTTCTAGTCCTTCGCCCTGCTACTCCACTGTTCATCGTCTCTGTGGGATACATGACCAGCCCACCTGCCTTCGAGCTTAGCAATTTTATCACCCACATCGGTGACTCGTGTGCGTCGTCTTCGGATTTCAGTATTTCTGATCTTTGCATGTCGCGCTGTGCGACTCTCATCTTACGCGTTTTTTTGTGAGAGTCTATGTTCCTCATTCCTATATCAATGTAGGGAGAACGTATTGGTACAAAACTTGTTTTTCATGTTTCGAAGCATCACTGATTTGAACTCTTCATTTGAATTTTCATTATTGTTGTCCAAAAATGTTTATATAACCAAAATTCCAAATGAGGAAATCCGCTGCACTTGTTTCATTTTAAGATGTTCTAAGTTGGAGTGGAGAGAGGAGATATCCCCGGAGAGATCACCAAAGTAATGGATGGAAATCTGGTGATCGGCATCTCAAGAACCAGACTAATTCCTGAAAAAAAAACAGGCCCTAGATCTGGATAATGGGAAGTAAAAATTTCTCTTTTAGCATCTACATAGATCCGGTGGAATTCTCATAAAAAATCTTTTACTAGACCTAAAAGCGTACATGTCACTATGTATGTGGTGAATTACCTTCACAGCCTCTTGGCTCGGGTCTTACTACTAAGCCACCGTGCACTCTCGCCAAGTATTAAGTTCTTGCGGATTCAGTGTCAGACGACGACAATCTCCAAGTATCGGTTTACGCCGATTATTATTTATAGACGGAGGCAGTAATACGGGTGTATAATTTCATGCGAACGGACCAAAAAGTTAGTCAGCGTTAACAGGTGTGATGGGATCATGTTTCGTGGCGCTGCATATATGATATCTTGGGGAATCATTCAACTGTGCTTGTCTTTTCTGCCATAATTATTATTCAAATGAATAAATAGATATCTCTCTGATGGCGCTACAGCTTATATCGAGTTTTGCTCTCCCCTAACAACCGTTTCAATCCCTGGAAATATTATTTAAATGACACCCAATTGTTGTATAAGCTTTTTCAAATGTCTTGTATCCCCAACATTAGCGATTACTTCGGCGAATCTCTCGTTTCTGCGTCGCTCTAAACCTAAACAGTCCAGTCTATTTCATTGCGCAGCCAGGACGTTTGTCTTCGGCTAGATCTTCGTCGTTCCTCAATACTAACCTTCTATATTGTCGACTGCGATTCTCTTTCTGTTCCAGCTCGCCTTCTGACTTTGCCATTCTTAATTATTGCAATTTCGAACCATGATATATTGAACATTCTGCAATGGGCCAATATTTCAAATGCTTTTATTCAGTTCATGGTATTATAGATCAACATTCCTGTTATCACAACATACCCTTCTATTTGGTTCTCCGTTCCTCTAATACTTAACTTAAAGATTCCTTTCATTGCATTTATCAAAGCGCCGTGAACAATTTCTATTTGTCTTATTATTATGTACCGAAGAGCGAAGTTTTTTTTTTTTTTTTTTTTTTTTTTTATTTATAAAAAAAACAAGATAAATATTTACAAATATATCAAATTAGAGTCACGCCAAATCTTATAAGATTTGTCGGCGTGTTCTCTTTCTATGTTCATTTTAAAATATAAACTCAATAATAATATACTACATTAAAATAACCTAAAATTAAATATTCAGTTTTTAGTTTAAAAACTAATTATACAAAAACCCACACTTTATTAACCATTCCTTGACTAACTTCTTTGCAATATTTTTACTTTTGCATTCCTTAATAGATGCCGGCATCATATTAAGTATCTTTGGCACGTTATACTCTAATGTTCTTTTACCGTATTTATTATTAAATTTGGGGACCACATACCCGTCATTAAACTTAAATCTAGTGTGATGCATATGTCGCGGTTTATCTTTATATTCGGTTTTTGAAAACTGGTCAAGGACCATTCTCTGCCAGAACAAGCCTTTAGCTGATAACACATTCAATTTTTTAAAATATAACGAAATATTATTACGCGCCGCGTTGCAAACCTGTTCCCCCACTACTAGTCTCAAAATCGATTTCTGTGCGAACATTACCCTTTTCAAATTAGTATTAGTGCAATTACCCCAGCTACTAATACCATATCTAATCAAAGATTCAGCCAAAGACTTGTATACAGTAATAAGTGTGGACCTAGGCACAAAATATCTTATTCTATAAAACATAGCAGCAATGGATCTTAACCTTTTACAAATAATATTTACATGTATGTCCCACTTAAATCTATTGTCTATATTTAATCCTAAATACAAAAAATTATTTACAACATCTATACATGGACAATCACAAGATAAGGGCTGCTCAACATTTTTATGGATACATGCGTAGCTGTGTGACACCAGTTTCGGAGTCCCACCAACCGTCGCAATACTTGGAGATCTGACATGCATTAGTTTGGTTTTCTTTGCATTAATAATTAAGCCATAATCATGTGACCACCGAACCAACCTATCATAGTCATACTGCAACAATTTGCGAGCCTCCATCTCATCCCGATGCGACACCACAAGTGCCGTGTCGTCGGCATAAACAAAGTATTTACAATGGCGAAACAATACCCTCATACATGAGACAAAAATCACATACAGAGTAGGGCCCAGAATTGAACCCTGTGGTACCCCTGTCAGAATATCTTTTCTTTCACTCAGGTGGTTACAAATTTTTATCGTAATTTTTCTATGTTTTAAGTAGTCCTGAAAGAGCTTCAAAACAGGACCCCTCACTCCAATGCGTTCCAGCATATCAGACAATCTGCAGTGATTGATAGTATCAAACGCCTTAGAATTGTCGACGAACAGTACCAGAACATGTTTTCTATCATTTAGTTCTGAATTTATGTGACTCGAAAACTGGCTAAGCAGTGTTTCTGTGCTTCTGTTCTCCTGGAACCCATGTTGAGAGGGGTCCATTAATTTATGCTCTTTCAAATATGCACTTAATCTCAATAACAGATACTTCTCCATAACTTTTTCAATAATTGGGAGGATACTTATTGGCCTATAATTTTTCAGATCAGTATGTTTTTCATTTTTATAAATTGGTCTTACAATACTACATTTGAGTTCATCTGGTACTATTCCCTGCTTGATAATTAAGTTTACCAAATGTGTTAATGTCGGAGCCAAAATATCGATATTATTTTTAATATCACAGACCCGAATATTGTCTATCCCTGGTGCAGTGTTTTTTAGTTTTGTGACAATTCCTTTTATATCAGAGACAGTAGCCGCGGGTAAAAACATACTAAGTCGCACACTGGGTTGTACAATATTGATCGCCGTGTGGTTACACACATGCAACATCTGAGATATGCTATCCGTAAAATAGTTTAAAAAATTTTTAGCAACATCATCAATTTTACATTTACTGGAAAAATACTTTCTTATAATTTGATCGCAATCATTTTTAGGCTTTCGCCCCAATATACTGTTTAAACAATCCCATGTTTTTTTCACGTCTCCAAAATTTTGTATAAATTTATTATTATAAAATGAAAATTTTGCCTTTTTGATACTCATATTTACCACATTTCTAAAACATTTATAATTACTTTCAAGTACAACATTCTTCGGATTACTCTTCCATCTTCTATACAGTACATCTCTCTTTTTTATTTTCTCAAGCAAATCTGAGGACATCCAAGCAGCCACTGGAGACGGTCTAACACCGTGCACACTCACCTTACTAACAGAGCTTTTCCTATAAATATCATAAAACATTCGTTTTATTTCATCGTACAAAATATTACTATCATTGATTCGTAGCAAGTGCTCCCAGCTCGCCTCTTGACATAATTTTCTAAACATTTTTTGAGATATGGCAGTATCGGCATTGGAGCCGCCCTCGTTAACTGTGGAGCGCGCCGCGCCCTGGCCGTGATTATTATTATTACCGAATAACACTCGAAGAGCCACTGCATAGTGGTCAGCTATTTCTACGTGCCATATACAACTGTGTACAGATAGAGCGCCCATCCTGCCTAGGCTTGCGACTCTTGCGAAGATGTGATCAATAGAACTCTTAACCACCTTATTACACACTATCACCTCTCGCGTAGCTCCATTTATACAGTTTACAAAATAATTATCCAATAAAATATCTTGATATTTCTGTACAATACTTTCATCTGACAAAAGATTCATGTTGATATCCCCAATCAGTACAATATTATCATCAACCGAAAATGCTTTAGAGATATACTCCTCCAATTCCGTCACAAATGCGAGTTTACTTATATTGGGAGGTCTATAGATCGCTATTAAGTTGATATTATGACCATCTGGGAACAATATTTTACCACAAATATTTTCACAGAATTCAAGGTTTGCAAATTCCCGCATGAAAGTGAGACTATCTTTAATGTACACATTTATACCACCCCCTCTTTTGCCCTCTCTACAATAACTATATGTAGTGTATCCCGGTAGGCCATACAGACTAACCAGGTCTTCGCTCAACGAAGTCTCTGTTAAAATCAACACATCGACCTTACACAAGCCATCATTGATCCTCAACAAGAGCTCATCCCAATGCTTAGCGATCGATCTGATATTTAAGTGTACAATGCACAAATCATCACGCCCATCCACCTCAGAATATTGTATATTCATCCATTCTTTCATATCTTTTACTATGTTACAATCAATCTCATCTTCTCCATCTATATAATTGAAAGCCATTTCGGTATCAGGTACAGTATCATTTCATCATAATTAGTTTTTAGAAATAATATCATATACATATCAAAAACAATATTAATAAATTCAGAAAGTAGCATCAATTTATAGGTCAACTTACAGCGGTCATACTTTACATTTGAGGTGAATCGCTTCGTACATAATATAGTATAATATTCAGCGATATGACGAGCGATATGAAGTAGTTGATAAAATCAAAATTTTAAAATAAAACAGTTCGTTGACAAAGTGTTTTACTCCGTGTAATTTATCTGACTTGATTTTTTTAATCATGTCGTTTTTACAAGTGCGTATTGTTTAATTTAAGTCAAGGTCTCCCATATCGGCTTGTCAGCTAGTTTATAGCACATTTCGTTGGCAAGCGAGTCGTGATTTTTTCAACAGTTTTAATATCGGCCGCGGTTTTTGTACAAAAAAGAAATAGAGTCTTATCAGTATCGGGATAATAAATGGTTTAGTTTAGAGTTTCTTCGTGCAATACGTAGTTCTACTAAAGAAATATCTTTCTGATGAGTGATGAGTATTAAACAAGTTTCTCCTTCTCATTATGTATCAAAGAACTTTTTGTGGTCAAATACTGTATTTGTTCAGGGTAATGTATTGAAGAAGCGTTTGATGTAGATTTGTCCTTTATGATTGAAGCGATTGGTAGTATAGCGGTTACAACGCCGACTTTCGTACTGGACGTCTCGGCTTTCATCCTTTCAGTGCCGGCAATCCTCCTCTTGTGAAAGAGTCTAAAGAGTGTACCTACTTAGTTGTTTTACCTACTTTGAGTTAGCACAGATTCATTTTCTTAAAAAAAATCCTTGGTTAAGTTCTTTATGTATTAAATATTTGTGTTTGTTGAGTTTTGACATATGAAGAGTGGAGGGTATAAGAATTGAACGTAGTTTTGGGAGAATACGATAACACTGGGGCTACCAATCACCTCTTTAAGTCGTATATCTTTATAATAATGTTTACGATAGTTGATCAATCCAAATCTCCTTGTCCAAAGTCAAACAGGTTTCCCAACCCAACATCGTGGAAAATGCCGGGGTGATAATAGTTATGTTTACCTGCAAGTACGCCGGTCATAAAACGTTCATATTTTACATTTTTTTCAATGCACCTAAAATAATAATAAATCGATCAAAGGAATAATATATCAGCCGATGTAAAATAAGAATTGTCCCATATATCATAATAATATGTCTAATCGTATAGTATTACGGCGTGGTAACATCAATATTTACATTCTATTTATTTTCATAACATCATTCCGATATATTGAGTGACTAGAAAAATGTCTACGTTTCATTATCTTGGATGATTTTAAATGCAACCAGTTTTCGTTGTACATATGTAAAACTAGCTTACCCGTAACTTTAAAAAAATCAAGAGATGGCGGTGTAGTAAAATAATATGTCGCATATGAAATATGTTAGGTTGTGTTGTACAATAACAGAAAAAACTTTGTACATATTATCAACATTTCAAATTTGACGTATCCATGCATGTGATGTCATAGTTTTTGAAAGAAAATTTTGAAACATCGCTCGCTCACTCTTTGACAATGGAACCTTAATAATGTTCAAACATATAATTTAAATAAGGTATAGAAAAATTTCGACTACCTATAAATTTGGATGTGTTCGGGTTTAATGATTTTGATATTTTATCAGGTGATCAACGTTATTCGCTGTGATCTGTACAAGAAAATGATTGGTAGACCATGTTAAAAATGGACTGGATTGAGATCCATAAATTCTGAATATACAGGAAGTTTTTCTTCCATTTTTGTAATTATCTACGCTGACGTCTCTTAAATTTAGTTAATACAATTAGCACTAGGTATTTATTTATTTACAAACTCCAAACGACTTTCTGGCATTTCTCCATAGAAATATCCTCATTGTGAGTAACAAAATATTATAAGTATAATGGAAGTTCACTGAGAGATATTTTGTTTTGTCGTATTTATTTTATCCGATTCATTTATTAAGAGACATTTCCCAATTTCGTCTTCTCCAGATCGCCCGCTTGATAAATCGGTGCAATTTTTATTCTGCCTTGAATACAAAATCGTAATGTTCTAATGTCATCATTAATTGGAGAGGATTCTTGGGATGCCAACCTCCAAATGTCTTCCCACTTCTTTCGAGTTGATATTACCCTGATATTTTCTGAGTTGCTGTCTGAGAGTCCATCCTCATTCATTCTTTCCTCGTGATCATACTAAAAGTTTTTAATTTAATACCTACCAAACACAATAACATAAATAAACCAATGAATATAAATATTAATTGTGTATTATTAAGATGATAGAATTAGTCGTAGGTGCTAGTGGTGTGAAGCGCTCCTGCTATGTCATAATCATAGAATCCGTCCTTCATAGTAGACTGTCAATAGTATATATTAGACTAAGTAGACTGTCGATAGTATTATAGAGTTTATAATATTATAGACTTCTATAAACTTAAGAATACCAATATATACATACTCTCTTTTGACCCTATTTACAGATATAGCTTCTAGCTTTAATGACCTCTTCCCACATCGTGCCTAAATTCCTCGGCTTTGCTTCGAAGGAATGGAACACGCCGTGAGAGGGTCTTCCTCGTCTTCGGGACGCCGGCCGACTAGGGGAAGAACAACGCCAAGTAGACTAAATCTATGGAAAATTTCATCTCGGACAAACAGAGCTTTTCTTTAAGAATGTTTTGTTAAGGCAATGTTGCTGTTTCGAAGAAGATATAAAAATAACAAGATAAATATTTACTACGGTTATGAAAAGCTCTTCATACAGTAGTGAAGTGTTGATTGAGTTAAGAGAATCGAAGGAAAGTGCGGGTGGTTTATTGTTGCCTCTCTATAATACCGAGAGGGGTTTTGTGTGGGGATATAAGTATTCTTTGTTTGTCTGGATTTACCAAGTCTCAAGGCCGCAAAACATGGCGTAAATTAATCGGCTTAATCGAAAAAACAGGTAAGCTTAAATCTAACACGAAATTTTGCACGTGGATTCGGCGTTTGTGGTAGGTATATCATATGTATACGACGGGCCCATCCCATAGTGCGTATAGTCCATGTGGGGGGTGAGTTGGGGCGCCACAGTGCCGCCACCCCCGCGAGAACCTGCCCTAACCGGCGTAGGGGTGCGCCCTCACTACTAAGAGCCCGGGCCCTCCGAGTGCTTGTGTACGGACGCGGCGGGGTCGATATTATTACACTACTAGGGGTTGCCCGTTACCATATGACTGGTATCCCTCGCCCACGCGTTAATAATGGCTGCACGTATACAAATCTCTTTTTTAATATTCTCTTAATTCCTATTTCCTGTATTAGTTTACTTTCCTTCCATTGGGGCCTTAGTTTTAGATAGCATGTTTTGTTATAAAATTCTCTCGTTACCAGGGTGGTTGAGAGCCACTAGTTGCTGTAACTTAAGGCTTAAGATGAGTTTAGTATTACACATAAGGAATGATAACTCATCGTAATTTGTGGTTGCTGTGGGCACCATAGTTAAGGTAACATAACATTCTCTTGTTTCCAGGGTGTTTGCCAGCCGATAATCTCTCGATCTGACGAAGAAAGCGGCAGCTTTCGAAAATCGGTTAAAGGTTATTTTAAAATTAAACGTGATATTGCAATTTGAGACTTTATAGTTCTTTATAACGCACCATTACATAGTGTATGTGTAGCCCGAATTCGGGTAGGCGCCGTTAGTCGATCAGTCAGTCAGTGTTCTGAGCTATTTTAATTTTATTACTACTATGTAGTACATAGTAAGCCACGGTTACTATAATAATATTATCGTTTCTTCTCTCTTTGTGTTATTCCACCCTGAGGTTCCTACCCCGTATGGGGCGCATCCGGATATTTTCCGACCTTGCTCCACTTTCTCTTTTCATGCCCACAACAAAATAATAATTATAGAAATTATATTAGATTTATTGTTCTATAAATAGCTTCACATACGACGTACACCACTTGATTATTAATATTTTTTTAGACCAACAGTTCCGTGGATCTATCACAGTATTCAGTTCTAACTTTTATATAAAAGTCTACTTGGATAATAATTGTATACCCGACCCTCGTTATTTGGTAAACAGTTTGGGGATCATTGTGCGATCGTTTCTTTGTGTACCTCTAGCTATTGGGGTCACGCGATTGTCCAGATTAGCATTACGGTCAATAATTGGGACACTCGTTTTGTTTTTGTGTGCGCTAAAATTGGTTAAATTTAAGCCTTTTTAGCTTGTTGTATTTGGTTTGTTGATTCCGTGACCTATACAGAATTTTATATTCTATTTTCATTTGTTGTGATGCATATAAAAGTGTTTCCACTAAAAAATTGACAAGACTGTCTTGCTCCCAGTTTAACGTCTGTTAAAACTGTTGGGTTTCAGCTGTCCTCTCTTGACTTAATTTGGGACAACTCTGAGTTGCTTGATTAGTTGTGTGAAAGACGTCATTAGAATTTTTTATGTCTTGATTTTCCTGCATAACTCTTTTTTTTATCTTAAACTTCCCGATGAAATCTAAAAATATCTGTGGATCCTGTACTTTTTTGGTCACCCAATGTCTACTCCTGCAGACCTAAAAAAATTGCATTTGGCGATCGACCGCAAACGAATTTTTCGACAATCTAGAGTAGGAAGAAAATTAACGGTCCACTTTTTATATTTTGTGTCTTTATTTGGTTTAAAATGTTTAAATAATCCTTTGTACGTTTCAGAGGCCAGTTCATTTTATCGCACGCATTCATTGACGAAATCTTCTTTTATAGTCGAACGCCTATTTCAAATTGTCTACGGAGGCTGTTGTTTCCAATTCTTACGTCAACATTGATCACCTTATTCAGAGTTTGGGGTGTTATCAACGCTTTTTTAAAACCCATAAGGGATCATAATATTAAAGTGGTCAGCTAGTAGAAGTAGAGACCCTCTGTCCAGTTTTGACGGATCTGCCATCCAAATGACCAAAATCATCGTTCTGATCTGCAGATCTGCTTTCTGTTTTTATTCATCCTTGGAAATAATAGAACTCGTTCAATTCAACCGCGATGCGTAATCGTTCCGTTTGATCCAATGACTATTACACCATGTCAATTGACATTTAAAATTATTATCACCGGAGTCCCCCTTACACCAAAACGATGACGTAATCCATAGTACGATTCTATAGGGCGATGGCGAATAAATTCATTTAAAAAAATATATCTATAAAGACACGGACTGACGAGAGAATTAGTTAAGCGCACTTGGTCAGCCTGATGCAAAACAATCATACCTTGAAAATGTTTTTTTTTTTTCATTTTAATTTAAGACTAATTATTATTTGATAAGTTTCAACATGAAAATTTGCATATTGTTATGCATAAAATAGTAAGTATCTTATCAGAATAATGTAATGATACATTAAATTAATTTTATTCATTTATTTATTTATTTTATAACTATTTTGTTGTTTCTTCAACAGTTGTAATTAAAAAAAAAGAAATTTACAAAAGAAACACTACAAAACCCAATTACAGAAGAACACAACAAGCACAATATTGATGAGATATTACGTTTGTTTCCTACAACTTATTTATATACTTGTCATATTTATTATACTTGTCTAAAAAATAACTTCGATAGATGGAAAAAAAATACTTAACTAGATAAATTTAAATTCGTTATAAATAACGAAAAAAGGACATGAATTAGTTCTTTAAATGATCAATTATCGTATTTTTTTATTCTTACTTTTTACTTATTTAAACAAGGAGCTAATAAAATACTTATCTACTGATATTTTTTTGTCATAGGTACAGAATTGCTTCATTTGTGGATTTTTGAGATGTGTCTATATTGCACTGACACTGCGATGCTACGAATGCGCTATTTGACTGCACACTAGTTTCCCCCCCGATGCGGTTGGCGTTTTCAAGGGAAATTAAGTCGTAAAAATAATCAGGGAATGGCTTAGTTTCGTTTGAATTCTGTGTGTTGGTGTCATTGTTGGTGCGAGCAATTTCGTAGGGGAATTCTCGACAGGTGTCACGGTTGTCTGATTCCAAATTGGACTTGAAAGTTCTCTTTAAAATGGGATTTCGTGTGCAAGATTTGTGCAAGTTATGCATTTTTGTTGCGGAGTTTCGTTTTACAATATTTCAACTTTTTAAGGCCCGGTTTTAAAAATGACAGGAATACGGTTTCTAACTTTTAGGAAGTTCTTGGCGTAGCGTTTTACATGGCGTGTTGAACGCTAAGTGCTATCTAAAAGTTAAGAATCGTTGGTGAAATATACCACTAATATCCGTAAGCTTTGCTGGTTACTATGGTTCCAAATTGTGGATTTATACAGCACGTCGCACTATGTAGTTAAAATTCTAAAAATATGATTAATATTATTTTATGCTTGCTTTTCGCCGTTTTTTGGGGAAATTATTTCATCCAATCCAATAGTTTGACTAGTATTGTCTTTTTGCTGCATCTGACGAGTCTGAGGCCTTAAATAAAAAATAAATCCTTCGTTCACAAAATACTGCCCAATAATTTAAAATAGGTAGGAAAACAAAGATTTGTCAAACCCATTATCAGTTAATGAATGGCTATCTGGCATTCAAGTGGTCGGTAATGTCTGTCAGTGAAATGTAACCAAAGTTTGACTAACGGATGGTTATAAGATCGGTCCTAAACAGATGGTTATAAGAGTTTCTATAAGCAGACTCGAGGCTTATGAATTGTGGAGTGCGTAAAGTTCTTGAATGGTAACAAACTAAAAAAAAAAAAACTGGTAACCTGGTAACAAACTAAAAAAAACATTAACGAAAATCATCACCACTCAAGTGAGATCTTTAAAATGCCGCCCATTAACTAATTTACCTCTTTTTTGTCATCTGACATGGTCGGCAAGTCAATCGATTTGGCATAAGGAGGCAACAAAGCTCATCACTGCGCTCGATCTCGCGCATTTTCAATATTCTCCTCCCAAACCGTATCCTCTCAGCTCTGTCTCAGGAACCAAATACTTCCTTGTCTTCGGGACCCTTTTGGAGGAAAAACAACCCATTCCTCGGCCAATTGTCACATCCTTAACAAATGTCCATTTCTTCTCCACTTTTGTGCCTGGCGAAACTGTGATGGTTTGAGTTATTCCTATAAATAAACGATTACTCGAATTTGCTGGAATATATAAAATACCAGTTACGGCCACGAAATTAGAACAATTCTATTCAGTTGTAATTACCCCTTTAGAAGCACAGGGCGGCAACAAGATTCTCCACTGGTCTCGAACTCGCGTAGCTGCAATGACCTCCTGTTGGAAGAATACCTACTATTTTAATTTTCCAGCTAGTAATTTTTTTTTTATTTATTTCTTTTATTCCAACAACATAATATACACTTCAATTACAAAAACAACATAACACATAATGGAACTTACTACCTCACTAGACGCAGGTCTGTTCTGATGCAGGAACAATACTTGGTTTTTATAGTATTGCATACTTTCTATATATTTCATCCATCATAATGATTATAAAGACTAAAATGTAACCCCAAACAATAACAATAAAAAATAATTAATATGTTTTTTAACTGTCTTTATTATGAAAGATAGCTCACAGAAAGAAAACGATGGGGTAAGAAGTTGCATGTTGTGTCAGGAAGTCGATATTTCAATACAAATAAATAGTCGTAAACATTTCATTAGGTGCACGCTATGTGCTTTCGTGCACACTACCTGAAAATAATATAAAGGGCAACAGCTCTCAGTTCATTTCTTTTCGTCTTACTATTTTTGGCATTCCTTCTGACTTTGGAATAGTATCCATATTTATTTATTTTTTTGCTTCAATACTCCGGATGAATGTTTAAGAGACATCCTTTGGCTCAAGATTTCGTAAATCCCGCAAAATCTTACCGTTTGATATCCGTGGGAACGAATCCCAGAGAGCGTCCACCATGCCGCGAATGTAATATTGAGGACCTGCGGGATAAAAATTGAAAATGCCTTTTTCCTCTTCGGGCGTAGACCTCACTCTTGAGGGTTGTGGTCATCATGCTTGATGGACTCTGTCTTAGAACATCCAGGTTTATCTGGAGAAAGGAAGGTACTTGTATACACAAACTCTTTGACTCTTTCACACTGAGCTACTAAAAGCTTGTGTTGTGAAAGAGGAAGATGGTCGACACCTCGAACCCATAACCCATATTTATTTCCATTATTTTATACGTCTGTTTACGCATATTATTCTGACCTGACGTTGTTAAGTGGTATACAGCGTTCACCCGTGTGAACAAACAGCTTACACCTTCAGGAACTCCAATGCGGCGTTAGCATGCGGCTGCCTGCATTGTGTCACGGAGTGTTATTGATTTTATATTTCCTTCGGTAGTTGTTAATGTGTTGCGAGTTCTATCTGGACCAATTATCTTTCCAAATGCTTTAAATGACCTGTCTCATTAATCATTTTGCTTTCCAACTATAGTCTTGAAGAGTGGAATGAAAGATTAACCTGGGTCATGCATGTGCACCAATGTATTAACGGCGGTTTTGGGGGCACTGCTACTTTTTTATTGTGGTACACTTTAAAATCATTGAATCTATAACTTTATTTAATCCTCATTCTATTATCTAGGATTTTTGTGATATTTATATAGATATATGAATAATTTCTTCGGCGACCATTTGAAGCTATGAAGCTTGTCACAAGGCATCGTACAAACCTTTAAGACTGTAATTACAACCATCGTTAAATAAACGAGAAAGGTTTTTTTAGCTACATTCATTAGGGGTATTGTGTTTTGTCGATATCCAAGTTTAGCAAAATATCGCCAATATGCTTGCAATCCACAGATTTTTTTCACGGGACGAATGGTCCAATTCCAGTCGCATGAAGGGTGCATTTTGTAGATTCTTCGGAGTTCCAACACGTTCAGGTTCCGCCGCATCACTCATCACCTGATCTTCAAAGTCCTTATACTTGCAACGTGCATCAAAATATGCAGGACACCCTGGTTACAAATTGTCGAAAGCTTTACTGTGATACCGAGCTTTCTTGGAGTTGAATTCTTCGAAATCGTAATGGAAGAGAATTCAATATAAGACCGGTTATATTCGTTAAATTAACCCATTACCCAATATTTCTCTCGTTTCATCACCGACCCGAATGGATGATCTTTGAGCCTCGTTGAATAACTTTCAAAGAAAAATTCTTTCGAATTTTCGTGTTCGGTCTTTCACGGGAATATATCAATCAATCGATTTTTCTTTTGATTCCTTCTGATAGATCTTTGATTTGTGATCACATCATCGAAATCTCAGATCTATAGCTACATATTATGTATCCCTCTCTTGGTGCTATTTCATTTGTCGATATAATTGCGATTAAATTCATCGTTTCTGTTATGATGGTCATTGTACCAAATGTTTATTCGTGATCTCAAATAATATTAATTTAGCAACTATTTCATTATGAATCATAAAAGTACAACTCCTTTCATCTGCACCGTAGATCCGCAGGCCTTTAAGAGAGCACCCTTTTGACGTCGCCCTGGGTGATGGTCGGTCATGTCTTGGTGGTCGTCGCCCCATGCCGTGATGTAAGTCCGCCATTATGCAATGCCGTGACATTGTCTCATCGCACGGAGTTCGCTCCACAAATGAATTACGATCGGGTGCTTGCTTACTGCCTGCGGTAAGTACTTATGAAATATCGCCGCAGTGAATTGTGTCATTGAACTCTCTCTGCCACGACATCCGTGTTTTGCGGTCGTGTGCAACCTGCATTTTGCGATTCAGCTTAATTAGAACGAACTTGACTAATCGATTACTACTTAATGACCGTTTATATTCCTTTAGTGCTTCCGACAAATTAAGACTGTACCTAGGTGTAGGTATATTATATTGCCGTGTTATCTAATTATTCGTTTATACTCTGTGTTTACGCTTTCAACAAAGAATTTTTGTTTGATAATAGTTGTTGTTCCATTTTCTAAGTTTGTTGAAACAGGCGTATTAGCTGTTTTTTAGAAAATTAGTATGTTCTAGGAACTGTATCATTTTTGGAAATACACCTTTCAATATAAGAAGTCGTATCATACATAGAATGATCCTTTTTCAAAATCTGTCAATGATATATCTGGGACTCTATTCTCGAATTAGAAAACCCATCGATCGACATCCGAGAGAGATAGGTTCCCTGCGCACGAGTTTGAATGACCCTCTCAATAATTGTAATCACCATTTTGCTGTCAAATTTTTTTGCAACCACGCCGTCTTTTTATGAAACAACAATTTCTCTCTTCAATCTGCCATTCTCCATAATCATAATTTTTATCTCATATTCCCCTTTTGCTACTTTTTTCAATTTACCACTAAACTAATTCCGATTTTCATTTTTATGTTTTGTGTCTTAATTTCATCAATTATTATTGCAAATTTACTGATTTTAACATTACCTGAAATAGCTCTATTGGGAGATGATTGTGATACCTTCATTTTAACTGCTGGCTTTTGCTTGTCTTCCTGTGGATGTCAACGGTCTGATGAAGGTACAAGGTACTTCCGTGCAGCACTTTAGTAAATTTATAAAACAGCATATAATCATATACCATAAATATTACAAAAGACAGAATATAAATGATGATTCACGTCTGCGTTTCGAACTATATCTGAACAGGAACTTCATATTTTCTGGTCGCTTTTCTAGCTTAAACTCTGAACACGTGACAATGTTTGTATTTTATTATTACATATATGTTAATCGATTATCTCACTGGTTTCAATTCATTCAGAATGTTACGTCAAACCAATTACACACTCGGTTAGATTTGCTTCTCATTTACTCCTCCAAGCACGCCACTAATAACGCTTATTAAACACAGCGTTACAAAATCATCGTAATTTGTTATCTTCGTTGATTAATTCTTGTAACAAACGTACGTATTCTTATTTAGAACTAAACAAATCGATGTTGTTGTTTTTATTGTCTTCGCAATTGAGGCATACCATTGTTATTGCGTGCAAATGTGGTGTGTGAATTGGGATTGTAATCGGCTGTCAACACATTGCTTCAGACAAGTTTTGAAATTGTCCCAGTAGATGCTATGATTGTATTCGCATTGTTTAGGTTTGCCAGTATTTTGACCATATAATTTATGTTGATATAGGTAGGTAAGTAGGTACACATGTCTCTTTCTTCATTTTTGGTTTTCACTAAGCAATAACTTCCATTTTTTTTTGTAAATAAAATGAATCTTGGCTCACAAAGCAAATGTTTGTTACGGGAAAATAGAAAAAGTCGGCACCGGGACTTGAACCCACGAACCAAAAATGATTTCTCCTTTTAGTTTTCTTCGACATTGTAAAGATCGTCCTATTAAATGACTAGTAACAGCCTCTTCCTAGGTTCTTGTCTTTTGACGGATCCTACTTTTCAACGGGTGCTGTCATTTGCTTAATGTTAATCAGCGATCAAGAAAGAATGCTCTCTATCTATCTGTGGCTCTATGTTCGTTTGGTGTAAACCCTAACGGACTTAAAATGAAAAAAAAATGGAAACATCAACACAACAGTCCGACGACCAATTTTCAATTGTTCTACTTTTTTATTTCTTTTCATTCTTCGACGTATTAATACGATGTCTCTATATGCTTGCTGCAATTCCAGCGTCAACCTATCCATTATCTTCCATCGCCTTTTCTAATGGAAGTTGTCATTGTGCCTAATGATGTGAATTCTTCGAGAAGTGGTCTTCCATAATCACCTCCATCCGCATGCGATGGTTCGAGTTTTTTTTTTGCCTTGTCCATTGTAGGCCATCTCGCGTTTGTAATTTCACTCAATTGGTGTTGTACGGGAAATAATGCCATTTTATTAGATATCCGAATGGAATAGTAATCGAGAAAGACGTAACATATCAAATTGTCTACATACTGTTTTTTAATGTTGGTTTTCAATTTGGAGAAACCCTGATGAGAGAGCAGCGAAGTAAGAATGTACAAGATTTGTGTCTGACCCATCATGACGTATGGGATCGAGTCCAGGGCTGTGTTACCACTGCGACCAAAAATGCGCTGAGAGTATCAGAAATGAAAATTCCCATGAGCATTACTGGGAAGAACCTCAGAGAATACGAGGGCAAGGGAAAATGCGAGGTCGAAGACATAGTGAGATGGGGAAGACACCGAAGAAGGTTCTGCTATGCACATGTGAGGAGAATGGATTCTTCCTCCCTCATATGCCATCGCTTGGCCAACCCCAAAGAAGACTACTCCCAGACAGACCACAAAAGAGTTGGAGGGACAGCTGGGAGTCGACCTCGCAGGAGGCTTACTCCTCCTCTTGAATTATAGGCCTCAAAGCCTAAATTAAGAAGAGGTTCAACAGACACAAGTCTTATTTCCAAAGTTTTTTTAGAAAGACTATTTTTGGGTCGGTACCTGTACTTTGTTTGTACTGTTTTGTCGTGATTTTTGTGTGGATTTGTCGTTCCAAACAATCAGGATACTTGACGGTAGTTCTGGTCACTCTCTCCTCATCGGATATCTTTTTCTTTGTTTCGGTTCAAACCATTTTTTATCCGTAATTGCAGCGGTTAAGAAGACCCATCCTTCATATCTTTTTCCCTACGTGCTTCTTCGGCAGCATCGCTTCAAAATCTTGAGGTTTTTGTGGTATTACGTGTTCCTTCGACTAATAACAGAACTGTAATCGAAGGCTCTATGTGTCGGAAGGTATTAATTTTTTGTCTTGCCTTGTAATAATTTGAGTCGGCTTTATCTTGGTTACTTGCATTTTTAGGAATGTTATTTGGTTTATATTAAAATGTTCTGATTGTTCTGTCTAAATCTTAAATATCGTCATGCGACTCATCCAGAAAAGAGCTTGTTGGAAGAAAGTCTTCAAGGGACAGCTGAAAAAATATTTTTTCTACCGGTATTTATTTACTTTATGTGTTTATGTTACTTTATGAAGACACAGAATATAGTAGACCTTGGGTGAAGAGTTGATTGGATGTTCGACACTAGGGTGTTTCTAGAACGTGAATCAGGTTGACAAAAATCAGCTATTTGGACTAGCGGTTGCTACGGAGTGGTTGGTAGACTAGCGGTTACGAGGTCGTGGGTTCGATCCCAGATGCCGACCATCTTCCTTTTTCTCAACGCAAGCTTTAAGTAGCTTACTGTGAAAGAGTCAAAGAGTATTTGCGTTCACTTTGAGTGAAGTGAACATAGATTCATTTAAAAAAATATATTAACATAGATGATGTATCTTTTAGTCCTTTCCATTTACTCGTGCTGTGATAGATTTTGAATGATTTGACGGCAATGAGAAATATAGAACCGGAAAATTTGTAGTATTCTTACATTAGGCAAGAGCGCACCATAATAAACGCCTTGATGATAATTATGTTGTATACCATCTCGCCTTTGTTAAACTTTTTTCCTATGCAAATTATTAGGAAGTTACCAAGTCTACGGCTCCCATGCGTTTGTTGCATGTCGAATTGATTACAATATTAAATTTGAATGAAGTTGTTCTTTTGTTTTGTTGCGTCTACTGTTTTGTCTTCTTACATAATGCGATTGTTATTCGCACCGCGACCGATTGTTTTGAAATCGGTTGCGTAATTGTTGCACCTATTCATTATATTATTTTCCACCAAATGTAGTCAACCGATTCCGATGTTTTCACGCCTTTTGTCTATTCCGGTTTTTTTCTAAGCATATTTTTTTGAATGATAAATAACATGTTTATTTGAATTAAAATGGTTAAATCATTTTTCATAATTTCATGTTATAGGTATTTTATAATTTCAATCGTTTTATTAACGATTTTGAAAACTAGTCAATGTATTTTTCTAACTCGTTTCCGATTCCACACCTACATATACGAGAGTCACGCATAAACTTCATCAAACCTCAGAAAAGACACCAAATCTAGAAGAAAAAATAACAACTAATGACTCTAACAATTCATTACTAATGTTCGATTTAAAATGGAACAAACCACTACGGGCTTACGACCGTCTTCTACTGTTATTTCGAAGGCTGGCTTAGTGTGATCACTTTACGTTAACAACGTTCGCCATTAGGTGGTAATGTTTGTCTCCGAAACTCCTAATCATGAGAATTCTCAACATGTTCAACATGTCGAAAAATCTCATGTATGCAACAAGTAGAAATTTAATAATAAAATGAAAAATAGAGATAAAAGTTAGAAATTGTTGAGAACAAGAGAGCAACCAAATTTAAAGACTGCGACTGCTGTCATGTATTTGGCGCCAGGATATGACTATATCCATTTTTGTTAATGTCTCATATTTATTGCCTATTGGCTTTGTTGGTGCACAACGTTCTAATTATGTTTAGATTCTTGTGACCTTTTCAGGACTAGATCTTAAAGAAAAAATAACAACTAATGACTCTAACAATTCATTACTAATGTTCGATTTAAAATGGAACAAACCACTACGGGCTTACGACCGTCTTCTACTGTTATTTCGAAGGCTGGCTTAGTGTGATCACTTTACGTTAACAACGTTCGCCATTAGGTGGTAATGTTTGTCTCCGAAACTCCTAATCATGAGAATTCTCAACATGTTCAACATGTCGAAAAATCTCATGTATGCAACAAGTAGAAATTTAATAATAAAATGAAAAATAGAGATAAAAGTTAGAAATTGTTGAGAACAAGAGAGCAACCAAATTTAAAGACTGCGACTGCTGTCATGTATTTGGCGCCAGGATATGACTATATCCATTTTTGTTAATGTCTCATATTTATTGCCTATTGGCTTTGTTGGTGCACAACGTTCTAATTATGTTTAGATTCTTGTGACCTTTTCAGGACTAGATCTTAAAGAAAAAATAACAACTAATGACTCTAACAATTTGGCTCTTATTTGGTCCCTTTTAATCAAGGCTAAGTTGTAAATATTACATCTAAACATTCATTGCCTCTTGTAACGTGCATATTGTACCAAAATTTGATGGATATCTCAATAAATAATCCGGGTTAACCCTAAGAGGATACCGAAATTGCCGGAACGAGCGTTCTCGGAAAATTAACGCCACCTTTTGTCGGGAAAGCAAACAAGTTTCAATTATTTATGAACGGACATTTTGGGGTTGGGTTTTGATAATCGCACTTGTTGCTTTTATTTAGACAGCAAGCTCTATCTATAATCTATTGCTTAGGGTTGTGGGAAATAAGCCATTAGCCTCTTAACGATTTCCTTTTTCTCGGTTTTATCCATTCTCCATTTTTTTTCTGATGAGGGGTGAATAATTTCAATTACAAATAAACTTACCACGACTCCAAAAATCTCCTCTATCATATAAGCCCGTAATCATCCACTGCAGAACATAGGCCTCCTCACGCTCACGCAATTCCTCTGTCTCTGGTCATCCCCATCCATTCTGTCCCAACGGCACGCACAATGTCGTCGCTTCACCTCATCGGCTGGCTTCCTACACCAGTAACTCTTCTACTCCACCTTCCGTCGTCCCTGCGGGATACATGACTAGCCCACCTCCATTTGAGCTTGGCAATTTTATCTCCCACATCTGTGACTCGTGTGCGCCTTCGGATTTCGGTATTCCTGATGCGATCTCGTATTGAGATACCTAGCATTCATCTTTCTATGACGCGCTGTGCGACTCTCATCTTATGCATGGTATTCTTTGTAAGAGTCCATGTTTCGCATCCATATGCCAATGTGGGGAGAACGCGTTGCTCAAAGACTTTGGTTTTCTATGTTTTGAGGCATCGCTGATTTGAACACTGTATGCGTCTTTCAGTCTCCTTCTGCTGGCCTAGTCTTCCAAATCTCCTCTATAACTCGAAGAAACCAGCGAAAGGTACACAAACAAACGGGACCATTGTGTGTGTCCACATGGCTAGTTCTATTTTCCATCAATGATTCGCACTGGACCTGACTCGATTTACCCCATTGTTCTGAAAAAGTGTGCATCTCATCTGACCAAAACTCTACGTATTCTCTTCAACAAGAATATCAGGGAGGGCTGCTTTCCAACAATTTGGAAAAAAAGCTCATGTTACCCCTATCCATAAGGCAGGTAATAAGGATGATATTACGAACTTTCGCCCAATATCAATACTCTCCTCTGTGTCTTTGAAATGATAATCAAGGATCACACGTACATATCGGAAGAATAAAAAATATAAGCGTTGCAACCGAAGCAGAAATCTTCACACCCTGATGTCCAAAAAAAATAAAGGCTATCGTAAAAAAGTTCATTGTAAAAGTTCACTGTAATTGAGCCTAGTTACTAATTGATACATTTGTAACGTGAGGACTCGAAAGATATCCTTGTGCAAAGATCGGAATCTCCTTTCTTCACAGTTAACGGATTAACAGACAAAAACGTAACTTTCCTTGTATTTTTACCACTATCCACATTCCTTACAATATACTTAATCCAAGGTGGGGCGGAAGTTTTTTTCTCCAACCGATTGTTATGATATTTATTTGTTTATTTTTTTCTGTAAATATTTCTGTTGCGTACTTCACACGGAGTTATTTATAGTTCGTAGGCAATTGGGGTATCAAAACCGGTTTCGCAGGATCGTTTGTTCCCTTATTATTTGATCGCCCGTTCCTCTTTTACCTCAGATACCTGCCCGGTCTCTATTATTTACCTCATCCCAAAGAGGATTATCAGGATGTAACTAGTTTCGTTCTCTCTCCGCGCACCATCTTCATTTTACCCATTTTTATAAATTGCTTTATCTCGTGACTCGCGTAGGGACTTCTTTTTATATTGTAGAGTTTTTTTTTTAACAATCATGAATGAAGTCATCGTCCATATGAAAATGTGTCTGTGAGAGAGTTTTGGTTCTTGGAATTTATGTGTATTCTTTTTATAAACTTACTTGTGTTTCTCAGTTATATAATTTTTGAGATTTCACTTATTCGTTTTTCAGACCTTTTTTATAGTCTAACCCAAATACACTTTCGACATCTTTCACATAATGCAAACCTTGTGTTGTGAAAGTGGAAATGGTCGGCACTGGGATTCAAATCCACGATCTTCAATGCTCTGTATAAACACTCTTCTTTCGCTTCTTCCACCAACATTAATAACTCATACAACTCCTCCTTCTATCTTCTCCTTATTCTTTTTCTTCCTGTATTTCATGATCTTCCTTAAGGACGGATGACGGATTCGAAGTGTTTAATGCACGTCATTTTCAGTCGACCACATTTTTCGTTTCAGCCTTATAAATTGGTTTTTCAATCCAATATGCATCCATTCTTTCATTTTCTCCAAATCTTCTCAATTCTTATTAATCTTATTCTTCTTCCTCTGAGAGTGCCAAATCGCCCCAGTAGAATCCTCGCCTTGATGATTTCCTGGGAAAGAGTTGACTGAAGTGGTTTCCCGTTGCCTTTCTGGTGGTATTTTGTAGGAGCTGCCTTTCCTTAGATGATTTGTCCTGATTTTAAGGCCAGAAAGTACTTCCTCTCGTGATATGAACATTTTCCCGTGATACTCAATAGGGATACTATTATTATCATTGTTAGGTCACTGGATCTCATTGTTGATATATATATTGTGTTGTGAATAGCCTTCCGCTTAGAGCTCATCGCTCAGTCCAGCCTCCTGAAAGAATAGGAGGATTTTGTTAGGCTTTAGGCACTCACAAAGGATGTTCATAGGGCTCTCTAGTGACTCTCCACACATCGTGCACATTTCAGAGTCCAAGATCTTGATGGTGCACATGCGCATGTTACAGTGCGCCTTTAGGGGTCTTGAGAGGTTTTTTCTGTGGAGGGATAGAAGATTCCTTGCGTATTCGTATTAAAGACATTTAATAATGCCTTTGAGTGTTTTTGGCTCGGGGTTAGATCTCGGAGTGAGGATTTTAACAAATCTGACTAGCCAGTAGTGTTGCTGGTACAATGAAACTTGTAGTTTCACAGCATTAACATTCATTTTCTTAACATAACTTACTTCCTTACCACATTCCTTCCTAAAATTCACATTCCTTTCCATGTTCAACACAGTCTTTCTACATATTCTTTGTTGAGCTCCTATAAGTTGTAGAGCTCTTTTATTTTATATTTATGGAAAGGTTCACAAAAAAAAATACGAAATTGAAACATTTTTGCGCTTTCGTCCGATAATAATGCTTGTCAGTCAGATTTCAATGATGGGTGTGTGATAAACGGGTGGGGTACACCTTTTTTTTGACCAAAATTTTTCTTATTCGTATACATTTTGGTCATTCCCTTCAGAAATAGAGAAAAGATCATAGATCCTAGGGATCTCATAGATCGATTCATCGTATATATCTTTTAAGTTCACTTTCAACCCGCAACATTTTCATTATTTGTAGTAGGTAGGTATTATGGACTTGCAACTTTGTACCACGAATACTCGAATACATGAGTAATACTTACATAATTGTATTCGCGCATTTCGTACAATAATAATTATTTTATTTTTATATAGTCGTATAGAATAATATACTATTACAATCATCACAGACTCTAGACATCAGACCGTGTCTGCCTCTGCTCTGTGTATGGTGATTACAATAATAATATGAAAGTGTTCTAATCGGAAAACTATTGTATGTTGCGGTGGATTCGCACGCAGACAGACAAACACCGGTATGAGTACCTTTCGGATGGATGAGTCATCCGACGAAGAGTAGAGCCAGCACGGAAGGTGCCCACCTGCGGAATGGCGTTCTATACGATGTTATATACCTCGCCCGTCGCTTTGTTGTGGTCCAAGTACCTATGGAGGTACTAGTTTTTAATGGAGGTTGAAGAGACTCTTGAGCCCGGAGGCCGTTTGCGTGTTTCAATTTACCCAAACGGCCCTTTGAACAGATTTTGAATGTCATCTTGGATATCACATAACAAACTCTTTGTTGACCATCCTAAACATAGGGTAAGGTTAACGTTTTTAGGACAGGGCAAGGTAAATATGTCTGAATTTGGATATTCGAGCTATCTTCTGTGAAAGAATTATGATTCTTCTTCTTTCTCTTTGTGTAGAAACAGTCTGGTCCTAAGTCTGGTTTCAATCAATTTTAGCCCGTAAACAGAAGGACATAAATGTGTCATCTTAGATGGGTCTAGAAAAGAGCAAGTCACTCCTTCGTTGGATGCTGGCTTAACAATGAGTAGGTCCAGACTCGGATATTAAAGCTCGGATTGAGATGGCGAGTTCAACCTTCTACAAAATGTAGAGAGTCTAGTGTAATCGTGACCTTCACTTACGAACTAGGTGAAGAATCGTTAAAGCTTATGATTTGTCAGTGCTGTTGTATGTAATGAAGGGTCAAACCCCCAAAGTCTCAACCGTGTGAACTGGATAAAGACGTTTAAATTCTGGATTTACCGAAATTGCTCTGTATCTTGTAGAGGAATTGCGTAACCAATGAGGAGGTCCTGCGAATAATGAATAAGGAGAGAGATAGAGCTGCTGACCACTGTCAAAAGACGAAAATCCGTATACTTTGGCCGTGTCTTCCGCAATGTAAAATATGCTCTCCTACAGCTTATTGAGGAAGGAAAAATAGGGGTCATCCGAGGTATTGGTGCGTAAAAGAGCCTCGCGGCTAAAGAATCGCTTTTTTATGCAAATATGTATATTATACTCGCAATGAATACGAATGATATAATACTATAGGTACGAACATTATCTACCAATTACTATTTCCCAAACTGAAATACCTAATTCGGTCAATTTGATTTGAATGTTTGTTTGAAAGCAGTGAGTTTGGAATTTAAATGTTGTATAACACATATGTGTAGATAAGTTTTTTCAACAAAGGAGTTTAACATACCTTTATTTAAAAACCTTAATGAAAGGACCGAAGATCAAAATTTGAGTAATAAGAGAGCACTTAGAGTGAATGTAAGTAGTAAATCACCGCGATGGACTGTTGTTCTGGACGCGCAGGTGGAATTTGTAAATGAGCCCCTCGTACGAATCAATTATCGTAATTTGGTGAAATTAACGAATGTGTTTAAAATATAATTAACATGAAATTACATAAGGCGCTTGCCTACCCGATAGGTTGACGAACTGTCTTGTCACTCAAATTCAATCGATTGTTTTCTTTTTTATTTATTTATTTACAATTTTTGAAACACCAACAGAACACTGATAGCAAAAGGACACAGTACATACAAAACTCACCAGTGTTCCAATAAGAGGTGTCCGCCACTTCCTGACACCTTCCTTTTACAGTGGGTATCTACGTATTTCAGTTATTAAAAATGAGGACATTAATTTTAATTTATAAACACGCTTCATTTCACTTTCAATGCTTTATAAATTATGTCACCCTTAACGTCGGTAATAGGGTTTAAGACCAGTCTTCAACAATCCTGTAGAAGTAATCAGTCCCGTATTCTAAGTTTTCCTAACGTTTTCCATACAAAATGTATCGTGTAGGTAATACTCACTTTACTTCCTTGCCTACCTTGCGATAAAACATAGAATGAGGGTACTGTATGGACCACGGAACTTGTACGTAGGTGAATTTAGTTCGATAGCCATAAATGGAATTTGACGTGTAGTAAATTACTTTTCATTTCAAACGAACACACGACAAACATAAAAGAGAATTACACGCATTTGTTTATTTTTAAATTCGTCACCCTTTCGTTTAAATGTACAGTAATCATCGATAATAAGACCCGTCCCATTGACCCGCCAATCTCTTCGCAAATAAAAAGATCCGTCACATCGATGCTCGGGGAGAGAATGATAATGTGTAATTGTTATTGAGAATGTGAAATTGGATTGTTTGTTCGTCGGAATGGCGTTGGGGTCCGTTTATAAAGGTGCAAATTGCTTTCACGTGATGTGTTCTGCCACATTTTCGATGATCGAGCAGTTTTCGACCGTCAAAAATGACTCAAATATGGTTCGATCAATTTGTTTTTCTGTCCGAATTGTGCATTATTGCAACTCACCTTTCACAATTTAAAAATCAGACTACTCTAGAGTGTCGTATGTTATTATAAGACATATACAATGCCTAAACAAGACATTGAATAACTTTCTCCGTAACGTTTGTGGAATTGCTAATTTGTAAATATATTATTAGACTAATTACTATTGGAGTCGTAGGTAAGCATAGGCCACAGCTACAAAGAGCGAGGAATGAAATTACGAGTTTCTGGGATAAAAACTAACTTTTACTTAGAAAGCTCAACATCGACAGTATTATACCGAACAGGAAGAGAACAAATACATAGATAAAAGAAATCTAGTATTAACTGCAACCAAAGATAAAATATCATAATACTATGTCAATCTACACTGACCATAGAACAAGGTAAAGGGTCGATTTTGACGTAGCATTTTCCAACCATTACCAAATATAGTGTCTTACATGACTAATTATGAGAACCGAGGACCTCTAATTTAGGTTTTTTTTCTATCAGCAGAGAAGAAGCATCACTTCAATCCAATCCCTATTTCGGGCTTAAGGAGGCAACAAGAGCTCTCCATTATGCTCGACCTTGCGCAATGTTTATGACCTCCTCCTACGTCATTTACGGTATAAGAGGGTCATCCTCTTCTTCGGGACCCTGATGGGAGAAAGAACAGTGCCCTCCGTCCAACTGTCATTCAGAATTTTAACACAAGTCCCAGCCTAGTCCATCTCCTCTCTATAACAGTGATCGGCCTACACTGGGTGCGCCGGTATAGGGTCGTTTGTGATGTGGTCGTACCATCTTATACCGAAAATTCTCCTGAGGCACTTTGTTTCGAACGCGAAGACTTTTTGTGCCTGGGCTTTGGTCACGAAGTTTCGAAAAAAAAACCGGTGTTTATTTCGGTTTACATACACTCTCAGCTTTAGGACTAAACTGTTCTCTATTCTTTCTCTCTAGAAATAGAGTATCGTAGAGAAATATGTCCGAAATCCCAGAACTACGATTTTGTGCTACGCTAACAACGTTCGCCAGTAAGTGGTCAAATTTCAAACAATCAAAATTCGCAACTGATTGCCTCTCAATTGGGAACTATACCGTCACTTTTTTTACTCAAGACCTTAAACTATTTACATATTATTATTCGCAATATATTTCGTTCTCAACGTTTCACCTGTAACTAATAAATAACCATTTTTGACTAAATAAGCAGCAATTTAATTTCAATAATTTGGTTTCATTACAAGCTTACCAATCTCTATTCTACATTATTACCTAAACACTCTGATACTACGCTCTGTTTGAGCCCGTACAATAAAAAAAAAACACAAAATAACAAACCTTTGTAGTACCTATAATATAGTATCATACCATTCACTTACATGTTATATTGTGTGTAGATACATTTATTTATTTCTAATTTAGGTAACCTTGTTTAGTTTATTATTATCATTTTTTTGTTAGTTCACTGGCGTGTTTGTACTGTGAGTCATCTAATACATACGTGTCGGTCTCGGTACAAAAATTATATTACACGTTCGTCCCGACATGTCGGCCCGAGTATCAAATGTGCGTTCACCTCGTCGTACAATATCGCTATAAGATTTAGACTAACTATTTGCGAACTAAATAAGATGCTCATTACTAGTTTTTTTATTATATCATGAATGATACACGAGTCTTAATGATGATACCGAATCACCTGACTGCCTCAAAAGGCTTAACTCTGGCAGTTAGCCGTGATAGCCTGTCATAAATAAATCCGAACCCACTGTAAAAATTAGAACTTTTTAACGGTTTTAAACTCCGATACTAAATTCGTCATTCTATCTTAAATTATGGTCTTCATAGTTTTATTATTCTCATATTTTTATTGTGTTAGTACTTACCTATCTTTGATAAGGGGTGAAAAAAACACCTATCCGAACCAAAAGTCAACCTCACTTGCATCTGATTCTGGTACTCCTTGCTAGAAAATCAACGAGGCTCCAACGACGACTGAGCATCGACGGTAGGTATAACCGTATCGCCTTTTTATGGCGCCTAATCCCCAAAGTATATTATCAGGAAGACGAACTTTAGCAAACCCATTTCAACTCGCCTGATGAGCCTTGTGATATTCTTCTGTGAAAAACGCTTTTTCGTAGTTCACTATACCACCCATTACAGCGTCGTCAACTATGCCTGAAAGAATTTTTATCAAATGTTAACATTACACACGTTGCCTCGGACGCCTTCGAGCGCAATGGAGAGCTCTTGATGCCTCCCTCTGCTCCTGAGTGGGGCCTGGGCCTCCCGCATTATGGGTTGGTTCGGAGGAGATCCGCGGCGGGCTTGATTTGTGTGTGTTCGGCTTTTTGGTCCGATTGCTTCAATCGGGCTGGGGGGGGGGTCGGCTTTGTGCGGGTCGGGTTTGCTGCGGATTGGTCTCCTCCGGGCTGGCTTGCGGTGTGCGGGGCGCCTTAAAAGGGAGATTATTATGTTTTGTAACATAACACAATGGTTATGAAAGATGAGGAGTGTTTAAAGGTATCTTTGAGTTACCGTACCATTAAGCTTCCTGGTTAGAGTATCCAACGGAAACTCAAAACGCACGTGGTATAAAAACGTTTTGGTGACGGTCCAACTTCCCCCCTGAATTCATAAGAACGCACAAGACAAGTCAAGTAATCAAACAGTGTATTGGAGTACACTACGTAGAGAATAATGTAGATTTTCTTACTCATAAAATCAAGTCTCAGTATGTAGAAATTATTATCCTCGTAGGAATTCTTTCGCTCGAATGCTTTCAGCGGTGACAGGTTGCAGTTCACCAGTGCGGAGTGTTTGACTCGGCTAGGAGCATAACGAGTTTCTTGGACCACGCAGGACTTCTTCTGCGAAGGGACATTGCCACAATTATTATTATTAATTATAGTTCACCATATTAAAAGTTACGCGTGAATAGATTGTATCGACGTATTTCGTATATCCACACGAAGTATTCGCCTCATTTTCATGTTTAATAAATTGATCGGTATTTTTGTATTAGTTGTGAAAAAATGTATTGAAGTTGTACAATCTTAAGTGCTGCAGCAAGCTTCAGAGGTACGCTAAAGTCTTCGAGAAACATGACTCTTACTTACTACCATTGACCCTAAAAAACTTATATTTTTCGGAAGTGAAAGATGTTAACTTTAATTCACTGTCTTATTAAATAAGACTTATTTGATCCTCTTTTATTCATTAATACTAAATCAGTATTTTCTCTTTCTTTCAGGTAAGATACATTTCCATTCGCCCTTTTGACAATTCTGAAAATTTTGAATAGTAAGTAGCATTGGTAAGTATTTGTACCGGACGGCAGTATGTTACAGACAATATCTGATTTGTGATGGACTATTGAAAATATGACCGATTTGTGAGCATTGCCTGCGACATAGATTTATACCTATTAAGGGTGGGTGCACGGGGTCTTCTAACTTATGACGACCGCGGAGTGTGTATGTCAGTCCGCTGAGACTGACGCATTTTCACTACCGCGGCCGCCGGGTTCGTGATTTACCCGTGAATGTGACCTCGTGCCCCCAACCCGAATATTGATTATGCATAGGTTAAGTGATCTTAATTATGTATATATATATTGAATTGTGATTCCGTTGTGCATCCCGTCTCGGACAGCTAATAAAGGATTGATTATGTCCCTGAAGAGCCGAGGCGGGGGCCAACATATTGTATATATGATCCCTGGTGTAATGTTTATTGTAACTTTGCTTATCTGGGGCTTATATAAGTACCTGCCAGGAGCTTACTCTGGTGCGGTACTGCATGCTGCGTCGGTGGCTCGGCCATGAGAGGCCGAGTAACACGGCACATGCCGATGAAAGGTGCATGAGTGCGCCGAATGAAGGCACACCAGTGCTGAGACACTGGTGCGGCCATGTATGTAGTGTCGGTGGCTTGGTCGTGTCGCGGCCAGGCATCACGGCTCATGCCAGTACCGTGAGGTACATGATTGATGCGCAGGTTGCTGATTGCGCAACCTAGCGTAGGGCGACTGTGGCCGGTCTGCAGTATTGAGACTGCGACCGTGCATCACGGCTCATGCCAGTACCGTGAGGTACATGATTGATGCGCGGGTTGCTGATTGCGCAACCTAGCGTAGGGCGACTGTGGCCGGTCTGCAGTATTGAGACTGCGACCGTGCATCACGGCTCATGCCAGTACCGTGAGGTACATGATTGATGCGCGGGTTGCTGATTGCGCAACCTAGCGTAGGGCGACGGTGGCCGGTCTGCAGTATTGAGACTGCGACCGTGCATCACGGCTCATGCCAGTACCGTGAGGTACATGATTGATGCGCGGGTTGCTGATTGCGCAACCTAGCGTAGGGCGACGGTGGCCGATCCGCAGTACTGAAACTGCGACCGTGCATCACGGCTCATGATTGGAAATATTTGGGGGGCTTGCTGGATGCAATGACATCGGCAGCCCCAGCATAGAGCTCAGCGCGCTGACTGACGTCTGGTGGCGCGGCCTATGCACAGGGGATTTGTATGGGGCATAACTTGGGTTTGACGGGTGCTTTCCGGACACGGAGATGTCTGGCGAGGCTCGGCATGAGGTGTAGGCCTGCCAGCCGCGGAATCCTATTCCAGGCGGCTGGACAGAGCAGCACAAATGCATAATTTGTAATATTGACTTGTAGGTTAATTTGGTTGGCACACCTCGGTGTAAAATCGTGAGGCGATCTCAACGATACCAAATACACCGAGGTGGGCATTTGATTTCATACGATAATTCGCATTTAGGCGAAATTATCGATAATTATCCACCCCGCCACGCAGCACTGCGATGCATGACGTGGTGGGGAGCGCCTGCGTGCGCCTACTGTGTCCGCGCCGTTCGCACCAGCCTGCGAGCTGGGATCGACGGCGCGGATTTGAATATAAGCACGTACATTTCCCCAATAAAGTCAGAATATCTTCGTTTACACTTGGTGTTTCATTCTCTCTCTGCTCTCCCGCTCTACTCGGACTTGGACCTTGGCTTGGACCCTGCACTGGACTGGACTCGGACTTCTCTTTGGACACGGATTGGACTCTCATCTCTGGCTGGCTCTTTGGACCGTGGCACGACCCATGCAATTGGACCCTGACTACGGCTTCTGAACACACCGCTGGACCGAACGATCTCTCGAACGCGCGTCGGGCCCGAAGCGAGTACGGCCTGCGTGACTACTAGGAGATCGCTTCGTCGAGGGCGCCGGGCGAAGAAGAAGACGATCGCGGAGCGGCCGGGCGAGGAAGAGGAGAGAGGCGTGAGATCCCGTTGCCAAGCATCCACCCTACACTTGACCGTTCCACCTTCGGTCCTTGTGCCGTACGCTGTGCGGTACAAATTGGTCCTTCGAGCCGGATCGGTAACGGGATGCTGTTCGCGCTTGTGAAGGATGGAGTGGACGAGCCATGGACGTCTGCGGACTGCTCATCCACCACCAGCACCATGATGGACGAAGCGGTCATCCGGTTCCTGCAGAAGCAGATGGATGACCTGAGGGGAGCGCTAGCCGCCAACCAGGCAGAGCTAGCGTTTCTCAAAGCGGCGAACCGCGAACAAGCACCCGCGAGTGCTCGAGTGACCCGCGAGTCAACACACGCGTGTGTTGACACGAACAGTGAACCTTGTGAACAGTTAGTCATCAGTGAATTTAAGTGGCCAACTGGCAGTGAATCTGGACTTGCCGAGTCAGTACCCGCTAGTACTGCCGAAGTGAACCGCGCAACGACACCCGCGAGTGTCGCCGTGGACAGTGCTGCAGAAAACACGGCCATCCAGAACCCACCTAGCGGGCGCATCGGTGATTCGATGACGTCTGCGGTGACCGGATGGTCGACGCCGCAAGTGAGGCCCGCGAGCCCCTTGCTGGAAAGTGAACAATCATTGAAAACGGAAAGTGGACAGCCGGTGCTGTCATATCTCCGCGAAGTGAGGTCACCTAGCGAGCGCGCCTATAGAGCGACGCTTGCGGTGACTGAGCAGGAATGGCCCGAGAGCCTCTTGCATGAACCCGTAGCCGGTGCTACAGAAAGGTCACCTAGCGAATGCGCTGAAGCGACATTTGCGGTGGCTGAGCGAGGGAGGCCCGCGGGCTACTCGCAAGCGAACGAACATTGTGTGCGCGTTGAACAAAAGGACTGTGCAGTAACGCGTGACGTCACCCGCGGACGGGTGACATCGGGCAGTGGACAGCCGATGCTGTCGTGTGCCCATAGTGTGAACGCCTGTGGGGGGCCGCCTAGCGAGTGCGCCGGTAAACCGGCGACGCTTGCGGCGGTACGGCAGGTGGTAGGCGCCGATATTACTACTTATCGGTGCCATCCGTGTGTGGGAACGGAATGTTCCGTGACACGGGCCGAGCTTTACTGTGGTGAGCTCAGGAACGGTTGTGGCGAGTTACCTAGCGGGCGCGTCTTGTATCCGACGACGCCCGCGGTGATTGGACAGCCTATTGGACAATTGGGATTAAAGTGCTTGTGTGCTACGATGAGTTTCTCAATTGAAAAACCAGGACAAGTGTCAAAATGTCCTGGCGTGAAAAGTGGCCCTTTTGGGCAAGTGAAACGAGTGCTGCGATACCACGCTCGAAGTGCTGAAGCTGTGCAACCTGAAGCTGCTGCAGTATGCACAATGCAACGCGTTGTGACCCCTATGATTTGTCCGAGCGGACTTGCTCAGACAATGGGGCGACGCACGGGGTCATATGGGCGGAAGCCGGTGACCTCACAACGTGACTGGATGTCACAACGGGGGCAGGGAAACTGCTTCCTGGATCTGAAAGCTGTGCGGCCCGTTGCAGCTTTACAACCTGCACGGGACGACAGTGAGCTGAGACGGGCATGGAGAAACCATGCTCGATGCACGAGAGCCTCTCGACCCTCAGAGGTCGGGGCAAAGTGCAGGATGACGAAAGGGCTCGCTATGGGACGGGTCAAAGTCAAATGGAAACTCGCGGGGAAAGGAGCAACTGTCAAACTGCGACCCGAGATCCGCGAACATGCCCAATGGGTGCCGAGCAAGGGCCCACGGCATTTGAAGGAGGGCCTATTAGGCGTGAACGCCACCCACCACCCCTCATATGCCAGAAGGCGCGAGAACCTCATGAGGGGAGAACCTCCCGAGACAACAGTGGTCATAACAGGGAGGGCCAGAATCGACGGCTGGTTGCCGAACTTGAAAACTGGGTGGCCCGTTGCAGCCTTACAACCTGCACGGGTCGACGGTGAGAAAAAACGGACAAGAAGGTGCTTCGTTCGTCGCACGAAAACCACCAGATCCTCAGAGATCGGGGCGAAGTGCCGATTGTCAAAATCGCTCGCTGAGTTGCGAGGCATGTCGTCCAAGAAGAGATGGCGACAGAACAAACGCTGGCTGCCAAGCTTGGGAGCTGAGAAGAAGCCAGTGTTGATATTGCAGCCGAATCCAGACTCCGAAATGCAGAACAAGTGCAGCAGTGTGACATTTTGTGATGCTGAGATGTCTTTGGGAGTGGCGTCCATACCGTCCAAGATCGACGCCACCCACCACCCCCCGTCGAGCGCCAGTGGGCGTGATCTTCACACGAGGGGAGAACCCTCCTGCTCCGCGGACTATGAGAGCTGGGAGGTCAGGTCACCGATGGAACAGACGGTGGCCAAGAAGAAGAAGGCGCCGGGTAGCTACCTGGGCCCGCAGTCATTTGAACGGGCGTCCACGTCATCGAGTGTCGACGCCACCCACCACCCCCCGTCGAACGCTAGTGGGCGTGATCTACAGACGAGGGGAGAACCCGCCTGCTCCGCGAACTATGGGAGCTGGGAGGTCAGGTCACCGGTGAAACACACGGTGGCCAAGAAGACAATACTGTCACTGGTGTGGCAGAAGAAATCCGAGGAGGCGCCAGGCAGTTACTTGGGCCCGCGAAAACTTGACGTGGCGTCTACGTCAGCCAATGTTGACGCCACCCACCACCCCCCGTCAAACGCTAGTGGGCGTGTTCTACAGACGAGGGGAGAACCCTCCTGCTCTCCAAACAAGAAGAGCTGGGAGGTCAGGCCATCGACGAGACAATCGGTGGCCCGGAAGACACTGTCACTGGTGTGGCAGCCCGATACCGAGGAGGTGCGAGGCAGAAGTCTGCACCCGCGGACATACGCGGTGAGACCAGGGGGCGTGATCGCCACCCACCGCACATCAGAGGGCAGCAAGGCGGTGAACTCACTAGGGGAGGAGCCAGCTACCTGCCAAGAAACGACGCCACGGATAGGCCGTCGTCCCGACGCTAGGCGTCATCGTCATAGGATGCGGGTCAGGGTATCGGCCAGGGGGTACCAGTCTGATGACTGGACGTTACGCCCACCTGTGTCGGCCGCCGCATCCAGTAAGGAGAGGGCGAAGTCCCTCGACAAGTCACAGGCAACGCAGTGGCGCCGGGCACGCAGAAAGGCCTGGCCCACAAATATAGCATGCTCCTGCAACGACGGATGGTACGAGCAACAACAAAGCCCTGAAGGGAGGATTGTGACGGCGCAGTACATCACGGCGATGAGGAGGTGCCAACCGGGGACCCACAGCGATGCAGCCATGGGGTTCGACTGTCGTCCGGCTGATGAAGTTAAAACCCCCTCGGAATTTTAGAGGGGAGTGTACCGGACGGCAGTATGTTACAGACAATATCTGATTTGTGATGGACTATTGAAAATATGACCGATTTGTGAGCATTGCCTGCGACATAGATTTATACCTATTAAGGGTGGGTGCACGGGGTCTTCTAACTTATGACGACCGCGGAGTGTGTATGTCAGTCCGCTGAGACTGACGCATTTTCACTACCGCGGCCGCCGGGTTCGTGATTTACCCGTGAATGTGACCTCGTGCCCCCAACCCGAATATTGATTATGCATAGGTTAAGTGATCTTAATTATGTATATATATATTGAATTGTGATTCCGTTGTGCATCCCGTCTCGGACAGCTAATAAAGGATTGATTATGTCCCTGAAGAGCCGAGGCGGGGGCCAACATATTGTATATATGATCCCTGGTGTAATGTTTATTGTAACTTTGCTTATCTGGGGCTTATATAAGTACCTGCCAGGAGCTTACTCTGGTGCGGTACTGCATGCTGCGTCGGTGGCTCGGCCATGAGAGGCCGAGTAACACGGCACATGCCGATGAAAGGTGCATGAGTGCGCCGAATGAAGGCACACCAGTGCTGAGACACTGGTGCGGCCATGTATGTAGTGTCGGTGGCTTGGTCGTGTCGCGGCCAGGCATCACGGCTCATGCCAGTACCGTGAGGTACATGATTGATGCGCAGGTTGCTGATTGCGCAACCTAGCGTAGGGCGACTGTGGCCGGTCTGCAGTATTGAGACTGCGACCGTGCATCACGGCTCATGCCAGTACCGTGAGGTACATGATTGATGCGCGGGTTGCTGATTGCGCAACCTAGCGTAGGGCGACTGTGGCCGGTCTGCAGTATTGAGACTGCGACCGTGCATCACGGCTCATGCCAGTACCGTGAGGTACATGATTGATGCGCGGGTTGCTGATTGCGCAACCTAGCGTAGGGCGACGGTGGCCGGTCTGCAGTATTGAGACTGCGACCGTGCATCACGGCTCATGCCAGTACCGTGAGGTACATGATTGATGCGCGGGTTGCTGATTGCGCAACCTAGCGTAGGGCGACGGTGGCCGATCCGCAGTACTGAAACTGCGACCGTGCATCACGGCTCATGATTGGAAATATTTGGGGGGCTTGCTGGATGCAATGACATCGGCAGCCCCAGCATAGAGCTCAGCGCGCTGACTGACGTCTGGTGGCGCGGCCTATGCACAGGGGATTTGTATGGGGCATAACTTGGGTTTGACGGGTGCTTTCCGGACACGGAGATGTCTGGCGAGGCTCGGCATGAGGTGTAGGCCTGCCAGCCGCGGAATCCTATTCCAGGCGGCTGGACAGAGCAGCACAAATGCATAATTTGTAATATTGACTTGTAGGTTAATTTGGTTGGCACACCTCGGTGTAAAATCGTGAGGCGATCTCAACGATACCAAATACACCGAGGTGGGCATTTGATTTCATACGATAATTCGCATTTAGGCGAAATTATCGATAATTATCCACCCCGCCACGCAGCACTGCGATGCATGACGTGGTGGGGAGCGCCTGCGTGCGCCTACTGTGTCCGCGCCGTTCGCACCAGCCTGCGAGCTGGGATCGACGGCGCGGATTTGAATATAAGCACGTACATTTCCCCAATAAAGTCAGAATATCTTCGTTTACACTTGGTGTTTCATTCTCTCTCTGCTCTCCCGCTCTACTCGGACTTGGACCTTGGCTTGGACCCTGCACTGGACTGGACTCGGACTTCTCTTTGGACACGGATTGGACTCTCATCTCTGGCTGGCTCTTTGGACCGTGGCACGACCCATGCAATTGGACCCTGACTACGGCTTCTGAACACACCGCTGGACCGAACGATCTCTCGAACGCGCGTCGGGCCCGAAGCGAGTACGGCCTGCGTGACTACTAGGAGATCGCTTCGTCGAGGGCGCCGGGCGAAGAAGAAGACGATCGCGGAGCGGCCGGGCGAGGAAGAGGAGAGAGGCGTGAGATCCCGTTGCCAAGCATCCACCCTACACTTGACCGTTCCACCTTCGGTCCTTGTGCCGTACGCTGTGCGGTACAGTATTTTTTTCATATGTATAAAAATGGCTGTTTAAATGTACCTACTTCACTTATGCCGATTTTAATCACCTTTACATCTTAACGGTACCCGTATTTGAAATATCTGTAACAATAGCCCCAGAATAAATTATGTAACAAATGTTTTGTGTCATCACTTATTTGCCGCCTTTCATACACTAATCTTCCATCGATTTTTACTAGCTTTTATAAGATAGTTTCTCTTATGAAAATATCTATGTAAACTGGAGCGACGAGCTAATATTGATCTAGAAAATTAAATAATAACCTCCATACCAACCGAGTATACCAATAATTGGGAATTCCTTTAATCCGACGTACACTACCAACCGACCTCGTTAGCCTAGTTGTACTGGCATGGACTTTAGATCACAAGTCCCGGGTTCGATTTTTTCACTTGAAATTTCTATCCGAGATTGGCCTGTCTCAGATTGGATGGGACCGGTTGACTGAAAAAAATTAAGTAAGGCAGTAAGTTCCGCCGGCTATACTGACACATTTTTTTAGAAAAGTGTTATAATATTACACTAACGGTCCCAATAAAGGAACCCAACGGTTTGTTACCATTATCACTGTCACTAGTCGCGTTGTGGGCTTCAGCCATCTCCTGAACCTTCTGCCATTTATCCCTGTTCTCCACAGTCATCTTCCACGTTAGTTTCAAGTCACGGATAATGGTATATTACCGGGTTGTTCTTATTCAGGCATTAGACATAGTTTACCATTTAGTTTGTTTGTTGTGGTCCATGAGTTTGAAGTGTCTTACTGTTTTCTAATCAACATTGTCGATGCCACAGTGACCTCGATGGTATTGGTAGATTATTAGGCAATCGTTCCATATAGTCCGTTCGATTATTGAATTACCTAGTGTTGGGTTGGGAAACACATCGACCGCGTTATCACGGCGACGGTCCGGCTGCTAACTCACCTTTTGAACTGTGGCATTTTTACGTGTTATCTGCGCCAACTCAAATCGACCATTTTTGTTGCCTAATCTAAAATATGTTCCTCGTTCCATTATTTGATCGAACTATATCTAATAGCCACGTTTTTAGTACTTGTATTCTTGTTTTTTTTTTTTTTGGGTGAGTTGTCTGATACAAATCTTCAAACGATTTTGACCTTACTTACCTTCTAACTAGAAATATGAACATGTTAGAATAGCTCAAAATACGATGCAATTGCATTATCTGGGTTAAGTTCTTATCTTCCTTGATCTTATAGCTTTTATTTTTCCTATAAGAACGGGATAACGTAACAAAATTATTTCTTGGGTTTGATCAAATGATACCCTCAGACTTAAATAACAAACCTCTATTGAAATTTTCCTCTGAAAGTGGAAGCCCAGTTTTCATTTTGTTATATAAATATAAAGTAGGTAATCAATTTGTCGTGGTTATTTCATCCTATTTACGACCGATCCAGGACGAAAGCCTCCCCCATCTCCATCCAATCATAGTAACATTCTGGACAAGGTCGTCCCTTCATCGTATTGATGGTCTTTCAATAGGTCTAGGTTCATATCTTGTGGTGTAATACCACTATGCAGCATACACATCTTATACGAATTCAAAAGAATAAATTGATTCTATTAAAAATTCTCCTTTTTGAAGTCATCATTCCTAAACGTCTTTGGTTCGTTCCCAGACGTTTAAAATAGAAGTTTGTGTTGTTCCGCGTTCATTTGTTCTTTTTTTTTTTCTTAGTAGTTTTCGTGTTGTGACAGGAAAGAAGCGTTCGTGTCTCGGAGGGCGACCGCAAAACGTGCCACCTTCTGTGAGGTCCACCGATCATTACGGACAAGACAAAAAACGGATCCTGGTAGACGGTGCTGGCAACGGCAACCAATCTTCCCTGATCACGTCTGTTTTTGTTGTGATTACCTTAGAGTTGAACGACACCGAATACCATTCTGGTTATTATTATTGAAATAGTCATTAGATGAACCTTCCTGTTCTAGACACAAATCTTGTAATAATATTATCTTTTAGTTATTACCCAGTGTAATAAAAAGTATTGAATCTTCAAGATCTAGTTCGGATGCCGAGTAATAATTGAAGTAAATGTTGAGCTGTACCTTGTAACTAGCCTTTACATTATACCGTGTAAATTGTGTTGACTTCAGCGCGTTTTCAATCTGTTAATCGTGTCATATTATGTTGGAATAATAGCTTTTAATCAATTATTTTATTGATAAGAATCATGTTTCATGATAATAATATTCTGCAGTGAATTCTGCAAACTGTTAAAATATGTAGATTGTTCAAAGTATTTTGCATCAGCCTTCCAGTTTAATGCATATATTAATTATTTGAAAAGACTTCGTCTTCTAAAAATAAATTTGGAATTGACCGAATGTATTGCACCGACTGCATAAGTGAGCTTTTAGAAGTATGACGAACGGATGTGTATTTGGCTATTAGGGCGGATTTTCAGCCTGTTCTGAGTCTTCATATTAATTTTTGTTTATACATTGTTTTAGAGACCCTTGCGGGAACACTCCACTGAGGGGTGACGGGCTAAAACAAAGAAAATAAATTGTTGACACTCCTAAGTGCCTGGGTCCTGTGGGTGAAGGAATAAAATAAAACATTTTTTTTTGATAATATATTTTTGTTCTCACATTAACGTAGGATACAACGCCCTTATGTCTCTCGTGCTTTTTTTTTTCAAAATATACCTACATAATTGTTTGAGACTTACATAGTTCATTTGTGTCAAGGTATCAATTTCCTATAGCCAGGAAAGTTTCCATCTGCGACCTTTGAAAATAGTTTGTTTTCCTTGTCTGTTCTTTTGTCTCCCCGTTCTTGAATTTTTCATACGATTCAAAAAGATCATCACCTTATATATGATAACTCCAATACTTACAATACCAATACTAACAAGCACAGTGTGTTAGTGTGTATACATACTTACAGTATGTACCTACGTCGGGCTATGGTCATCTTCAAATTCAATTTTGAATATCAAACCGGACACCTATACCGTTTTTGTCTATTTTCGTACAATATTATCATTATTTCTCAATAATAGTTGTATTTATATGCTGTTCGACTTTGTACGATTCAAATGGCTTGCGTCATCCTATATACCTAATTGTAATGTGAATATAAAATCAACCTGTTTAGTGTTCATTGTAGGCAGTTGATGGTTTGTAATTTATTTCATTTTTTTTATATTGCATAATTACCTGATTAGTGGGGCGGCTACTCTTGTAATTCAATCCCGATTTCAATGTCGACCGTCTATATGTACATCTTTCTTACCATAATAATTCAGTAAAATTTGGTTTAACTGCGGTCTATTCTTTCAACAACATACACACGTAATTAATTTTCTACTACACCGCCATCTCTTGGATTTTTTTAAAAGAAAAGTAATTATAGAGGAATTGTTTCGATTTCAAACTTATGATGACCCATCGAACTTCATCCCACATCCGAATCAACGATAACTATAAATTTGCTAAATTTAATTACGTTCCTTAATACTCCTTCCTTGTTTTTTTTTCCACCGGGCTTTGCTCTCATTATCTCATATAATTTCTCGGTGTAAACAGTGTAGTTTTTAACTCGGAAAAAAATCCCGTTTGATCTTGAGTTTTGCCAGCTGTGCTGTATAGTAAGGCAATGAACAAATAAATGATAATCCGGTAAAATCCCTTCATATTCCCACCACGTCTCCCACATGCAAGCAGCTGAATGGATAAAGTTAATGATTTCATTGTTCTATTGACCTAATGCCATAAAAGTTCTCCACATTAATGAACTATTCGTTAATTATTATTATCACTGAAGTATGCCGTGCTGGCTCAGCGGTTAATGAGACCCTGTACTTGCTCTCAACACTGATGAACTCGCAGATAGCTGAACCTCGTCATGAAGATTCTTTTTAATGAGTGTTCATGGTATTTATAAATAGATCTATCTACTTTCTTCTAAGGTTTTTCTATCATAGTGTATCCGGTTTTTTCAAAGATTCAATGAATCAGAAAGCCCTGAAATTGAAACAAAATGCAGACAACTAATAGGCTCCTTGATGTATGCTGTGAGTGGAACAAGACCAGATTTATGTGTATCAGTAAGTTTTCTTAGCCGGTTCCAACATTGTGCCAGTGAGATGCTGTACAAATGTTTGAAGAGAGTACTACGCTATATAAAAGGTACGTTAAATTTAAGTTTATCATATAATGCTATGGACACAGGTGTACAAGGATTTGTTGACAGTGATTGGGGAGGTGACATTAAAGACAGAAAATCAACTACTGGATTTATTTTTAAGGTATTTGGTTGTTTTATTTCATGGTGTAGTAGAAAGCAAACAAACGTTTCACTTTCTTCTACTGAATCTGAATATGTAGCATTAAGTGTGGCTATTACTGAAGCGTGTTGGTTGAAAAGTATCTTATCTTAGCACTTTGGTCGCCAGATAATAAATGTCAACTATCTCCTGGCGTACGTCACAATAACAAAGCGAAAGATTTCCGAAATTACAGAAGCGAACATACTGAAAAGGAAATTTTTTTTTTGACAAACATACTTGTGCTGAATATCTCTTTTTTGTGATGTACTACATTGTGACCATAAGATAAATAAATCAAAGATTCTTTTCAAATTCCCCAGACTTTGAATACATACATCCTCTTTAAGGTTTCGATAGCTCTACAAGCTCCTTTAATTTGTCGGATTCATTTCTTGACTCCCAAACTCTATTATCATGTTGGATTATTCATTATTTTTTGTCTCTTGTGTATAATTTTTTTTTATGGATTTAATAACTTTTTTCACCAACTCAATACGGTTCATTCAGTAGTGGAAATGGAATGGATACACAAACTGAAACAAACACCAGTTAGACTGCATGTATAACGGCTTCTCCGCTTTTTCCGAGAGGGTCCATGGCTACATTCTTCATCAGTAGGTAAATAGTTACTTTTTTATGTCTGTTCCTACTCTTTTATATCGCTTTTTTAACTGCAATTATGTTGTTTATAATAAGTTCTCGCGATTTGACCTTTACTTGAATTTATTGTCTGTCGCCGATGTTGATAATTTATGGCATCACAGAAGACCAAATCCAGAACCGTTGAATGTACAACCTCTGGACGAGTAGAGTCGACCCTCACAGCCAACATACTGAAAAGTTTGGAGTAATCTAGGAAGAAAAACAAGAAATCGATGTTAATAACTTATCTTTTTATTATTCTTTGCATTGCTGCTTGTCACGGAACGATATCGTCTCGGGATTTTCCCTTTTTTATGGAAATATTCTCTTCGCACAAGTTAGCAACTCTGAATGATGACGGGACTAACTTTCCTGGAGGTCAAAAAGGGCGTGCGTCGATCGCTATTTTGGTATAACGAGTATATCCCAATCATTATCATGACTTTTGTTCACAGTCTTTGACCCAAAATCGTCCGAGCTACACAGGCCCGATAATAATATGATGTCACCTGCTATAAACGGGAGCAAGTATCTGATTAATCGTCCATTGATTTATTTCCAATTCGTCGGTGGTTTGTCAATTATATCATCACGATTGAATGGGCGTTCATTCATTTGTTATGACGGTCAAGCGGTCCCAGCGTATCACCATCATAGGTCAGGTCATGATAGACATACCTATTCAAGTACAGTGGGTCATCACATCATACATGTCCATACGCTTGCGACATCGAGCGCACATTCCTAGATAATATAAAATATTCCCACCTTATTATTAGCGACCAACATTACTCAGCTTGATGGCCAAAAGATAGTGGTTGAGAGCTGTCCGATACACATTGTCTCTGTTTATCTTTGGCATCCTATCTTCAGGCATGCTGCTGATTTGTTAGTTACATATTTTTTCTTTTAGCTTTCCAAATTATGATGTCTTTTGCCTCGCTGGTTCTTCTAGTCTCCGTTTTGCTTAATTTGTCATTCGCGAAGACCCTTGATGGGTGGGGTGGCGCGGTATAAATAAATGATAAAATTTAATTAATTATAATTTAAATGATTAACGTGGACTGTATCTATATGCGTGGCATGCTGTGCTGGAGAAGTGGTGTGACCAGCTGGAAAAGAATGGATCAAGGAAGAATGGAACTAACCTTAACTCCACGGTGATCTCCCTCTGCTGGCCAGCTCTTCCTTGTTGAACACAAAAACATAAACAAAAACACAGCACAATTTATAATTATAAACGCGGCGCGGATGGTTAATTTTATTATTAATTATTTTAGAAGATTTGAACGAATTAAAATGAATATAAAAAAATGATTTGTTTAGCGGTGCGATGCGGTTGATTTCTTGTATATAAGATTGTTATTGTCACTCATCCTGGTTAGCTAAAGGTAGGAACCAAAAAATGGGTAACAACAATTTGATGGAAAAAATGAGATGGAAAGGACAGGTTGACACTGGCAACACCGCACTCCCCACCTTGAAAGCTCCAAAGCTTTCAACACAAAAATAAAAGAAAGCGGATTAAATAAGAAAAATGCGGTATATATAAATAAATAAAGCGGTATTTTAAATGCGGTTAGCCCATTACGGAATATAAAATGCGGTTGTCCCATTGCGGATAATAAATGCGGTTAGCCCATTGCGGATAATAAATGCGGGTTTCCCATAGCGGATATATAAATGCGGTTTTCCCATAGCGGATTTATAAGCGTTGAATATCAGAGTACTGATATTGCAAAGATGCGGTGAATATCAGATCAGAAATCTGATATTTTAAAGATGCGGATTATATCATTTTATGATATATTTAAAAATGCGGTTAATATCAGATCAGATGTCTGATGTTTTAAAGATGCGGATTATATCATTTTATGATATATTTAAAAATGCGGTTAATATCAGTTCAAAGTCTGATATTTAAAAAATGCGGGTTATATAAAAAAATGCGGTTAATATCAGTTCAAAGTCTGATATTTAAAAGATGCGGATTATATCATTTTATGATATATTTAAAAATGCGGTTAATATCAGTTCAAAGTCTGATATTTAAAAAATGCGGGTTATATAAAAAATGCGGTTAATATCAGTTCAAAGTCTGATATTTAAAAAAATGCGGTTAATATCAGTTCAAAGTCTGATATTTAAAAAATGCGGGTTATATAAAAAATGCGGTTTTTCAAAGCGGTACATTCACCAAATTTACGTGAAAAGACAATATATGCGGAACTATAATAATAATTTATAGAAATTAATACGAAATGTGAACTTCACATATGCAAGTCCAAATATTTACTTTACTAATGCGGTTTGATAAATTTAAAGAGGTAGGTACTTATAAAAAACTTAGTAAATGAATTATTGAGTTGGTGGATCTTTTATAACGGATGTCAAAACAGTAGAAACTGCTTCAGGCACATCCGAACTTGTAGGTGTAAACGGCTTGATAGGCCATGAATTTGGTTGGCTAAGAAGCCACTTTGGACCTGTCATCCAAAGACTGTACTCCAGCAATTGAGAGGGATACAATCCCCGAGATAATAAGTCACTGGGATTTTCGACCCCAGATATATGAAAAAAGTGTTTGCATTCTAGATTCTCTTGTATCTGAGTCACTCTATTAGATACAAAATTAGACCAGCGGTGCGGTGAAGAGTTTATCCAGGATAAAGCTATCATGGAATACGAAAACGCGTATATGTTGTATATAGCATAAAGTGGATTGAACGTATCAAAAACAGTTTTTACTAATTTGGATAATAACAGAGCTGAGCACAACTCCAAGCGGGCAAGTGAGATCACCTTAAACGGTGCCACCTTTGATTTTGAGCACACTAAACTTATGAAAATATTACCCTTGTCATCTTTGACATGTAAGTACAACACACAGGCGTAAGCTTTTAAACTGGCATCACAGAAGGCTACGATATTTACATTGCAGCCAGCTGGTGTCACTTTCAAGTGACGCGGTACTTTTATATTCGACAACAACGGCAGTTCAACAATTAATCTTTGGTAAGCGGTTATTGCCACAGCAAACAATAGCAATCCAAACAGGAGCACTAACAAACCAGCAAGAATAAAATATCCATCCGTCTCATGAGATGGAATTTCCTCTAGATAATTATTGCTAATGTAATCTGGAATAACATTATTATATTGTTCACGCAATCGAGAATCAATATTTAATTTGCGTTCTAGTGAAACTAAACGTCTTTGAGCTATAGCGAACGAATCACCCAATTCACTTGGACTTTTACAAAAAGGAAGGGACACTGTATATCTGCCCTGAGACCCACGAGATACTGAGGACTGATAAGCAGACTCACACGCGACACTCTCAGGACTTGCGACCTCAACCATCGGCAATTCCTCCAACTTCCAGAACCTATGCAGAGCTCTCTCCAAGCTTCCACAATTGTTACAGGATACAGATGTATCATCGTCGTGGTTCACTCGCGAAACTGTGGCAAGGGTGACAGTCGTAGAGCATTGAGGTTTTGAGTTTTTATTCGAAATACTACCCATTATCAAATATCCCAGCGTAGTTTCAATAAGCGGTGATAAACCTGATATTTCAATCTTTCCACTCAATAGAATATGTGGAAATAGTTGAGCTCCTAAAACGATTTCTATCCCAGCAGACAGATTCCACTCGTCATCAGCCAACGGAACTCCGCTCAAATGACCGACACATGTGAAATTTATATCCTCCGTAGGTAACGAGTCTGTTATTATGTCCAACACTAGACATTTTATCTTATATGTTTGATGCGAGATGCGGGATTGTATGTGAAATATAACAAAGCCGTGAATCGGTTTGCTAGACAGACCAACTCCTTTGACAAAAGAGTTGTTCAAAGGGATTATATCTAAATTTAATTTCTTACAACAAGCAAGAGTGATAAGATTATTTTGTGAGGCATTATCAATCAAGCATCGAACTAGCCTCTTCTCACTTTCATTTCGATAGGCAAGTACCTGGGCAGTAGGTAAAATTATAGGACATGTCAATCCTATATTATTGCGAGCGCATAAAGTTGTAGAAGTAGTTGTAACATTTTTACTGGTTGATGGTTTCCTATTTGAAGTACAATTTTTCTGATAAAACTTACTAGTGTCTTTGTCATCAAAATGAAGCATAGTATGGTGCGATTTGTTACAAATTTTACAAGATTGTTTTGAATTACAAGTTTTACTTTGATGATTACAACTAAGACAGTTGATACATCCAAATATAGATTTAATTAAATTAAACTTCTCTCTTGGAGTAAGAGTTTTAAACTTTTCACACTGATATAGATGCGTGTGAGAGAAGTTACATAAAGTACATTTCTGACTAGCAGAGCCAACATTTATCAAAAATGATTTAGAAATGTTTTGAGATTTATTTTTTCCTTGCCATGGTACCCTTTTATATTGACTATTTAAACCATCACGAGAGGTGCGTTCTAAAATTTTAACTTTATCCTTGACAAATTCCATTAATTGGTCGAACGAAGGAAAATCTTTTCCTCCTCTAACCGACATTTCAAAGTCATGCACTATTTGAGGGTGCAATCCCTTAAGGGCACATGTGAAAAATATGAAGTCTGACAAGTCTTTAATTTTTAATTGTTTAAGAGCTGATACCAAGGCAGATATATTCTCTGAATATTCATTTAATTCGTTAGCACTCTTTGCGGACGTCTTACTCTCTAAAATATTATTTAAATAATAAGCTCCCAGAGATCTATTATCCTGATATCTCTCAACTAAACCTTTCCATATGTTTGCATAATTTTCACCTGTAGGAATAATCCCGGAAAACACATTTAGAGCTGAATGACTTAGTTTTCCAAGCAAATACTGCATACGCTGCGAATCATTAAGATTTTCGTTAAGATGGATATTATTCTTAAATGACTCATAAAATAGAGACCAATTTTCTAATTTACCATCGAAACATGGTATTTGAATAGGAGGTAATTTAATATGAGAAATTTTATTATCTTTTGATTGATTTGAGGTATTTACATTTGAAACTTGGTCTGCAGTCAACAACTGAGACCGTTTGAATTTAATGGCATTTACCTGACTGTTTAAAGTATTTAAACTATCATACGTTGGCTCATACGTTTTATCGTACGAAATTTTTAACAGTACAAGTTCATCCAATGCGGTAACTATATCTTTCTTCAATTCATCAATTGAGAAAGTGTCTGAGATGAAAGCAGTTGTTTCCCGAGTTCCGTGACTCAATGTCAATTTTGACTTCTCAAAAAACTCACCAACCTTTGAGAGAAGTGAATTAGATTTGGCTTCTAATAATTTGATACGTTCCATTGTGAAACGCCTAATATAAATAAACGTGGTTGGTGGCCCAGCGGTCACAACGCCGTACTTTCGTACTGTTTCGTGCGGACGACGTCGTGGTTCGATCCCAGGTGCCGACCATCTTCCTCTTTCACGACACAAGCTTTAAGTAGCTTACTGTGAAAGAGTCAAGGAGTGTATTTGTGTTCACTTTGAGTGAGCACAGATTCATTTTTTAAGAAAAAAAAAAAAAAAAAAAAAAATTAATTAGATGCAAGACAAGTTGAGTAAACTGAGTAAGTTGTCAACTTATAAACTACGCGGCTTATGTTCGTTTATGAACGAAGGTACATAAAAATAAGAAACCGTGAAACTCAATTAAGATGTCTTAAGTTAACTATATATAAATAAACATTCAGTTGCCTATATGAATGTATGTAAAAAAAAGAAAAAGATATATAATAAGGATGCGTTAAATTTAAGTATATACTAGAACGTTGATTAGTTCAACAAATTAAGTAATGATAAATGCTTATACAGTGTTAGGTATAAGTGGGCGAAAGATATAAACTCAATAAGAGTATAATGCGTAGGTATGTTGTCTCTATACCACAGTAGGTATATAACAATGAGTTTCTAAACTGTGTCAAATTCAATAGTGTATAGGTATATTGAATTATGCGACAAGCGAAACTCATTAATTATGTTGTAGGTAACTAATTGCCTCAAAGATTATAATAAGTTTAAACTCTAAAAACAACTAATATTAACATACAACACTAAGAATATTATTCTTAATGAAAAAATAAAGTTTAAATAATATTATATTATTAATATTATTTATTTGAAATGGAACAAGTACCATCTGTGTAATTTAAACCAACGTCAATTTTCAAAGCTTAAACAATTTTATTCATCATTGGAATTAAAAAGATCGCGACAAGCGCCATCTATGCAATTTAAACCAATGCTCTTTATACTAAAAATTTAATCTATTAATCTAATATTTTTTCCTTAATAAACTTACCTATAATCAATATAGGTGGCGTTTAATTATTTAAGTACTTTGGTTATATGAAATGAAATCAAAGATTTTTTATGTTAAATTAACTATTGTGACTATACATAATATGATAAATTTCACAATTATGATTTTAAATATTAAGATACGCGATGGTTTGTATAGTAATTGTATCGGAATTTGTAAGTAATATGTACCTGTAAATGGTATTAAATCATATTGTCTTTAACAATTATTAATGAAACTTGGTGAATACACTTTCGCTTAAAACAAGCTAAACGCGATTTTTAAATGAATTTATGACAAGATTAGGCTTGCTAAATCTAGATCCGGTAGCTGATACCATTAATCTGACCATAAATCCGTTTCGTAATGGACCATTAATATGGGGTGGCGCGGTATAAATAAATGATAAAATTTAATTAATTATAATTTAAATGATTAACGTGGACTGTATCTATATGCGTGGCATGCTGTGCTGGAGAAGTGGTGTGACCAGCTGGAAAAGAATGGATCAAGGAAGAATGGAACTAACCTTAACTCCACGGTGATCTCCCTCTGCTGGCCAGCTCTTCCTTGTTGAACACAAAAACATAAACAAAAACACAGCACAATTTATAATTATAAACGCGGCGCGGATGGTTAATTTTATTATTAATTATTTTAGAAGATTAGAACGAATTAAAATGAATATAAAAAAATGATTTGTTTAGCGGTGCGATGCGGTTGATTTCTTGTATATAAGATTGTTATTGTCACTCATCCTGGTTAGCTAAAGGTAGGAACCAAAAAATGGGTAACAACAATTTGATGGAAAAAATGAGATGGAAAGGACAGGTTGACACTGGCAACACCAATGGGTATAGGTAAATGATAGAACTTTCATCTTTTGGAGATGACAACCATATCCTCAAAATCTAAAAGAGACTTTGCTAATTTTGCATTTCACTTATACACCGTCTTTTCGGCTTCGCAATTTTTTCGGATCGTGAATTTGGTTACATTTGAGAAAAAAAAAACGAATTTTATCAGCGGACATTGTGAATAACAACACGATTATTACTAAACATATTTTATCGCAGGTCTGCGGTTTATAATGGCAAAAAATGTAGCACACAGCTTTGTTACATAAGTGATTACATCATAAATAATAATAATATTGTAATACTCTTTTTAGTTGATATTTCTACGATTTTTAAATGGCAAACACTCCATTTTTGGTCAATGAAAGCATCGAGGGCCAAAATAAAATTATTTTTTACCCTTCCTATATGGCCCATCTTTATGTGAAGGGAAATGATCTCTAATATAATGAGGTAGTTCTAGGCATAACTAAAATGGAGAGACATGTTAAGAAGTAAACAGTCGAAATGGCAAATAAAAGCACGATATTTCGAGTATCAGACCTTATATTATTTATTTATTTCATAATAAAAAAAAAAAACACAACAGCTAATACAAATAACATGACAATAAATTTAAATTATTAGAGAAATAAGGCCAATTACAAATAAGAGTGGGTGAGAGCTGTGAAGGGTTCAAAATGATGGGCGCCAATTAGGAGCGCTTCTGGAGAAAAAGATAATTTAGCCCAGCAAAAGAGGGTTTTGTAATTTGCATGACTTGTTTTTATTAAAATTTCCCCTGTAAAAATATCGTCGTGTCAAATCCCATGTGAGTTCTGTTGGTGCCTTGTTTGTGGAAATGTGAAGATAGAATCTGCACATGACCAGTCATGCCTAGTTAATTGGGCCGTGCTGTTTGGTGTCCCTCAACACAATATTCTCATTGTCGGTGGTACCTTCTCGTTTACATTTTTATGAGTTGATGTCATGCTCCATTGTCGACAGCTGTTGTTGTCACCGCTGATAGAGACGCAACTCTTGTACCCATTGTCTACACGCTTATTATGGATGTGCGCTTCTGCCAGCTTGATGGCATTATTAAAGATTTTTTTTAAATACTTCAAGAAGCTACATTATCAGCTTTGACCTACGCTCTTTGGAATATCATTCTGGAGCATACGGCGCCAAAAAATATTCCGGTGTATTATACCTACCTATCTTTAATGTCCCACACCACGGTCAAACAAGGCAGTTCGCTTTAAAAGCTTTGAAAATATGTACCTAAGGGTGCGTTTATATCAAACTAATATAGAGCCAATGCTGGAAAAGAGTTTATTTTCATGATCGTTGATATTGGACACCATGCAAACAATAACTAATTAATGGACGGTGGCAGTTCTTTTTCGTCGTTATTTCCTTGGTGACCATATCAATGGTCAAGAAAATATACTCTATTATGGTTCGTTTGATAGAAATGCATCCTCAACGCTTACTATGTTTTTAACCTCTATAGGAGATGCAAAAGCTAACAACTGTCAGTCGGCATACTACACTTTAGAGTACCCACCACAATCCAAGGAACCATCGCATTTCCATATACTTTTAAAGGTATTTAATTGCAGTAGCTGAAACTTCAAGAGCCAATGTGCTTGATCACACCCATAAGACTAGGATCACTTGAGGTTTATATTGTTCAAAGGAACTTTATCATATTTCAAGAATGCCATCTTATCTAATACTTTTCACGAAGCCGGTTTTCTTATCATCCTTATCGTCGTAGTGTGGGTGTCTTGTATTGGGTTTTTTAAGTAGATATCTAATCGCGTGTCTACAGACTTTGATTGGTACGCTATAACGAGTTATTCTTCGAATACTCCGCTGAAATGTTGCCTCATTAAATCGATCATTCCATTTTGTCGAAATTCACCATTGGATTTTCGTCTAGCTCTGCACGTAGCCGAGTATATCTTAATAGCTTCCTCGGTTGGATTTCCACTCAAGATATAATGCGTTACGGAAGGACGCCAATAGTGGAGAACCCTCGTGACGTTGATTGACGTATCGATATTTGAATGGCTTCCATCAACACCTTCTCCGATCATTTCGATTAACCCAGACTTTTCAGGCGTTGTGTAATATTTCGCCAGTCACTACTTATCGATTGTGAACCTTTTTTATTGGTCCATTTTTTTATAAATCCTTTAAAATATTAAATGCTCTTTGAAGCTTAACAAATGTGGATGTACACAGTTTCTGATTCAATAGGGGATCTCCAAATTCTGATTCCTAGGCGTTTTTCAGCAGTCGTCTTTTATTTGTTCGCAATTTATATTTTGCTATTTGTGACTTCCTGCTGCATTTATAGTATGTAAATTTTGCTAGCAACAAGAATTGTAAAGCATTAAAAAGACGATTTTCAATGTATGTTGTCGATTTCTACCTTTTGACTATCCAACTTATATATTTAGCAGAAACAGCGTATATATTTTTATATGAATTTGGGCCCATTGAGCTTAAATACACCCTAGACATCTTTTCATAATCGACAGACGATGTGCAGTACTTCGACACAAAAATCGGTGACCAAATCTCTTGAGTTATAAACTTCTTAATTTGACCCCTGTATTTTGTGCGGAGTTGCGTTTGTTCTAATTTGTCATCGATTCGAACATCGATCAATTCTGCAGACAAGTCGGAGTCTTCCTCGACTCTACTATAGTTTGATATTATGATTCCTCCTCTGTTCACTTTATGTAGCAGTGGCGTCCGTGAACCATCGTTGTCTTCGCCCTACGCGTGTTGTACACTGTGTGTTATTTTTCTTTTTTTTATCTCGGGTAGGAGTGATGGTGTTATTTTGGTTCCGGCGGCATTCCGCGTTTCGCCTCGTCTTCAGTCGGTCCGGCCTATCGCACACGGCAACAGTCCGCCCGTTCACTTAACCAACTTGCTTGCACATTATTACTGTGTATTATTATTTGTGTAGTAGTATTATTTTTATTACGTTTCTTCCATCTCCCTCTGACTTATGCGCTAATTACAATATTATTATTAATTGTTCGTTCGTTATCTCTATCTTTTTCGCCGGTTTATCCAGCTTCATTTATGCATTACAGTTTCAAAACTCCACGCGACACTCTGTGATCACTTTGCCGAATCATTTTGGATTTACCTCATTAGCCGGATATAATTTTTAACCCTGTGAACTTGTTTTGAACTTAATTAAGTACGAGTCATTACGAGCATTCTGAGTGCTTTCGATTGTGTTGATTCTGTGCTTTGTGCTAATAAACGATTCATTAGCTCGGATTGATTTAAAAGTGTTTAGATTCCTTGTATATGTGTTAACTAAAATATTCATAGGATTACGTCAACAATATAGAATCGCTGTTTTCGTCTTATTAATATCTATGTGTTAATTAAACAACTCATGCGCAGTTTTTAGCGAATCACGCCTTGAAACTTTCGGTCAGTCCTAATCGACCGCTCCTGTTTGACGGTCGATTTGTTTGTTTTTATTGCAATATAATAACTTTTCGGTCGCGGTTTTTTTAAAAATGAACTTTATTGGTTATGAATTACCTTGCGTAATAACGTGCAGATGGAATTACGTATTTATTTTATGACCGCAAAAAAACCTGTTTTCAATGTTTCATTTACATAATAATATTATCTGTCGTTTAATATAATGTTTCAAATGTTATTTTAATTGCTAGTTTGTTGTACGTATTATCGTTTTAGTTGGATTGTGGTTGGTGCCTACCTACTGCGAGCGTCCGGTGAAAGTCGGTCGTGGATGAATTTTCGTCTCATTTTCTAATTTTATTTCGGTCTAAAAAGTGTTCTTTTTTAAAATTTTCTATTCGTTCTATTCAGTGATTGCAACTAGAACAATTATACGTTGTTTTATTATTATTGTTCCATTTATTATATGTATTTTGTTTATGGTCGTTTGAATTTCGCTGGACCGTGTCACAGCCGAAACGAATTTTTGTGTATTTACCTATATACGACGATTTAGTCCGATCAATCGTTCGGTCCATGTGTGCGCTCACGTTTTTTTTAAACTAATATTAACTCTGTCTAAACTAATATTAAGCTGTCAGGCAGGTATTCGCTAATACGATTTTATGTATTGCTAAATCACACGTCATATAACATTCTTTTTTTTGTATAAGTATAGTTAATCCTCACAAAAACATTGTTGACGTAATACTTTTTTTTTCATACAAACCAGTGTGTGTGTGTGTGTTTTGTGATAGTGTGTTAAGAAATTAATAAGTGACAGTTTTCTTGAAAAATAATTAAAGCCATGAAGCCGAAGCCCGATCCGTCTTCGACCAACGAGATGAAACTCCGTACGGAGACGTTCATACTGTCCGAAAAGGTGGACGATACGAAGGGTTATCCGAAGAAGAACGAGAAAGACTTGAAGAAAGAGGCCAAGAGGTTGGAGAAGGAGCGATTGGAAAAGGAGAAGTTGGATAAGAAGGAGAAGGAGAGATTGGAAAAGGAGAGGAAAGAACAGGAGAAGAAATTTAAAAAAGGTGCGCTTACTTTTTTTTCAAATTTTAGGAATAAGGGTTCGTCCATTTTACTCGTGATGTATTTTAGACCCGTTCCTGCCCCCTGGTGAGGTTTCAAACATATCCCCCCTATAGCAAATCACGTGCTTGTTTTTCTGGAGTTCGTCTCTCCACCATAGTGGTGGTATCCCGACTCTCCTGGCTGTCATTCTGGGTTTCCAGGTTTCGACTCTCTTCAACCATTTCTCTGCCTGGTCTCTTGCCATGTGACCTGCCCACCACCATTTGAGGGAAGCGATATATACGTTGGGCATTATCTGCAACCTTGGATCTTTGTCATGTCACTTCGTTTCTCACTCTATCTCTCAGGGTGGCTCAGTACCCAGCATGGCTCTTTCCATGAATCTTTGGGTAACCCTTATCTTCTCTATGCTCGGTTTTGTCAGCGTCACTGTTTCTATATGTTACAACCGGTACTATGCACGTCTCATAAACACTGCGTTTTAGGTTTTTGGTTAGCTGCTTTAGCGTTAGTTTGAAAAAAAACCAAGGCTTGATTTTATATTATTTCAACATTTAATTGACCGTTATTGAAACTGAAATTATGATGTAGGACGTGTACCTTCGAAACATGTCAAGAATAATATACTCATGAAAACGTGCATAGAAACTTTTCGTCGTTGCATATAAAATTGTGTTATTTTTTGTGCACGCAAAGTGAGCATCGTGAAATTTTAATCGAGTGAATTAACGAATATGTAACAACTAATGACTAACAACTCATTACTTACTGATGTTCGATTTTTAAATAGAACAAACCAATACGGGCCCACGACCGTCCTCCACTGTTATTTCGAAGGCTGGCTTAGTGTGACCACTTTACGCTAACAACGTTAGCCATCAGTGGTAATGTTTAAGTCTCCGAAACTTCTAATCATGAGAATTCTCGATATTTTTTTTATTTTATTTATTTCATTTTCCGTAGGCCCCTTAGGGCACTTGAACTTGTCAAATCACAAATCATAATATGTTCAACATGTCGAATAATCTCATGTATACAGCAAGTAGATATTCAATAATTATTAATGAAATATAGAGATAAAAGTTGGAAATTATCGAGAACTAGAGAGCAACCAAATTTAAAGACTGCGACTGCTGTCATGTACTTATTTGGCGCCAGTATACGAATATATCCACTTTTGTTAATTTTGTCTTTTTTGCCTAGTGAATTCTGAGTGAATCAAGACCAGAATCATATTTTACATACAACGACGTTGTGAAATTGGGTTGAATATTTTGCACCAAAAAGAAAATGGATATTCGACGACAACTTTTAAATGGAAAAAACCAATGGTACACCTTGCATGAGACGACAGGTGCACGGCACGTGCTTCTCTTGCTGGATCTCATTTAACATAAACACACTCAATTTAACGGACACTTCGCCAGCCGTAATCATAGTGTACATACAGCCAATCATACTATACCTAATACATACGGAATGCCTATAATCATTATTTAAGAACCGGTCTAACAATTATTATTTTAAAAACAAATTATCTTTAATTCCAAAGCCGACTACTTTTAATTTTAACTCTTATAAGTAGAGTCACGCGGTGTTGCCTTAATAACATCATTAACAGGTGATTCTGTCTGCACAACCATTGCTATTATGTACGTACGATATTTTTGAAAATTTTCCATGGAATTGTCAGCTTTCAGATAATCAAGAGCAGGCAAAAAATAACGCTGCGAAACTAATGGTAGAAATAAACTATTCTGTTGTGGTGTATCGAAAGAGTATACTTTCATAGAGTCAACATACCACAACCCAATAGTGTTTTTCCAAGCTAAATACACACTGTATTTACAAGCTTAATACAGTGTTAATACATATTTTGGAACTTTTCAAATTTGAATACTGTGCTAGCGGACAAATGAAAACGGCTATTGTTAATACGTCAGTCATTTTCGTAATAAGACAGTAGATAGGTGACTGTTATTGGAGCAATGAAGATCGTATCTAATTTGTATCGTGATTTGTTTTTTTTTTTCTTAATGAATCTTTGCTCATTTTAGAAGTGAACACAAATACACTTTTGACATCTTTCATACTAAGCAAAGGCTTGTGTCGTGAAAGCGGAAATGGTCGGCACCACCGGGATTCGAACCTACGACCTCCAATATGAACGACTCTTGTTTCCTCCCTATGAAACAAGATTTTGAATCAATTAGATTGTTTCTCTATATTTTGGTTACGCCAAAGTCTTGATAATGAAAAATATCAATGAATAAGTACTTTTGAATACCTTTTAAAACAATATTCACAGCTTAAATTAATGATGTAAACCCTCAGAGCACGTAAGTAGGTACTTATATTTTTATGCATAAAACGTTATTTTTACACTTTAAATCAGAACCAAACATTTTACTACGTTTTTTCAACATTAAACTATCAACCTGCAGCATTTTTATGTAATTTTTTCATATCAACCCTAATAAGCTTTAGTATCTCAGTTAGTGAGAAAAACGCTCGATCTTTTAAAAAGAATAAAGGTACGTACCCCATTCTAGACTGGTTTTAAACGCAGAATATTCAGAGTTCAATAGCATTTCTGAATTAGCTTCGTAAGTAGATACCCTCTATTTACCTTAGGTAAGACTGCGTAAAATTTATATGCGAGATTATTCCAAGGAGCCAGTTATTATTATGAGTGTGTCAATATTGACTTGGTCTGTAGAAACAGCATTCGTTGCACAGTGGGTTTTCTGCACGTATGTAAATAATAACTCGCAGCAAGTGTTTATAATCGATCGTAGATAATCATATATTATGTTGCCATTTTGTACATTTTATGACATACATTATTATCATGTTACGAAGTGAACTAAGACCCACTGCATTTACTTTTCTTTGTTTATTCGCGCCTTATGTACGAACGTAATTCTGCATATTCATAAAATTATTGGCAAACGTATTATACTCTAAGAAGATAAAACATTATAAAATATTAGAAAGGAATGCGTTATGAAAGTTACGATGCAGTAGAGATGAAAGTTATTAATAAGTCAGGATGCTTTGGGCAATATTATTAAGGGATTTTATAGTAACCTTGTAACACTTCGTTTTAACAGAGTTCAGTTTAATTTAGAACTTTATAATATAATATGTTTATTTGAGTGTGGCTACAGAGCACGACAGATTTCGAGAAGATCAGACAGCTAATACAATACTAAAAATCTAAATTTTACTTTGCTTTGGGCATCGTGAAAGAATGGGATACCAATAATATTTAAAAAGGCTGAAGGAAATGTCGAAAGATAACGACGTGGATTTCGTCCTCAATTTAAGCTAGGTCAGTTGTGAAGCAAATTGGAGAGGTGTTATGATAACGTAAAATCGGTGAAAGAAACGAAAGAAGTGTGTTTGTATAGAAAAATATTGGAGGTCGTTCTCTTTGTTTACCCCACATGGGAAGCGGGGTGATGGGTAAACAAAACTTCCAGTGAAAAAAGTAGTCTATAAATTGGCCTCTCTGACCTTGTTTGTTTGATTTGTACTCCCATGTCCCCTCGACCCAGTGCACGTTATATCATCGCCGGACTGACATTCACACACTTGTTGTTGACGTATCTTCTCTTCCTTGACATTTCGTTATAAATTCGACATGCTTACTACGGTCTTAAGCCCGCATCATCAACGGCTTTCCTTTGATCCATCTATTTCATTCGTTGCTACTTTTCTCAGAGATTTTCATGGTAATAAGTATCCGATTTAATTCTTATACAAATTGCTCTGTCGTGGGTAAATTAAAAAGCTACATAGCGTTTCTATTTTGTTTGTAAAATATGGCTTCTTGATTGAAATGAAATATTTTTCTATTTCCCGTTTTTTTTTTTCAGTTTTTCGGAACTGAGCATTCACATTTAAAGGCGTCATCACTCGCCTTATTCTGGTTTAACTGCGTGTAATAGATTTTTCTTGTCTATCTTATTGTATTTTAATTGATTAAAATGGTACTAAAAAAACTTATATTTGCCTAAACGATTAAAGAAATCGATCCTCATAGATCCGATCACACCTATCCGTAATACATCGCCAAACTCTAACGTTAACCGTTAAGTGTTCACTTGGTAATTCATATTTTCCCATAGGAATAAATTTAATGAAACACACACATGTTGCTAGACTTAAGAAATATTATATAGCATCTACTGTGGATTGTGTCTAGGTTTGTGTGTATATAAAATAATGTTTCAGCACTCGAAAAGAGTAATAAAATCAACAGAGTGTTTGTGTGTTTAGCTGCGACGGTGATCTCATGTTTTTATTCAAGGCGAACAATAATAACATGAACATACACAATAACACGAGCATACAGACGAGTGTTCACGGGTGAAGTGTCTGATGGTGTGATATGGCGTGGGACAATCGTCCCAGCGGATTGCTCCAATGCTCCAAATCACGAGAGCGAATCTTTTCGTCTCTGCACCGCTGAATCATCGACCGTCGTCATCTGCATCACATTTGATTGTAATATTTTTAGGTATCATTCACAATTTAATGGCGATATTATTTCAAGGTCTTGGTTTAACGATGTACCGCTTCCTTGTTCGCTGCTAAAAATAAACATTTTCGTCTTCTTGTTATTATGTTTTGTCATTCATTCGGTCAGAGCCTGTTTGTACAGTTCGTCGTCTTTAGCTATGCGTAGTTACCCTTTTCTTTCCATATTATTTTAAGTGAAGTCCTCCGGATCCATCCATATTGCTTCTGGTTTCCCATGAATTTTTGCTTCTCCTTAATGCTTAGTCGTACCAGCCGAAATGCTAAACCCTCTTTTGAAATGTCTCTTTTTCTGTTCTTCCTTGATCCACAAAATTATCCGCCCATCTTCTGTGGGATTTTGCCAGTTTAAGTTTTCTGTTGGCACAGTCTTTATTCCAGTATTCCTCTGCTGCTAATTTTGCCATCATTCTATTATTAATTAAATCAAATCCATTTGACTTCTACGTTTCAGGTTTGTAGTTATGCTTTTTACTTTCGATGCCCTAATTGAATACTGACGACTATTTGGGGGATATATTTTTTCATTTTCAAGGTCTGGAAGGCATATCGCCTGGAAGGCATAAGCTAGCATCTATCGCCAATATTTCACGAATAACGATACGGTTTAAAATCTTCAATGCTCTTTCAACTTTTTCGGGTGTGGGAAATCTTTTCGATGTCACTGATCTTGGTTAACCGAGTTCGCCTGAAAGTTAACCGATATCGCGTACCTATATACAAGAATTACAAGAACAATGCTTTTTATAAACTTGAAACAACTAAATCTCTCTTTACTTTATAAGTAACCTAACTATAATAAGAAACCTAGCGAGTTCATCATTCACTTTCCTGTTGCAGAGAGAAATTGAAAGTGTATTCCAACATATTATTATGTGCGTGCATAATGCAATATAGGTATGTGGATGGATACCACGTACGGTACTCGCGGGCCCACGGTCCATGGTAGTGTTTAACTTCTGATGAATGGACGCCGACTCCCCATCTTCATTCTTCCGCGGGAACTTCAAACGCCGGCCTTCGTGTTGCATGCGCGTATAGAAACGAACTCTAATAATATTATTCACTCCATGAATGTACATACTTCACATTAATAACGTAAGCTTATGGCTTATGTTTTCTTGCCACGTTTACACACTGTTGTTTTTTTTTCTTCTCTTTTATGACATTTCATCCACAAGGGGGAGGGTTTGGCCAACTGTTATAGTTCGTGAACTTTCGTTTTTATTTACCCTTCCATATAAACAATTCAGTTTTTGATTGAACTCAGTTTCTCTCGCCGTACAACCAATCTCATCGTCTCTGGGGTTTCTCGGTTCCTCTTTTAGTTTGACTTAACAGCCGAAATCACATGTAAGCCTAGTGGTTATACCCTATAAGTACTTTCGTGGCGAGTACCTACCTATATAGACGGACTAAAGCCTCGTGACTCATGTAGGGACGCGTTTAGAAAGCATGGTATTCTCACGTTGAGCGGACTCTTTATAATATATGAGTGCCTTCTTTACGCTCACAAGAATATTCACAACACTCCCTTGAACCAAGACTTCCACAACTATAACACCAGGAAGAAAAATGACATCAGACCAATCAATCATAGAATGGCAAAGGTGGACAAAAGTTTTGTCTGTCTCAGTGTCAGATTGTTTAATAAACTGAATGACAAATTAAAGTCTGATGACTTGGGGGTTTTTCGGAGAGGTGTGAAATCGTGTCTGGTCGATAAATCCTACTACACGGTTGACGAGATGCTAAGCGAGAATGATTCCTCGATAGCATCGCAACAACATTGTAAACATGTATTTGACGTAATACCAGGGGAACCCTTTACATTATCCTGGTATTGAAAAATATCTTTCATTGTGATTTTCTTGGATTCTTTATAACTGTTGCCTGTTATTTTTTTGTTGCCTGATTGCATGTTTATTGTAAAGAAATTGATGAACCCAAGTGTCTCGCAGGAGACCTAAGGGAGATGAAGTAAATGAATAAATAAATAAATTTCAATGTTTGTAATTGCTATTTGCCTTTCGTAATGGGTAATAAATCGGACCAGGGATTATACGTAACAAAAATGCACAAAGAAAAATGAATATTGTTGTGTAATGATAGATTGGCCATGTGCAGATACCGCACGCACGTTCTCTTTCGCTTCGTTCTCGTCCTTGGAGTCGGGTGCAGGCTGCGGGTAAGGAATTATCCGAGCTTTTATCACCTCCAGTGAGTCTGTGGAACATGGTATTTCCATTGATAAATTTCCTTACAAAATCTGTTAATTCAACAAAAAAAAAAGTGTCAGGCAGTTCACCTTTCAGTATATAATTGTATCGTCCAGCAATTCTACTCTCAGCGTAGAATTTCATTAGATTACCTTTATGCATAATTCTTCACATATGTTATTGTACTATCCTTTTTTTCCTTCTTTGAAAACACACGAAAGCTTCTAAAGAAGAAAGAAGTTCTTGACGATGTTATTTTTATCAGTAGGTACCTACATAGATTACGGATTCGGTTTTATTCGAATTTCTTCGACTGCAGAATTAAACTCCTTTGTAGCGGTTGAATCGATAATTTTAAAAGTAACATAAGTGTTAAATTTTGTATTTTTATAATAGAAAAATAAAACGTTTTACTGAACTATGTTACGGAAACAACGAACTTCTCAACATACCCTATATAAGAAATTTTGAAAGGTCCTACTTTTTTTATTTTGACCAATCCAAAAACGCTTTCTATAAGCCATTTCACCTGGCTTAGATTTTCCCACTTACCTTGATTTCCCTTTTCCCGATTTTCCTCTTCAGGGTTCGTAGAGTATTCGTTTAAAAACAGATTTGTTGACGTGTAGTATTTAATTGCTGGAATTCAACCTCCGGATTTTTTTAATGAAAAAAAAACCTTAGTTTGATCTGAGAATCGCAATGAGCAGAAAAAAGAACTCTTGATTCATTCATTTTCGAAATAATTGTTTAATTCGAGATCGTGACAGTTATACGGGCAAGTTTCGCCTGCATTTTCTTGACCATCTCACAATGATATCTACGTATTGTTGTTATACATAACCGTCTTGTTTAGTTTCTCGGAATGTCACTAACCTCCAGTTACTGGTATGTACTATTATTATTGTACCCGTCTATTTGCTAAACTGGCATTTTGTATTATGTAGGTATGCTATACTTTAATAATATTTGGCGTTGAGTTTTATCTAAGTTTATTTTTTTCTCTAGATTAATATACTGAACCATTTTCCTTCATCATTTTTTTTTTATGGCGTCTCATCCATCTGGATGTTATGACGCTATTTAATCATGAAACTCATACTTTCATTCATAAGAAAAGAAAAAGAAAAAAAAACGGAAAATCGAATAAAAATAAATTTAACAAACAATAAAATATCATATTATGTAAAATTATCTTTAAAAGATTAGAACGCGAACTGCAGTTAGAATTTCGATCACCATTTTTTTTTATATTTTAACTATTGTCCGAAATATAATCCCTTTGAGTATCCATTTTTATTTCCTGTTAAGGGTTGATATTATTATCCATTGAATGTTGTTTTGGCGTTGCTGCGCTATGCATTGGTATTTTTTTTAGTGAAGTAGTTTATTTATCCCTTTTTTCAATCTTAGATCCACAGAGTATCCAGTTTGAACAGATTTTTTGACACTTTCAAGCGACTGTAATTTTGACGAATTGAATATCAATTTCGGTGAAATATCTCGACCTCAACCATTCAACACTTAGAGAGCTAACTATTTAGCGATTTACCTTTGGTCTATAATAATATTTAGTTAATCCACATTCTCTGCTCAAGTGGACCGTGTAGTCGCCACAAAGCCTTGCCAAGCATCTCTATCCTGAGCTAGAATCAGGACGTCATTCCAATCTAAGCCGGTATCCCAAAGGTCTTCTTTATACGCTAGCTCGATGGTGAGTCGAGTCGTGGTCTGTCACGTCTACTTGTACCACCCGGTGTTTAAAATAGGCTTCCAAAATCTGTGGACTTGTAATATTTAATGAGGGTAATAATTTTTATTTTATTGTTTCTTTACTATTTTTTATGTTGGTTCAATCACCAGCAATATCGTAAGTAGGTTTTTTTTTTTTTATTACATATAATCATTTCTTACGACGGAAAAATAAAATTAACCGGTTGACAGGGAGAAATTGTGCCGAGCAATAAGTGTCAATGGCTAAACTGAAACTTTGCTCGGGAAAGTGGTAATTTATTTCCCAACTAATTAATATAATAATTAATTGTTACTTGATTACTTTTAATCCACAACTTAGCTGAGTAATTCCGCTTTATTATTAGATATTCAGTTGCTATACTACTACTGAGCATTCCGTTTATATTTGAGTAGGTACAACTAGTTATTCGTCTTACTTTTGATCATTACGATTATTATTCTAAAAATTGACGTTGAATCGAGACAAAAATTGTACCAACGCTTGTAAGCTAAGATTGCCGACATATCAACAGCTGATTTCCCTCGACAGTTGTACATACACAAAGTTCCCTAATTAAACTTAAATTAGTAATGTAGGTTCTAATTAAAGTCCTATCGCTTCGACTAATACGGGATGCAGGTATATTTTCCAATAACTGTGTACTTTAACAAATGATTGTTATGATTTTGGGTGTTGCCATTATCGTAAATAGTGTCGTTTTCGCTATATATTTACTTATCACACACCGGCCATGCTAAGCAATCTACATGTGGTCGTAAACTATCAGTGTTTACCTCTACGAATGACATCATCCTGGCGATAATTTCTATTTATAAAATGTGAATATTATAACGTTTGGCATATTATGTACCGCTGTACTGAATGACTGATAAGAAATCAGAAATGCAAATGTGGCAGATGAACAAGTCATAGATGAAAATATTCCTTATATAAAAAATACAGATACTTGGGTGTTACGTATCGTTTAGGATTGGGAGGAAAGGAGTACGAAAAATAACGTTACGACATGTTACATGGCGGGAAGGGGGGGTCAAAAATCTTCGAAAATCGTTTTATGTAATACTTGAACGCCCCTTATAAGAAATAAAATAGAATGTATGGGTCGGTGGGATAGTTTTTAGAATGGGCAATATTGTAACCAGTATTTATAAACTGAGGACTTTTTTATGTATATAGCACTCACTTTTAGGCTTGTTAACCTTAAAGGATAGTAGGTTGATTTTTTTGCCATACCTAAATTAACGCCTGGTTATTTGGGTCGGCTCTTCTCTTTCACGGGTTAAATCTCTTTCAATCCCGAACGATTATTTTTAAAGGGTAGGCACAGTGAACGGGCCTCCACTCTTTTCTATCCAAGCATACTTACTTCTTTCGCTTCTTCCACCGACATAACATTTCTTATACACCCTCACCTATTTCTCTTACTTCTTACTTGGCCTTCCTTGAGGACGGAATCGATGTGTTCGATCCACGTCATTCTCGGTCGGCCACGCTTTCTTACACCTTTCCTTCCAGCCTTATGAATTATCTTTGTCATTCTGTCTGCAATCCATTCTTTCCACATGCCCGAATTTCACCAAATTCTTTTTTGCTCGATAAACGTCGTATCACATATCTTCTAAGCAAACTTTTTTTCTAGGAATCCACAACCAAAAATATATATTATCAATCCTTTGTTTTGTTTTGTTTGTATCGGAAACCAATATTGTTGTTTTCTTATTTTCCTCGCAATTTTGACAAATATTCTCACCGTATAAAAATACCCCAAGCTTTTACGAAATATTTCGTAATCAAAATTAACCATTGCTCGAGGTTCGGCAGAATGCTATGTATCTATACTAATTTATTTGTCGCTCATGCAGCTTGGATATATTATAGTAGGTCAAACTACGAGTAATATTATGAAGGTCACTCGCAAGTGCACAAAAAATCTGTAAAATTTAATAATGATAATTGTTCACTTTTACCAACTTGTGGATCTTAATTAATTCATATAAGTACGTGTGGATTGCTCAAAGTCTGCTTGTTGTACCTTGATACTGCGCCGATTCAAACACTGATTTTTACTAGTATGTGTTGTTATTGTTAAGCCTCTCTAAATTATTTATCTATCTATTCATTATATAAATAATAAGTTGATATTTACCATACAGTGTTGTTAATGTTTACCTCCGAAATCTTTGATATCCAGCAGCGTTTTTTCTTCATTTGAACTCTTCACATCTGCACTTTGTGTTGTCGTTTGTCTTCGATGCGATTGTGTTGTATGCATGGCTACGATCTCTGACCCATCGAGACCTTGGTTCGCGGCTCGACTTTCTTATTTTATCCACCGACTAACAGATGCATTATTAAAATGATAATGTATGCATCTGTTTGTTTTTTTTTAATCTTTATCGTAAAATAAAATAACACTCTTCTATACACAAATGTCAGTATAACCGGCGGAACTTAATGCCAATCGGTCCCATCAAATCAGAGATAGGATTCCAACCCAGAGTAAAAATTTCAGGTGAAAAATCACATAATATGTGAAAATTTTAGGAGGTTTAGAAAGGCTTTGCGTACCTCGCTAGGCTACCGAGTTTGGTAAACAGCATTTATCAGAAAACCTGCATTGTTAAAGAATCTCTTTTGTTCGTTTTAGTTGATCACGTGTGTATCTAATGTATTTTTTTTACATTTAATATCATTATCATTAGCGCGCTAGCCAAGTAATTTACTCTACATTATACTTGCGTTTTTTATCCACAGTAGGTACATGTTATTACTCAGTTGTGTAAACAGTCTGATATTAGCCCACCTGTGTGGTGAGGTAGATTAGTCTGGCGTCTGGCAAGAATACGCGAGTATGCAATCACTGACACTCATTTGCCGAAGTCGTTTGTTTTCAAGGACGAATATAAATAAATATGCAACACGAAAAGTGCCTTTATTTTTCCTCAATATTACTTACTTACATACTTTTCGAGTCCGTGTAGAAGTTAAGTTAAGCTAAGCCTTTCCCATCCAATATGTAGCAGCAGCAATCGCCTTGTCATTCGCTTCATATATCGTTTTCATAATATTATATCAATATAAAACAAGTCATTTTGATATTTTGTCTCTTTAGTTCGTATCCACAAAACCCAACAATTCTTTTCTTGGAAGCGAAAGAAGCCGAAAAGTCCTAATTTATGCACAACTTCAAGAATTTATCGCGTTAATGAATCAAAAACATCAAAACATCTTACAATTATTTAAAGCGACACAACAAAAATAAAGGGGGTTAGGCTAGGAGGTGTATTGTATTCGCTAAATTACAGTTCTGACCTTGCATTTTAGATTTCCATCTGTTTCGATCTCTTCGGTATTCTTAAAGCAGTATCAGGCTAACATCAAGGAGAGGACTGCCAACTTGCTACTTACCGCGGTTTTGTTAAAAGAAATCCAAAATTTCTACAGCAACGGAATTATGTAATTACCCAAGGGCCTTAAGGATCGCCAATTTCTTATTTTTCAGCCCAATGTCGTTCCTTTTTGACATCCACCGTATACTATGCGAGAGATAATGGCCTTTTCGATAGTAAAATGAGGGCTCTCTCGTATGCAACATTGAATCTAGAATGTAGATGATTTTTCATTTATTGTGACCAACACAAACCAAAAAATCATGAAATAAAAACATAAAATTTCCAGTGCTTTAATAACAAATTTTCCTGGGAGGACCACGGTTTCGACGCATTACGTTGGAAGCAAGAAAGGTTTAATGATTTTATTACACCGAGAAATTACGTATACGAGACAAAAGTCTCTGAAAAACAATTCATTCTAAGGTGACCTCTGGCTACAATGTCAATGTCGCTAGCTGTGACCCACCTCTGCCGGCCCATACGCGTCTGTTTGGGTAGGTGGGACACTAAATTTATATTCATTTTATTGGTAGGATTATGTATGTACATATTATGCCTCGTGAAATAACATTATTTTGGGGCTATTTAAAGAAGTCTGTTTTTTTGCCGTGTCGACTGTCTTTAGGAAGTCATTCGAATGTACTCTCGTGTTTCCTTATGACCGCCAATTACTAATTACTTTAATTTGCAATGGAGCAATCTCGGTTCGATCAATTTTAGATTTCGTGATTCCTTTTAGGGTTTTCCGAAGACAATCATACGTTTTCATTATGGCAAATAAATCTACATAATAATTCAGTAATGTATGTATATTTATTTATTTATTTATTTGTTTCACTCCAACTGTATGTCAGAGCATCACGCTAAAACCGTAGGTTCTGCGTTGAATATTTTTCTTCGCAGTTTTTCGCAAATACAATTGTGGTAATCTGAGATACAAATATTTACATTTCATTAAATATATTTTAAATTATTTACAAATTTCTAAAAATTTAAAATCTTCATACAAAAATGAGAAAGTCATGTTTTAAAAGTAAAATTATACGTCAAAATTTTGTGTAGAACTGTAGCATTACGGTATGAAAATGTACAAAATCAATCGAAGTTTGATTTGAAATACAAAAAATGTAAGTAGAAGTCTTTTAATTCTTATTTTATAAAGATTTTCACCGAAACTTCTTATAAAATATGTACGCCATGACAGATGACTAAAGCCGGTAAAGCAGAGTTCGCTTGCACCCTCTCTCTCCTAAGGTACCTCATTAAATTTATCACTACAGTCATAAGTAGGTCAAACTAACTATACATTATATAATACTAGGTAGGTAGGTACCTATATCTACACACAGGTTTTCATTAGGAACAACTACACGTATTATAATACTAGGTAGGTAGGTACCTATGTATAACTACATTCTTCTTTTAATTTTTTCGCGTATTCAACAGTGAGTATTAATTTTTCCTCATCTTCTATTTTTTTTATAAATATTGAAAGTGACATTAGTTTTTCAAATTTTTCGCATATTTAGCAGTGACTCTTATTTTTTCCTTTTTTGAAACATTAGCTGGGTACACATTCTAAATCTTAGCGTGAAATGCCGCCGTAGACAAATTCAAATTGGCGTTCGACTACAAACAAAGATATCGCTAATGTATAGTGCGAAAAAATTAACTGTCCACTGGAACATATAAACATTTATTCAAACCAAACAATGATCCTTATAATATAAAATATAAAAAGTGGACATTTAATTTTCTTCCTACTCTACATTGTCGAAGTCATTTGTAGTCGATTGCCAAATGCATTTTGTCTAGGCCTACTGGTCCTGAGAAGGGGAAAGCTGCATACAAAACCTGTTCAACCTACGGCTCAAGTCTGACTAGCCAAATCAACAACGTAAAGCAAGACGGGTATCAGCTAGTGAATAATAAGCGACAAATATAAAAGGTCTGCATATTTAGATCCGCATCTTCTTTGTCCTAGGACTAATCATATTTTGTCGTGACATTATCTACCAATTCTGTCTTCCTTTGTAATTTTCGATTAAAGCCCTGTGTGTGATTCAGAATTTGCCAGATTTTTTGTTTCAAGTTTCTTAAGGTGCATTTATTTATACCAAACGAACAAAATTTTCAAGCTCTGGGTCTTTGCTCCTTTGGTATAGTAAATACACCTTTAGAATATTGCTCGTGTTGTTATTTTGTATGCCTGAGTAGTTTTCCAATGAGTACGCACAATCAGGCTCGGCTTGAGGAGGTTTCTTACTCAAGGTGTGTGTGTTTATCATGCTTTGCTGTGTTGAAAACCTACCTTTACAATAAAATATATTTTCGTTGTTGTTGTTGTTGCAAGTCCTTTTATTGTTTATTGTGATATTGATATTTTTTTTTCTCTTTTATTTTCTCAATTTTCCATGACTACCGATTTTCAAGAATTTTCTTCTATTTAGATTACCACACATTTCACATTCTAACAGATAGAGTCTGTGATTTGTTTTATACATCTCCTAACTCAATAGAAAGGGAGGAGGGATCATCTATAAACCAACGAATTGGTTACATTGTTTTCTGGTGCCTAATCATTGGCCATTGGAAAGAGAAAATCATTATTCAATACTATTAATACTATTATTGTAAAGGACAAATCGACATGATGTATTAGATGTTGCATATTTTTTTATATTCCAACAGCACATATTGACAACACTATATTATTTAGTTTTTCTATGTACCTATATAGTTTAGTATGTTACTTGGGTTTAGTTAGATCCTGCAATCTCTTATATTTTTTCGAATCTTCATGTTCGTCGTCGCTTCGTTTGATCACACACTAAACATTATTCCATTATTGACATAAGTAGGTATTTCTTTTTTTTTTACCGATAAAGTTACTGAAATAAATTTTTATCTTTCTTTATCAGTATTGATTGAATGTTTCATAGAATCTATGACGTCAACAACTTCTTTAATATTATCATCCATCGATCCTTGATGTTTCGCAATTTATTGTATTTTTTTTTTCAAATAAATCTTAATTATTATTATTTACTCTGTAGGGTTGTCACCCACTAAAAAAGAAGATACGCGTTAAATATTTCACAGCTACCGTTTTAGTTATTTTTCTTAACATAATATGGCCATGGCACGGGTCTAAGCTAAGGTCAGATATACGCATTGTCACAACTGAATTAAAATTAGTTCCTTCGTTCACAAATTACGAGTTACGTGTTAATTTTGATGCACGCAAAATTCGACTCATGTGCTATCTTGACGTAACAACATTCGGAACAATTCTGGGTTTAACACTTCATTTAAGGCTTATTCTGTATGCAATCGAAGCTACACATGACTCCTAATTACGTTACGTATTTTCTTGTTATCTCTATTGTTTGCTTTTCACTTATCTCTGATATTTGTTCTTCGTTAGCCTTCAAAGGCTCTATCTATACACATAAGAAATTCCACCAAATGACAATTGGTTTCTTTCAGAGTTCTCGCATTTCAAGTATGTTTTTCTTAGACTAACACAAATCTTGTAGAGGTGTCAATGTACTTTTTGATGTTTAGATTGTCTGCCTATCAATATTTCTCCCTACTAGTCAAACATAACCTTTTGCTTTTTTCAAACAATCCAATCTCCCTTTACACCCCACTTAGGGGCATAGGGAGGCAGCAAGAGTTCTCCATTGCGCTCGATCTTGCGCAATGTTTATGACCTCCTCCCACACCACGTCCAAAGTCCTCAGCTCTGCTTCGATGCAGTGGAACACAGTGTTAGAGGGTCTTGCTCGTCTTCGGGACCCTGATGGGAGGAAGAAGTTTTTTCAAACATCTTTTTGAAATTATGAATTTGTTGGTAGCCGCCATCGTTCGTAGGTTCGATCCCCGGTGCTTTAGATCTTCCTCTTTCACAATTCGGGCTAAATTTTGAACAAATGTATATTTATGGTCATAACAGGTGATACCAGATTTATTTAAAGAAACAAAAACGCAATTGATGCAATTTCACAAAATATTTGAAAGCTATAATTTTCGGAAATTTCAATTGTGATTCTTTAAATTTAACAAAATGTACTTTCACTACACACACCTTACTTATAACTAATAATTATTAAATTCTAAGGAGTCAAAGATCCATTGTCTACCATGTTCCTTTTGCCTAGTATCGTCGCAAATCATTTTTTCGTAATTTCAGCTGAAGGTTACTTGGCAAATTTTCATGAGTTTGCGAATCATTTTAACGTGTTTCAATACATTTTGTAAGACTTAAGGGTAAAGGTATAGACAAATAGGAATGTACTTGCTTGTAAGAATTCGCTGTAAGCTGAGAAGCTATTTTGTCTCTACTCGGAATGCACTCTTATGTTTGTTTATATTTGGACGCACGTCGGGTTACGTATCTATTTCAGATCTTCTAGCGTACGCAGGGAGACTGTGTGTTTATAATGCTCCAGGGATAGGTATTGTAGGTACCTACCTTCCACTTCTCGCTGCTGCAAGTGGAATGCTAGGAATGATCCCTTCCTGGAGTTTGGTTACACAATCCGAAGTGTTAATTTTAGATCAATCCTCTTGTCACCTATTCAGGTGTCACCTATATCCGCGAGTGTATCAGTCAGTCTTAACATTGCTGATCATTCTTTTGACTCTGTCATCCCGTGTCCAAATTGGATCATCACAAACATCAACTCCTCTTATATTGTCTACTTCATTGATATTCATCGGAAGAACTTCAAGATTTTCTTCTCATCCCCATCCAAATTTTGTATCTATGTAGATTGAAAACCATCGGAGTCTCTTTTTTTTGGTTCTTTGTTATCCAATATTCTCCGCATTTAACAATAATTTGATCTCTATTTAGTTCGAGGGAGATAAATATTGTATAAATTTGGTCATAGGTTTTTTTTTGATTTTTTCATTTCTCCTCTATCTTGATTTAAATCAACGACACCAAATTTTCCAATCTTGTTATGTTTTTTTCTTCTTCTATTATTTCAATTTGAAAGACCGTATAAAGATAACTCTTTGCAAAGTACTGTTAATTTGTTTTATATATATCTAACATTGTCCATTGAAGTGCCATATTCGTGATTCATTCCTGATAAAGCACGAAAGATTTTTTTTTCCGATAAGATGGTTGTTTGAGATACCAAATGAATTTGCAAATGCTCTGAATGTTTATCTTGGTGCAGCAATCGTGACGTGATTTTTATCTTCGCTATTGATTTGTTTTATTTTTCTATAAATTTAGTTTAGTGCAATTGAATATGGCCAAGTAGTGATACTGTTTGTATTATGCTTGTTCTGTTGGCACATGAAAAAATTAAACGGAGTACAATGAAGTTCCTATCTTTTTTTCAATTTCGTCAAAAGTGTTTCGGTTTGCTTACAATCAATTAATTTTTATTCTTCTGAGAAGCTGACGTTCAGTTATCACTCCATTTCTTTGGTGCTTTACCAGGGAGTCGATGGCCAGTTGTTATTTCATTTTCAGCTATGTAAGGGATTCTGGATTCCTTTATGTCGGTGAGGGCTCTCCAGAACCCTTTTTTTCTTTGGCTCTTCGCTCCTTTGAGATCTCTATTTCCGATTTTCTTGACAGGTTATTGGTTCTGGTCATTTCAGTTCTTTATTTTCCCCGCACATACTATGAAAACCCGACCCATATTTTGTACATTCTAGCATGACTTTTAACCAATACCCCTTAATTAGAATATTCAAGTTGACTCCCTCCAAAATCGAACCGTTTATCTTTATCATGTCCGTCTTCCTAACATTTCGACACCATATCCGATCAGACTGTAGGACAGTGGTACGATCGTTGTGTCTATTTCCGTCAGCCGTGTGTCTGAATGAATGGGCAGGTTCCTACTTACACAGTATATTATGTATTATGATATCGACGGCGCCGAAAGAATGTATAGTTACGGTTGAAGGGCTGTCTTCGACGTCAATACAGGATTTCATAGCTTAAGCACTCGGCATATTAAAGTGCTCTTTACATAACACATAATCGAATGCTCTAATGCTAAAACCTCCTGCTTTTTTCTGACTGAATACAATGCTGTGACTAATGGCACACCAATCTTAAAGTATGGTAACCCATCGGCCATCTTGTGGCTGCAGCTAAAATGATGCACTGGGTGATGTCTCCCTATGCACCCAAGTTGCGGCCGTAGATGGAGATTCATTGATTGAGAATTAGATTCATAGTGCAATGGTAATTCATTTATGATGGAGACAGAAATCTATGGAGATTGTTAGTCCTATGACTTTCTCTTGTAGTAGATTTCAGCGTACTAAAGTTTTAGTACTTGTCTGCCACGTGTTTAGGGATATTGGGCAATCCATTCCCAGTTGTTTGCCTCTCATCTAGTTCCAATTTCGCGGATTGGCTTGCACTTATATTATTACTCGGGGGCTGTTTCAATTGCTGTTTGAAGCTTTTTTTTATATTTAAATAAAATGCTTATTTCTTTCATTTATTTGTTTCAGGTAAGAACAATCTATTTTCATAAAATTCATCAGAAGTAGCAGCAACACTAATCCTAAAATGAGTGAGTCCTTATGATTTTAAATCAATGATCAAAATGTATTAAACAGTTCTGTGGGCATTATCCTTGACACATGTAATTTTATCCTTGACCAATTTATGACCTTATCATTATTTTTTATAACGGACTGTAAATTTTTCTCTTGCTATAAAGTTAGTGGAGGTTACGCATGTAAATTACCAAAATTTCTATACGCGATAGATTTATGTCTTCTGTCATTTAAAGGATGTCTTTTAAGAGTTAATTTACTATAAAATACATATTATTTATATCGCTGTCTTAAAAAAAACCAAGGTACCTTCTCTCGCCTTACTCTCTTTGTAGAACCCAATGTCTGAGAAATGCCGTTTCAGCAATGAAAAATGTCTACTATAATTCCGAGTATTTTGTTGATTGAAAAACTATAAGCTCATTATTGTATATTGTGTTTCTATTATGAAAACGGTGCAATCGATAAATAAATTAATGGTCGTTGACATGTGTTTGCCTCTGCAAGACTTATCGCCGGCCATGCCATTTACGGAACGGCGTGTTCGAATGAAGATTATCGAGTATGCGCTCATAGATTCCCGACTGCCATATTTGGCTGACGTCCGTGTTACGCATAGATAAACTATGTTTGAATCGAGCATACCTCGCAGTTCTACTGAGTGCTCTTCGGATCTGGCCACGTCGATGATTGGTGGCTACATTTCCTTATGCCTCCTTCGGCTTTCCACTGTTAGCGTTTGCTGGAATATTTTATTATTAATTATATCGCCGGCGTCGACAGCTTTATCTTGCGGCGTTCTATTTTCTATAACGTAAACAACTTTCTTTATTTTTCTTCCTACGAATATATTCATCACAACATGTCTACGTATAAATTAAACGTCGTATTGAATGATATGTGATGCAATGCTTTCAAGAACTGAAATAAATAAACTATTAATGTTTAAGAGATTGAAAAACATGAAACTGTGCAGATTGACTCCTGTGGTGGAAGAAAACGCAAGCTTCCGAAACTATGTTGGCAAATTATGTGAGAAACAGGCTAGCTAGAATGTCTCAATCAAAGGTTGACATAATGTACATATTATGTTAAATTCAATTTCATTCCTTTTACAAAATTCAATTCGTGGATTAACTCTGTCTATTGGCAGTGTCTAGGGTAGTTAGACGAAAGTACTCGAGATTCAATTAAATTTTGTGCCACTGTGATTCTTGAAATTCGTCATAATGAAATTTTACTACGTGGTTACTTTCTTTTTTGGTATTTAACCGTCCACAAAAACTAAACTTTCCCAGCCAGTGTTTATATAGCAGCAGCATTGCCTTGTCATTTGCCTCAGACAGAGCATTCATGTCACATCTTTTACCCCAACCTCCAGCTTACAAGTAGATGCTGGTCATTCAATATAAAAACGATGAGTGGGTTGATAAAAATAATCCTTGAACTTCCATAAGATATGATATGTACTTATCTAATCGAACAGTCAGCTATTAAAAATATTATAACTTTCGATTAAAATCTTTGTGGAAAACCGCATTACCTACTCTCATATTCAACCCGCATAGTTGTGTTCCACAATATTCCCTCAAGATTCCTAAATTGTAACGGCACGACCAAACCATACTATACTTGGTTTAACCAGCAGTGGTCTCAGTGGGTTATGCTCTTTTATAATAGTTTGCGGTTGGTAAGGGATCGATAAAATCGCTTTAAGATTTCATAACCGCTCTTCCAGAAGCCTTTTAAACTCTCCTCCACGTAGGAAATCTAGTTATTTTAAGTTTTTGGTTTATAGTATTAATAATAATCTGTAGAAATACACTTTGATAAAATATTAAACCGTGGTTTGGTTTCCCTACTGTAAACCAGAAGGTAAACACCACAGTTGATTATTACTCTGGTATATTAATGTCCAAAACTTGTTGAAATGAGGGCTATGAAAAATTTATGGAGAGTTTGTGAGTAGGTATTTGAATATTTCGGAGATTTGACCACCTAAATTACGAAAGTTTTAGTTTACTAATTGCACAAAGCCAGCATTCGTAATAGTACTTACTTACTTCCGATACCCATACAACTCCGGCAGAGTTTTGACCTCCTGAACAATGTTTTTCCAAGCTTTCTTATCCTGCATAATGTACTCCCACCGATCTCCCACACCCAGCACGTCCATTTCCCGGGCAACGTTGTCGATAAGCCGCTGCCTTGGCCTTCCAGGCGATCTTCTACCCGTGGGCCTGCTGTCCAGAAGACTCTTTGTGGACCTCTCTACCCCGGACCTGGCAACATCCCCGATCCATGTCAATCTTCTGGATCCGATGTCACTGGTGATCAGTGGTTGTTCTGTTTGTGCGTAATAGCACCTAGTAGAAAATGGTCGTTAACCCGTAGTGATCCAATTGATAAATGAACCATTTAAAATCGAACTGTAATTATTTTGTAACATTTGCAGCGTTTACTCTTCTATGTCGTCATTTATTTATTTTTATTACAATGCCAAGTGCTGACGGGCCAAAGACTGCATTGATTAGTTTGGGTTGGATTACCACCAAGAAGAACTTTATGCTCAAAATACCGACAACCTTGATTCTTATAGTGTCATTTGGTTCGAGGGCTTGAATAACCACACCTCTATTGAATAACGATGATAAAAAATTCACTCAAACCTCAATATGATTAACGTTGCCCCGTATACAATCATTCCAAGACATTTGACATTGACACAGTTGCACTCGGGTGATAAGTTGCACCTATGTTTGTTCGAATGCAGTCCCCATTGTACGTGTGACATAATTTGTACCCACTCTCTAAATAACTTAGCGCTTTTTACGATGGTATTTTTAATTATGACTTGTATTTTACACCGTTTACACAAGACGGCAACGATAATAATAGCGTTATATCTACGCAAATTGATGTTAGTGTTATTGTGCTTGGTGTTAATTAATACGCCGTAGTCCATCCTTGATCGGCAGGCTGTATATTACTTACGGTGATGGTATATTGTTTGGTCAAGGTGTAAATAATGTAACAGGTGTTTGTCAGGTCAGACTTTGTCAATATAATATTGTGTTGATGAATAACACTTTTTTTCTGGGTGTTAGATTTCAAAAACAACGCAAGGTCACATTTTTACCACGCTTATATTGGCATAGTCCGTCTGGCAGTCTGTTGGTGCGACTACATTTTTCTGTTGTTTTTCCAAATTCCGAAATCATGGGAATCTTCGACAATCATGAGATTCAGAGGAGAATTCATTGATCCAAACTTTTCACCTATCTACTAACTGTTGGTTAATACTGTTGATAGATATTGCAATTATTTATAGAACTATTGTATTTCGTAGGGCATCGGAGAGACCAGAATCAGAGAGACAGGCTTGGTAAATGAAGTGCTTCAGGAGGTGAGATATGAATGTCCTGAATTCTACCACTGAATCTGGTGAATCGGCATTCTTTGACAGGTGCCGACCATCTTCCTCTTTCACGACACAAGCTTTAAGTAGCTTACTGTGAAACAGTGTATTTGTGTTAACTTAGAGTGAGCACAGATTAATTTATTTAAAAAAAATTATACCTATTATAATTTTTTTTTATATATTAGGTACATACTTATGTATAAATATGGTTAATTGACTCCACCTCGAGACGTGTGAGGGTCTAATTCCGGTTGTTCCTTGTAACATTAATTCCCTGCTGTATTCTCCCATTGGTCTTCGAAAACTTAACCAAATTTTTTAAAGAATTTCTTGGATAACAGACGTCCTAGAGAGAGTACTCTTAATCCTCTATATCTTATATTTTACGCTATTTATGTTTTTATTGTAACCCTTGATAAGCTCAATAAACGAGAAGAACCAATACATATTGACCAAAAGTTATTGTTGTGAATCGCTCTCCTTGGATCTATTTAAAGAGGCAGGTAGGGAGCAGCCATCATTCATTCATTAGCCATTCCTGCCCCGTGATTCGTCACGTTACGTGGCCAGGAAATGGGATATATGCCATTTCCCGTCGTACATTTTTATCGTGTTTATTTTTATTTATGCCATTTATATTTGTCCTTGTTTATGTATGCAGGTTTATTCTACATAGCTAGAGTGTGTTAATTGTTGCAGGATTATCCTGTAGTTAACGAAAAATTCTGTATGGAAAGGCATTCGGATAATTCGTCGTGAAAATTATTTTAACATTGAAAACGAACTGGTACGACGCTTGATTTTCGAGCCATGTGTTTTCTCGGATATTCCTGTTCTGGGTAACAGATGTCCAGATATCTCTTCACATCTTTGGTGATCTGCCACTTTGATTAATAATCAGCTACTATTTTTATAAGCTTTTTGGGATCTATAGTCTTTCTACAGGATCTCTCTCCAGAAACGTCTTCTAGATCAACTAAGACAACGCTGGTTTCTCTAATATCGAAATTCCTGAACCTCTCCCGGAACGTTTTTTCTGCAATGAAGTGGACAGTCTTAAGCGTTCTGTTACTTAAGCGCAGGAGGTATCCGTCTTTGCTGTATTTTCAATTCAAATCAAGGGTTCGTTGCCCGTTGTCTTAATTCACATTTTTACGTTGCTTACTTAACGTAGGACGAAACGTTATTCCTGATATCTGCAAGAAAACTATCTAAAAATATCGTATTATAGATGACGAATCAATTCAACCGTTGTTTGAACGCCATCTCTTGTATAGAGCCGAAAAATAATACAGTTACGTTCAATGTTGAAAAAAAAAAACTATCCATTGTATTGGAATAATTGTCAATCGATGTAATAATATTGTATTATTTCTCGAATTCGATTATTGATATAATCCACTCGGCCGGCATCAGATACAAATCTGATTTCCTGCCCACTGTTACTGTCTAACCATTACCATTGGTATAATATTGTTGTGTTTGGTAACTAAAGTACAGTGACCACCAATGTAGTATAGTTTCCGACAGACACCATTATCTTCCCAGTTACTTATTCTCCATCTAATTGATTCTCATTATTGGGTAGATTGTTACTTCTTATAGTTGCTTTAGTCCAAACTCGGATTTTAAGATACGAATCGCCTTCCCGCTACAAAAACGTTGCAATTAAAAATTCAATATTCTATTTGAGAAATTTACCGTAATTTGCTGTCATGATTTGGGCGTCAAAATGGGTATATTAAGATATCTTTCAATTCGTTCATAGAGCACTGCCTCTTATTGGGTCTCGTCTCCGGATGCCTCTTGCAGAGTGTCAGTGCCTCTTCTCTGCTCCTACCCTCTTTGATCGACTATTTGCTGTTCCCATAAGATAGGTCCAAGCAGGATTTCCATCTTCTGGCATCTTCTATGGGCATTTTCTTCGATAATTTCTTCTATTGAATCATCAATCATTATTCAAAGGTCTTCCTTTCAATAGAAAGCACCTCTTTTGTTCCATTTCCTAGAAAAAATGACGGTATTGTCTGGTGGGCTGTGTACTATTTTGGCTTGAGCTTTTTCGACTACGTCAGCATTATTAATTGTCTAGGAGCCTACTTCTGAATGAGCTGTCCCGTGTTCGATTGCTCAAGCCGTATTTTCCACCCCTAAACTCACAGATTGGAGAAGATGCCATAAGTTGCATACAATATTTGTATTTAAGGCGTTTTTGTATCCGGTTGACGTAAAAATTAGGTATTGTGTTAAAGCCACGCACCGTACGCAAGTGGATCATGTCTTAATTGGAGAATGCTGCGAGTTGGTCGACATAATCCATACGTGGCGTGGTTGTTTTCATTAGACATATCTTTCTCCGACACTTACGAACACTTCTTACAAGGATAACGCCACTTGTTAGGATGAACAATGTATACACACAGTTCCACGGACCACACAGGCGCCTTTAATCGATCTTGTTATAAACGCGTTGTTCTATCATTTTTATTAATACAGACTTCTCATGATTAATTCAATTGATTGATTGTATGAGCAATGCCTACACTGTTTTAATTACTACTACAAAATATTAATTAAATATTGTACGTTAACTAAGTACTAACCTACCTGTTGCTAGCATAGGTAACTATTTAGATATGATCTTGTTTTGGATATGATCTATGAAAACTGAGTACAACAGCTTTGACACCACACACATAACATAATGCAAACATGAGATCTCCAGTGCTCAAATTGCAGGTATCCTTCGCATAGGAAGTAAAACACTTTGCGAAAACCTAGCCAATTAAACTCAACATCTAAAAGATCGATCATTTTGATACATTAATAAATCCAAGCTCAAAAACTTTGTAATTTCACGAATATTATTTTTTTGAAAACATAACAATGTACCTACTCAAATATGTGAGAGGCCTTTCGGTCAATTGACCATCTTCGGTGCCTACTATAGTCAATTGACCGAACGGCCTCTGCCATATTTGTGTTTTTATTTTATTTTTACAAATAAAATAATATTCGTTAAGTTACAAAATTTTTGTATGTTTGATGTACAATGGACCTTCAGAAAGTTACCGCCGACTAAATCTCACAATTATAATTTTTTTATGTATGATTTTATCCATTTTAATATGGAATTTCTTATATGTCGTTGTTGTATATTAATTTGATATTCAATTAACATTAGACAGTTAACTTTAAATCTGTTTAAGACGTATTATTTCCGTATACATAATATTAATAAATAAATAAACATCGTGTTTATAAATAAGTCCCATATTAATTCCGTTGTGCGAGCAAAGATTAATTAATTACAATTATTTCGTAATGCCAAGAGTGTTGTGTTCGTTATAGCGCCTATTAACCGAACAAGCGAGCCTATTATCTACACGAGATAGAATTCCTTTCGTAACATATTCCGGGAGATGTGTAGCAGATGGCTCCTCCACTTCATTCCAGGTCCACACAGATATGCTGTTTGGCTTTTTTCTGATGTGTTAATTGCATAAGAGATGTGATTATTAGTAGCCAATTAGACTAACGACAGCGGGACATATCGAACTCGGTTCGTATAAGATAAAAGAGGAAAGAAAGATTTCAGAATAAAGCAATCAGGCTATCTAGAATAGATATTTTTATTCATTTATTCAATCAATCTCGCCCCGTTGTTAGAAAAACCTTTCGTCGGTGGTGAGGCTGGATAACCATGCTCTGCCATGCACATTTCTCTAAAACATTGATATAATACTTCTAATGCATCGTAATCCTGAATCCTTTTTCCCATCCCATCCTAAAATCCCCTCCTATCCCCTCAGAAGTTTGTAGAATTTGTTTTGTTTTTTATTTACTTCTGTCATGCTTATTGGTTGGATGGTAGCGACCCATCGTTTTATTTAGGTACCTAGTTGTTATCAAAAATTATTGTCCTTTTTTATTATAAAACTTCCTAATTGATCTGAAATTAGTAGCCCCAGATCAAAAAATATTTAAAGAAGCGATTGCCAACCACGGAAAGTCCCGTAACTTCAATAGAATTTCAACGTTCATAGGCAATTAGCAGATTGCAGAAAATTTCTTAATGAAATCATTAAGATTTTTACGTTATCAAGTCATTATTTAAGATCAAAGTATACCTGAACGTACTAATTAACTGTGCCCGTTCATCAGATAATTTTAGAATTTTATGCGGGCCAACCTCATTTCGTATCAATTATAATTAAATTAAAATTAGTTTTACCTGACTTTACGTAAATTCTTCTACTTCTTGATCTTGTGCTAATTCATTTTCTCAGACCATGTCTATGCTGGTCTTGGGAGGAAAACCTCGTATCCTTACCCTTTTTTTGGGTTGAAAAAATATGTATTTGCTAAAAAATACTACTTATCTCTGAAATGTTACTTATTAGGATTCTTTCGGTTGACTTAATTTTGTTTTATACATCCCAAATTTCAATTTTATTATGCACTTACAATACACTACTGACTACTCCCTTCGAGATCCCATTTGGGAGACATGGGGAGCTAATAAGAGCCCTCCACCGCACTCGATACTGCGCAGTTTCGATGACCTTACTTATTCTTTTTTTTAATTACATTTATTTTACCATTTTTTATGTATATACTCTATGCATTCCTACTAATTTTTTTTTGAACGTGTATTATGTCTTTTAGGTATTTATTTTTGTTTTATAACAAACTTTAAGGTATTGTTGTTAAATTTTGATATTTTATGTAATTAAAGGCAATCCATCCTAGAAAGATAATTTGTGCCAGCCATACAAACTATCACCGCAGCTTACCTTTTAGTCTGTTTGCTATTGTATCGTTTTTTTTTTCAAAGGCAATTTCCGTTATACATGCCAGAATGAATAATTATTTAAAGATGTGATAACTTTTCGCTCTAGTTCTTGGGCATTTGTGAGATAGATAATTGTGGGTTGATTATAAAGTAAGTATATTTTTATTTACTCAACCCAAAAAAGTGACAGTGTTATTATTTCTGTTCCCTTCGAAGGGTCCATCCCTATAATTGCGTCAGTATTACAATCCCAAATATTTTCGCAGCTCTATCAAATTCCGTAGTATACCTACCTACCTACATAATTCGACGTAGATACTTGTTCATTGCTCAAGCTCCAGTGCTCTCTACCTATATTACCAAACCCGTAGCTTTAGATGAGCTGATGCCCAATTCAATTATTATTTCCGGACGGTCTATCCACGTTATCAATCTTCTTCAGCTCGACATTTGGAGCGTACAGTTTATAATTATTTGGTATATTCTTAACATATATTATTATTCCAAAGAATTATATCTGAAAATAAACTTTCATATTTTCTTATTTAGATCATATTTTATACACGTAAAGGTGATGGGTTTTAGACCAAACGGATATAGAGTCAGAGGTAGAAATTGAAAATTCTTTCTTGATAGTTAATATTGTCACCAAACAAACAAAAATCGAGCAAGAACGAACTCTGGCGCGCGTAATCTGCTATCGCACATTCCTAATAATAAGTTCTTGGTGTAAATTCTTGCATGTGGTTGTTTGATTGGTGTTAATACATTATGTTCCTTCGTTGTAAACGTACCCTTACATATATTCTACCGAATTCTTCTTGAGTAAAATCTATAAACAGAGTTAGATCATTCTTTCGTTGTTAAACGGCGCAAAAATTGAATTTTTCAAATGAAATAAAACGCTCTTTCGTATGTTCGTACACAGGGTATAAAGGTTTTTCATGGATCTAAATGGTTTGAATCTATTCATCACTTACGATTTTCATTCCGTTGCAAAAACATTGGTCCATTTCTTGGACATTAGAACATCTTATTTGGTATTGGATAATCTCATCGTTCGTCTCCTAGTCTATAGTACCTACCCGGAACATGTTGTTCCCATTCCCGCGGCTAAGTGGCGGAGGATAGAGAGATACGTTTAGGACTAGAGAGAGATATTTGGCTATATTTAGACAAGTAATTAAACTCGTTGCCCGTCTTCCGAGTTGCGTTCAATTCGTGGTATCAACAGTGCTCTGATCAAAAGAGCATAAGCATTCTTCTAGCTGTGTATGACGCCGGTTTTTTCGGTTTTCTCGATAGCTACTTCTTTTTTGTAGGCTTTATTCATCCATTTTCGGACGATAGCCTCTCTTTCTAAAAGCGTTCCATATATTTGTAACTGATGAATTATGTGGTAGGGTTGGTTGGCTTTTCAACGCCACGTTTGCCAAGTGGGTTATCCGGGACGTCTTTCTAAAGTAGTTCATGGGTTAACTTGGGTCCACCGAGCCTTGTTACTCGATTTCGTTGTTTAATAAAGCGTGGTTTCCAAAGGGACCGTTATTGAAGAGATGTGGATCTCCGAGTAAAAAAATATGCCAAATAAATCGTGTCCTTTGCCAAAACGTAGAGTTGATAATATATTGATTTCGCCTTTCTCTTCCTTCTGGAATGTGTTTATATCAAAATGGGAATGTAGAAAGTAAAATGTAGTTTTTTGAATTAGTGACTAGAATCGATTTTGCAAAATGGGATTTCCGATTTGGGTTTTACATTGTTGTTTTTGTGATGTAAATTTAATCTACACCTTAAATTAAACTATTGTATTCATTTGTCCATTTATAATTTAGTACAAACTTAGTAGCTGAAAGAGTCAAATTTGGATTTGTGTTCACTTTGAGTGAGCAGAGATTCATTTAAGAAAATAAACACACCTATCTATTTTTGTCAATTTATTTGTTTAGAAATCCGAGACACCAACAGATAACTGACCAACACTTGAAGTGGCTGGCACTGTTTAGTGCGGAGATTGCGGGTTCGATCCCAGGCGCCGACCATCATCCTCTAGCTTTCCCAACACAAGTTTTAAGTAGCTTAAAGTGAAAGAGCCACTTTGACCGTAGTTGAAAATATTTTCCCCTCTTCTCTTAACTGTGGATGTAATGACTTTCGTAGTCCTCTTCTCCGTGTAGGTACTGTACCTACAAACTAACCGTTGATGTATTCGATCTATTTTGTTCTCCGACTTTACGGCTGTGTTAGGGGGAACCCTTGCCCTAATGCGTCATTAAAAAATAATGTGTTTTGTTTGTTCGTTGGCCACACACTATTTTAACAACACCAATACCCATCCCATCTCTTAACAAATCTACCAACATAACAATATCATCTTTCTTCTAAACTAAACTACATATTTCGACCCGCCGGCACCGCTCTCATTCCGAAGACATATCTGTCCAAATATTTGTCCTATTTTAAAACATAACACGCGACTCGGTGGTAGGTACCTCTTTAAAAGTTCGGCCTGTGAACGGGTTTTTTTATGTTTTTATTGAACACTAGCTTTCCCGACAGACGTTGTCCTGTAGTCCTTACTATGAATATTAATTTCAAATATGTTATTTATACAAAAATACGTTTGAAATATAATAATAATAATATAACACTTTTCTATACAAAGGTGTCAGTATAGCCGGCGGAACTTATTGCCTGAGGCAATTTTTTCCAGTCAACCGGTCCCGTCCAATCTGAGACAGGCCAACCCCGGGTAGAAATTTCAAGTGAAAAAACACTAAAAAAACTCTGACCCGACCGGGAATTGAACCCGGGATCTCGGATCTGAAGTCCACGCTAGTATAACTAGGCTACCGAGGTCGATATTATGTTTGAATGTTGAAAAATTATTTCTGAAAGCTTGAAAGAAATTATATATTTATAATCTGCGTGCCAGTGTTTTGAAACTCTATGATGGTTGCCTGGTAAATAAAAAATTTGTTGTTGTAGATTTTTCATAGATTGTGATGGCGTCGCAATAAATCCGTTCCATACTAACTTTAATATTATATTTTATATTATTCCTTATCCTTTTTTTTCAACTTTTTATTAGCAACAGATAGCTTATTATAATAATTTCATTAGATAGACAGATAGACAGAAGCCGTTGTAATAAACATAGCTCCGCCTTATAATACACGCCAAAAATGTTATACCACTCATTAGGTATGTGTATATGATGGTGATTTTTTAACGTAGTCCCTTTTCCTCTTTCCCCTCTACCTCACAAACCAAAAGTGACGTAAAATTTCGATATTTTTGTTCGAAATACGTATAGAACGTATAATTCGATGAAAGCAGCACGATAGTTGTGTGCCACTCTTTTTTACCATCTCTCGATGTTGTAAGGTTGGATAAGTATTATTTGATATATTTTTAATTTCTGTACGTATTTGTTTCATTTACTTTTTACCAAAGACTGGCAAAACAAAACAGCTACGAAATGCTTAAAAAATCTGAAATAACTTTCAGCTCTTTATTAATTGTTGTTTTTTTATTTTTGTTTCAGGTAAGAGCATGATGTCTGTTTGAACTTAAAGAAATTGTCCATGTGACAATTTGTCAACCTTTCGTTAGGATTCCGTCCCATGGTATGTTTGTATATTAGAGTAAGATAGGGGAATATGGCACACCATAAGCTTTAATCTCAATAAAACATTTTTGATTCGTTGTAAATTAAATTTTATTACTTCAATCGATAGATAATTTAGTTAGGCAGGACTTCTTAGGCTTTTTTGTGTTAAAAACGATATACAAAATAAATTATATAAAAAAAATTAAGACAATCAAATATACAAAAAAATTCACAGTGTATGGGAATATGGCCCTGTGCCATATTGGTCATTATATGGGTAGGCCATATTGGCCACTCACTTAACAAACCTTAAAATAATAGGAAAATTATGAAGCATAAATGATTTTTTTGTTCTATCAATAATTATTTAGCTAGGTACTTATCCAACAAACAGTCTAAATAATAATTAGGTAAAGAGTTTGAGGAAAAAAATGAAGAGTAAATAATAAAAAAAAGTAATAATTAAAAGATAAATAAATAAGAAAGACAATTAAGTATTCACAAATAAATAAATCCTTGTCTACACCAACACATTCCTCATGAACCCGGCATTTGCAAGAAACGCCTTGAATCCATTTTTCCCCTCCTGTAAGAAAATAAATAAATTTTCACAATAAAAACATTTAGAGTCCGAAAGATTAGTCCTTTCAGGACTTTCATCCGACGAGTCTTGAAGTGGTGGTTCTTCTTCCAGATCCGAGCCGGAAGTATCAGATGCTAACGATCTTTTTAAGCTTTCTTTTCTTTTCCTTTCTTTGCTTTCGACTCTTTTTCGGCTTTTTTCACCAATGAATTTTTACTAATTCCTTTTTGTATGGAGATTCGGTGAAGTAAGTCGATTTACTTGCTTTAAGGTCTCTGTTAGATATTTCCATCTCCATTGCCTCTTTATCCCACGTTTGCCGCATTCGGTGAGAATCTGGCACTTTTGGGGCTGAAATAAAATTTTAGTAGGAAACTATAACGTATAAATGCCAATATGGCCTAGTAGGCCATATTCGCATGTATAGTGGTGGGCCATATTGGAAAAATACACATGTCGTCAAAATATTTAAAATTATTATGATAATATTAACTCTACGCACGTACATTATGTACCACAATTAGAATTTTTAAATGATTTAATGGTAATAAATAATAAATCGATATTACAAAGGATTTTTCAAAAAAAACAATAGTTTAAACTTACCAGAAAATAATATCAAAATGAGCACAAACGTATTTATGCTTGTCAGAGTGCGTGCGCTCTAGCCAAACTCACGAAAAACACTGAGAGTTCGGTAGACGGGACACGTGTGCGAGTATGCTAGTAATATATTCCACAGCTCTAATGGTTTCTGGGATAAAGCGGTGGGCCATATTGGCAACCCAGGCCATATTCCCCTATCTTACTCTATTTATTTCATCACGAATCTTGGCAACCGTATTGGTATCTTAATAAGATATTCGGCAATTTTTCCGAGTTCATTAGAAACCGCCATATATCTCAATTAAATACGTGTCATATATTTACATCGTTAAGTACGTCTAAACTTCTAAGAAATTTAATATATCATAACTAGCAGCAAAACCTGCCAGATGACAAGCATTAAAAAATCATCATTTATTTATTTGATTGTATATTTTTTTTCCTATATTATATATTAATCATTTAAGTAGCTATATCGATTCTCCTAATTTTACTTTACCGCGTTGAGAATTGCGTAATATTTGACATTGTATTTAGGAAACTCTGAGCAAGTATCACAAATTTATTTGTTGTTAATAAAACACCTCTTAATATTAATAGCATCGACTGACAGGCGAATAATATAACATTGAAAAATATTTCGCAATGCGGTTAGGTTAGAATTTGCTAGCGGGAAAATCGAGTAACAGACGATCTTATATATAAAAATGGAGAGCTATTTCCCGATGTCATCGCATCACGCCTAAACTGCAGGACCGATTTCGCTAATTCTTTTTTTGTCGTGTAGGCTTTTATCGGGAGAATGTCCTTTTAGAAGAAAAAAATCAAGAAAAATGCATGGAAAATTAGAAAATTAAAGAAAACTCTACGTAGACAACCTTATTAGTACTTTTTACCTTATAATTTTTATTCCAATTTTGACAGAAATTGTCTATTAATGCGATTGGCAGAATGCGGATGGAATATACATGGTTTAAAACAGACGCATCGTTCGGAATCACATTGGTCAAATGATAATTAATTCATCACCATACAAATTCGAATTCATTATTCATATTTAGGAACACAGGACAACGTCTGCGGGAAAGCTAGTAATTGTATAAACCATGTTCAACCTTTACTTAAAGCGTCATCAACTGTCGTATTATCATATTATACAACACTTTTGGCAGGTTCTTCCATCTAGTGGTTGAACTTCTAAAATTGGCAACTATAACTATGTATAGCCACTAAGATGACATAGTGTACGTTTGTTCTATTTCCTTATCATTAATCGCACTAGATAAAATAGAAACGTTCCCGAGTTTTAAAAATATTTTTGTTCTCTTCTGTCTTACCTATTTAGTTGTTACTAAACCATTGTAATGTTTTAAAATAAGAGTAAACCCTTTGAAGCATTCATTGAAGAACGTACATACATACATATTTGTGGTTGACTCATTAATTTTTTCAACCTACTCAAATGAATAATTAATAGGTATATTATGCATTTCTGCCCCGATAGTACCTATAGGGTAGATTGTGTGTACATAAACGTTCGATTTTCTAGGGTAGATCGTGTTTGGGATCCGAACGTCATGATAAAATCAAATGCGTCGTAAATGATATTTAGGTGTATAACGAAAATTGCGCGAATAAAACTCATGTTCAATCAAATGAACGATTTTTTCATTATTTCGGAATTCACTAATTCTTTTTTTATGTTGATTGTTCTGTGCCGATCCTTGATTTTCTTCTTGTTAAGCTGCATCGATTACCTCCCACGAGAGACTATAAACTGCTGTATTATCTCTGATATCTCCCAATCGTCTATCAATTGGGTTCAAATCAATGCAATGTTTCTGTCGATGTCATAATATCTGAAGCGAAGATGGGGTTCCCTGAGATTTCTGTTTGAAGCCTTGCTAGCAAGTGCAGGTAGTGTTTGACGTCTACCTCCTCATAAATTTAGCCGTTCCGTTGTCATTTAATTACTGCCACATTTTTAGATTGTCTTACTGTGTTCCAAGATTCATTCTCATTATCATTCCCTAAATTAGCTGTCTAGCTAGCTGCTAGAGTCTAGACTACCCAAGATGGTGGTTTTGGTGAATTTTATTTAATTTTCAAAACAATATATTATGTCACATCGGATTTCTAGAAAATTTGATTGGGGAAGATAACGTAACCTTTTCACTTTTTTTTTCTACTACAGTGTGCTACTTGGGTGTCAAAATGCCTGCATCAAAACTTATAAATTAGGTTCATCAGCAAGCACTCGAATATTTTATTGACCACGTTTTCTACAATGATTTATTATTCAACACATGGTTGTTTTTTATTTTGACACCATTTTCCTTTCGTTCTAATGAAATGGAAAAACTCCACGTGATACTCTTTAAAAACTAATTATGTCTCTTATATGCTAATGCATCGTTCTGTGATCACGTGAGAGATAAACAACTATTCCACCCCTACTCAAACGAGTTCTTTTGAAGCACGTGTGATAGATGGAAGCGACCCCCAGTTTATAGCCAATTTATCGCCTGGTAGGTATGCTTTCGTGTGGTTTACGAAGTGGATCCTCTTTATAAAACTTGGTTTTTGGTCACTTATTGTCGTTGAAATGTTACCCCCTCTATTATGTTTATATTCGTCAATGGAACGTTATTTATACAGTTTTATCACATTTTTTACCACTTTGCGTTTGTTGAATGTCCATTTTAACTCAAGCTAAACTCCAATTCCTAGTGTAGAAATCGTTTGACTAATTTGACTATATAGGAACTATGTATATTGTATATCATGCTCTTTCCCGTCTTCAGGTTGCGTCGTAGAAAAAAATCATCCCTTATATCAATCGCGGTGTTTTCACCCTTGATATTCCTTCAGTCGTTAAATTTTGTCAGTTCAGAAACGGATAGTGCCAAATATAACGCCGGAGTCGAGTGTTATATAAGATTTTGCAAAAGATTGTAAAATAGATGGAAACTTTTCGTGCACTTAAACGCAACGATGATGAATATCATATTGCCATGAACTTAAAACCCTGGTCTTATTCCTCTGAAAAATATTAAAACATTTATGGTTAATATCAAATCAACATTATTACCGTATGATTAACTCCGATTTGTTAAAGTGTCATTTCGCGTGAGTCGGCGGTATGTTTGACATTCGCCACGATCGGTGATACCGCTGACGCCTCTGTTGAGAAATCCCTAGTTGATTTGAGTCTACAATAGTGATCGTACTTTGCACCAGCCCACTACTCATTACCGCCTACGGGAAACCCAGTGACCCGGGTTCACGTTCCATCGTTGCACAAAAATAATGTACCTAATTAATAATTATTATCTTTACCTTTATAAGTGTAGAACGGCTCTGATCACACCAGCGATATACCTCCGCATAAGAATCTTTTGATTGTAATCCCCTAATAATTGGCTAATTATTACATCTTTAACTTTTCGATTTTTTTATGATTTCCATTGGGCTTTGGGTTTGATCAAATATGTCATATTATAAGGGATCCTTAAAATAATGCGAGTTAATACAAAAGAAGTTGTATTTAGTAGAACATTATTATTTTAGACTTAATGCTTTGTTCGATATTTAATGGGACATATTATAATATTTTATACTTGGGTGTGTTTTCACTTAAAATTTCTATTCATGGTCTGCAACCTGCTTTGATTGGATATGAAAAATGTCCCAGACAATAAGTTCAACCCCATTTTGTATCCAGTCCTCGTCTTCATAGCTGACCATCCAGCATAAATTATTATTCCTCGAAACATTGCTCTCCAGGATGTTCTGTCTGTTGCCAAATACATGTAGGTATGTACTGCTCTCCAAAGCGTCGTTTATAATACGTATTTTGAAATGAAATCCTAAGCAAAATATGTTCTATTGGAATATATTTCGGCACATTGTTGTCGGTCAGTCAGGTAAAACTTGCGTTAGAATGCCCCGATTTGTAAAGAGACAGTGCCTTGATTTCCTTATTCCCGAGTCTCTGCGAAGGGGGTCCTTTGATCGATTTTCTAATTTGACCGTAGACATGTTTTGGGATCGTTGCAATTTTTAATAATATAAATTTCTACAGTTGTTTATTAGACAAGTACCTACGCAAAAACAAAATTAATGGTTATTACAGAGAGTGGGTGATAGTAGGTTTACCATATCGCCTTTTCGTTGCGACGAGACTTCTACCTCTGCAAGAATATTTTGGTTGTACATAATAATAATTATGGAGAGTCTCATCTTGATTTATTAGGCAATCTTATTTTGGGCGTCTTCGCTGATTATTCATTCCCCGAGGCGGCTTTGGCGTGGTTTTCGGGGGCAATCCTCCGTATTGCTCTTTAGATGAGTTGTAATTCTTAACCTTCTTTTAAAAATAATATGTGTGGATACCTGTCCTGTACCTCAAATAAATTTTCCTTTTATTGTAATGTTTGATACGATAGCGATCCGAGGTTACATACTAAAATAATAATATAATGTTTCATTTAGGTCTCGAATTTTAAAATGACTTTTTTTCGTTTTTTTTTTCTTATCAGTTGTTTGAAACGTATCTCTTAAATCCAAACAACTGATGCACAATGCAATCCTGATACCATCCATGATGTATGGGAGTGAAACAAGGACATGGACGAAAAATCTGAAAGTTGGAAAAATGCTGTGGAAATGAGGTCACTACGTAGGATGTGCGGAAAGAGACTAATTGATAAGGTGAGGAATGAGAATATTAGAAAGGAATGTGGAATGAAAGTTAATAAATTATGGTGGTTTGGGCATGTAGAGAGAATGAACGAAAATGATATATAAATCTGAAAGAATGGGTGCACGCAGACGAGGCCGACCTCGAATGACATGGTACGATCATATCGGTTCAGTCTTAGAGGAGGGCCAAGTCAGGAGCAAAAGGAATAGAAGAGCATGTATGCGGAATGTTAGGCGTTTGGAAGAAGCGAAAAGAGGTGTGTTTGGATAGGACAGAATAGAAATCCGTACTCTCTGCCTACCCCCTTCGGGAAACGTCGTGAAAAATTTTTTTGGTTTACTTATCGTTTTGAATGCAGTTCAAATATGACTGCAGATCCGTGATTCCTTAACATATGAAACTGAAATTTACGTTTTATTTTAGAATGAACTTTAATGTATAGTTTAGCTATTTTATTAAATAGGTTCCAATATATTAATACCGATGTGAATTTGTTCACCTAAAAAGATTTTTTTTTAAGGAAACGTCACCTTATGTAAATAACTCACTTTAGAACTAAACTTTTTCGTGAATTAGGGGACTGTTCATTGTTCATATTGCGGTATTTTTTGTAGCGTAGGATAGTTTCGTTGTTTTTTTTAATTATTTACTTTCGACGCTATTACCTATAGCTGTTTTGGTACCTATTACCGATGCAGTGAAATAGACCCTTTATTTGGTATCGAGGTAACAGGACATGAAGGATTTTTGTGTATTGAGTTTTTTTTCAATTGAAACAAGTGTTTAAATTTATTTGATTTGTCCGAGAAAAGGGGTCTTCAAACCCGAAAATTGGAATGTAGGTACTAATAAATAAAATAAAATATGCAGAATTAAAAATTGAGGACATGCGTTGTTGCTTTTACGCATGTTTAAAAATGAACTTCTACCAATCACCATGAATGTCGTAACTTTCAGAATGTAATTTGTGGTCTATAAGCATTTTTACGTGACATTAGATTAAAGACTAACTTTCCTAGTAACTATGGTAATTTGAAACCGTAGATAGAGCATTATTAAAATGTTACAAACCTTTTTAAAACGAGAAAATTGAGGCTGTGAGCTCCGTAAAAGATCTGAGAGGTTGTCGTCCTTTACACGTTGGTGCCAAATTTTTTGTCCGGACTTAATTATGTTACTTTACATGTAATAAAACAAAAGAGCTTGGATATTGTATAAGGTAAACGTACATATTCATTACATAACCTTGTCGTGGTGGGTACGCGGAAAGATGGATGAATGTAATCTCCCGTGTCTAAATCCAGCGTATAAGCCAGGCTCGTCTATGAATAAAACAACCGACCGAGGAAATGAACAATTTGGAAATAAGTCTAAACGTGCAACGCTCGCCGGTCGGTTATATCATCCGTAGCATGATGGGGCATGGAGATAGACAATCCGACTCCGCGTCCTTGATGGCGGCCAATACTGATAGGATAATTACGGTTTTAATAGATGGAAAAAAACAACACACTCACCTAAAGGTTATTCAAGTTACATAACGTACATATTCTGAACGGAAGACGGTGTTGGTATAATATTGCTAAATTTAAAAGACCTTTGACTTTCCAAAAATTGCAATTTCGAATTCTGGTGTACCTAGAGCAAATTCCTCTCTCAGGATTCTGCTATAAAATTTATTTCAATTCTCCTTCTGGTAGATCCAGATTAGTTTAAAACAAATCAAACAATTGAAGAACTCTTATAAGGTATTAGGTAAATTGAGCCCAATTCATTGAATACGACCTAAAACTTAAGTAAAAATTTCAACCCGTTTGTTTTATTATATTTTTTACTACTTACTTAAATCTCTCACAAACACATCATATTCTGTACCTTAAAATCACTCACATTAATACTGACTTACTTTCCGAGTCCGGATCTTCAGAACAAAAATCTCCAATGGTTTGCCACATGTATGGCCCTGTCAGTGGCATCAATAAGGTCCTAGCATGTGCACTGTGCAGTGTGCACCCTTACAATATTTGGGCACTCCAGAACATTATAATGGTCCTGTATTTTAGTTATAATTGTTGGATTAAATTTTCTATTGCTGTTATAAGCTCGGGTTTTCTCCCTTCGATGCAGAGTTGAAAAATGTGGTTTCTTGTGGAGTAAAGAGTCGTTGTTGCCTGTTATAAGCTTCACGTAGGAGATGATTTGCTTGTTTGATTTTACTCTGATTTACCGGTATCGAATTTTTTGAGCGTTAACTTCTTATTTGTGAAACTTCATATTATAATATAATAAGTGATTGGTTTTCCTCTTGAGCTAGATATCCAATAGTCCTTTTCAAATATACCAATTTTGAGGCGGGCATTTTTCAGGAGTTCAATATCTTTTTTGGACATTTCAATATTACCTTCAATTTATGGCAGTTCGGATCTCTTAGTTCGGTTGAGGTATTTCCTAATTTAATATTACGAATCCTAAACCCGTCTAAGCATGACGTCCATACAAATACCCACATAAAGTCTATTAATGTCGATGGTTCGTTGGTTGGTGATTACGCTCGACCGATTTTACTTTCGGTTTGATTTGATTTGTTCTTTCGTTGGAAACGTTTCGGTTCGTTTGATTGGCATTTGTATCTTCATCTGTATTTATATCATATTTTCAATGCTTTGTCTTGATCGGCAGAGAAAACGGACGTCATTCATTTCTATGCTAATGCATTTCCTTATCTTCTAATTTTTCATGAATTTGTTGCCCCTGTTTGTTTCATTTTTGATATGGTTCTCTTTGACAAGGAGATATGCACTCCTCACCTAACTGAATACAATAAAAAAAATATGCCAGACTTTAAAGAGCTTTATTTTCTCCATGTACCATGTCAGGTCCCCCCGACGTCGGCTACCACTATGGCGTAGGCTTCTCTGTCCTGGGCTAACCGGAATAGTTCTTCCACTCCCTTGATTCCGGTCCATTGTCTGACATTTCTCAACCAGGACATCTGCCGTCTACCCACACCTCGATTTCCATATTATATTTTAACTTTCGTTATCAGGTGAAGCGGTTTGTATTTTGTGTTGCGAAGTATGCGTCTCAGGTAGGATATTTTTCCTTCTCTTGATGCTGGCTAACAATTCTCTCTCAAGTCCAGCGCCTCGCATCACCTCCGTGACCTCTAGTCCATGAATACGAAGCATTCTGCGGTGAAGCCACATTTCAAATGCGCCACTATAATATAACGATATATGTATTCGTTCTAAAATTGTTGCCATTGCTTGAAGTTGTGTATGATGTTTTTTTTATGCCATTTTGTATGATATATTTTTGTATTTTGATAATAAATTAATTTCTTGCATCGAAATTTGAAATATTATGCAAAGTATCATGTCTAGCTGTAAGTTGATTTTTGTATATTAAAATTGTTATAGGTCTTATTAAGACCGTAAACTTAATAAATAAATAAATAAATAAATTAAAATTAAAATGAATCCCATTTTATCTATTCTTATAAACAAACAAAACTATAAATTAAAAGTTACCTCAGTTCGGTACAGAAAACAAATGAGTGCGCATCTGACGGGAGACGAGTTCATTTGTTTCTCTGTTTTATTTTTTTTTGTTTCGTTTTATTCTGTTCGTGTGAATGATGAATGAGTGTGGGAAATAATTAATGTGGGCATTTGGAAGTGTACCCGTGCGAGTACACCGGTGAACATCCAGAGGTGTAAGTATAAGCATGACTCACATTATACCTTGCTTTCATCTTATATGTTATCTGTGCCTTTATCCGACTGTAATTATTTACGTTGAAAAGTCGGTAAAGTTGGGTTGAGGGAAATGTGTATTTAAAATACAATACACTAGGTTCTTTTTTTGCAACAACAACAAAACATTGCTTGTTTTTATGGGTACCTAAGTATTCAAAAAAATAGCCATTACTTTTAACCAAATCTGGTAAAATTATGAATAGTTTATACGTACCTACTGGTATTTGTTCTGGTATTTGCTCTGGATCATTTTTTGTTATTGTTTTTTTTTTCATATGCCAATGTCGCCTCGCAGAGGACAGTGGTGGCAGCTAATGCATTTTTAAGTGATGTTTTTCCAACTGCGAGTCAGCCGTGTTTCGAACCACCAACACAACTCCATTTCGAACCACCAACTAATAATGTAATAATAATCTCATAATATGAACATAATACCATCTAAAATATTGTTATTTTTGTCGAAATGTCCCATTAGTCTGCGGGTTTATTGCATTCTGTTGCCAAGTGTGCCACTTCACCTTATGGAAATACTATTTTTGTACGTGAAATGACTAATTCTCCTTGTTGCTGGGGATATTTCAGAAACACGTGGCTTTTTGATACTTTCGTATAATGCCGGTATGTGAAGTGTTTTTTGTTGTAGAAAAGATGACTTTCTTTCGAATGTGCACGTACTTTATGATGATCGATCCTCTTTGATCTAGTTGGTCTTTTGACCTGCTAAAACTTTTTTGGATTCGATTGACTTAAGTAGCTCCTGATAATTGTGTAAGAATTCATGGAGATTTGCCTTTTGTCTTGTGTTATTAATCCGTTTTCTAAAAGTTGCTCTGTATTCTTCGTTCTGTTACCAAATTCACAATTGACTTAAATCTATCTTTCTTTTTCGTGTTTAATAGCAAGTACTGAAAGCGGGGATGATAAAAAATATGGGGATGACCTAAGCACATTGGATTCCATTCTTTTGAAAGCAGATCACTTTGTTTTATGGTTGAGATCATTGAAACGAGGCAAGGTCAAAACTCATTTTTACCTGAGTGGAAGAGTTGATTTGTATGCTTATTATGAGAGTTGATTCTTGGTTAGCCTGAAAATATTATAAAAATTGTGAAATTTTTCTTGGAAGTAAATACATAGTTAACATGCAAATATGTAGTTGAAATAGTGCAAAAGGGTAAGGAAATATATGTTGTTGAAATATACATATTATTGAGAACCTTTCTTTTAATTATATGTTTTGAGTAAATATGACATCAATGTCTTGCTTAGCTTGTGGGTCTCTTAGTTAAATATTTTCATTCTCCCTTGGATGCACAGCGCACACAATCCACTAATTGTTGCTAATGAGTACAAACAATAATTATTATTCATTGTGTTTACATTAGCAATTAATGTTGTAACTAAAACAAACAAGTTCGTTGTTGCGTTTTGTAACATACTCCTATAATGTTGCGGCGATTTTTGACTGTGCTAATTAGCAAAATGAGTGCGACCACCCGTTTTCACGATTTATCTAAGCAATAAAATCGTTTTTCAGCCTTGAAACACTGAAAGTATGCACTGTTTAGCTTTTTCTCAACGGACTACCTCATTTGCACGAAACAAGATCACTTCAAAATACGATGGAAATTTGGACAAATCGTGTTTTTTTCTTCAATTCCCGACGCAACTCTGTAAGTCAATATATTATTTGGAGAATTCCAGCATTGATTTATAGTCGCGTAAGAATTTCCCGGTACCCGTGTGTTTTCGTCATTCGGCCGCCGAATATTTAATCTCTGTGTAAGCCGGGTGTTATCTGACCGAGATTTATGGGATTATCTCGTAATGATACACCTACGATATATCGAGAACTTCTACATTATTGTACTCTAGACCTACACGGTTCGTACCTAATTGAAGAACGTCACCGATAAAAGTGATTAATCTATTTAGTGGCTCGAGTTGAAGTAGCGTGTAAGTTAGACTTCTACTATAAGTAGATTTGATAATCCTAATAACGAAAAGATAAAAATAACACTAATTATATTGAACGTTTATTTTTGAAACTGGACTCACTCATAGTGAAAACAAATACACTTTCTACATCCTTCACAGAAAGCAAAGCCTATTCTGTGAAAGAGGATTATCAGGAGTCAGACGGTTTTCGCTACGAGAGTCGGTGACTGAGCCCCTAGGTTACCAACGATTTCATCAGGAAAGAAACCTTGGAAATTTTCTATAGAGATAATTACCGCCATCTGTATGTATTTATGGTAGGTACGTACATAGATGAGATACAGATGATGCAAGTGGTTAACTTTGTTTTAGGGTTTGATTTCCACTTTAGGCTTTTATGCGTTGTTAAGCCCAACTTTCAAGCAGGGTTGCCAGGCGTCCGGTATTTTTTCCGATTAATTTTCCTCCCCAAAATAAATCTGTACCAAAATTTCGGAATGATTTTTTTTCGTTTTATTTTTAGTGAATTTTCTCACCTTTCCTGGTACCAATTTTTTAGAATGACCATTTTTTGGTGAACTTTCATCTTTTCGGATGTAGGAACACTGGTTCGATATATTTTTGGAAAAACCTGGTAACTCTGCTGTCAAGTTCACAACTGTCTTTCCATAAAAAATATACTTCACAGAAAATTAATTCAATCCCGCATAAATATGTCTAAAATGACTGAAAGAATGCAATTGTCTTACTGACAGGCCTATCTAGTCGAGAAACTGAAGAATTTTCTCCAGAAAAACAAAAACCCAAACAAGAATGTGTGTGCATAAAACAGTTTGAAGCGCAAATTTCATTGAGTTAATGATGTTCAACATGTTGTGTATACTGTACCTTGTGTGTTAACTTATTTCCTTTGACATTGTTTAGTACACGGCTGTAAAGAAGAAAAGCTGACTTCGTTGTTTGCGATACTACGGTGACTTTTTGCTTAGTCTGCTCCTCCATATAATTAGATCCTCATTGATGCTTGTGTCAGCTTCTCCTATTCTATATGGGAATATTTATCACCAGTGTAGGTGTGGGTAAGCTGGCGGTTCCGACGCCAACTTTCGTACTGCTTCGTTCTGGAGGTCGTATGTAGGATCGATCCCAGGTGTCAGGGATATCTTGAGTCATGTGTCAATTTAATAAAGTCAAAATATAAAACACGTGTGTCAAATTTTGCGTGTATTGACGATACATGGATTCTCTTACCGAATAGACTCCAATGTTATTTGGCTAGCGAGAAGATAGTGCTAGTACATACTTAGACACAGTTTATTTAGTTATTTACTCATACAATGTGTATTGTGCAGTGAGTCATCGATGTCCGCGACGTACCTACTCTATAATCCACACCATATGGCCAACTATATTGTCGTTTGTTACTGGTGTTAGGAGATATATTTCCCACTATATCTTGTATCTGCGAGAGACGTTCGATGCGAAATGTGTGAAATAAAAGAACATTGGCTGATAGTCGATGTGTTTACTTCTTGTACCCAATTATATTGTCCACTTGGAGAGCATCCTTTAGAAGCAAGCAAAGCGCCTCATTCTCTTCTTATTCTCCAATCTCAAATTCTTCCTCTCATCTTATCACCATAATCTTCGGCTTACGAGAGGGTCTACTGCAGCTTGATAATCTCCTGATAGAATAACAAATAGAATCCTGATAGAAAAAAAAAACTTTTTGTTGATATTCTTAAAATAAAATCAATCTGTCAACAAACGTGTGTTTTAATGTATTCACCCACCATTTTCGTTAGTGATTGATTTCCCAGTACTCCAATAACATGCGCCTTTCGCATACAAAGTTATAAAGTTGAAATAATCACCGATAGTACAGAAATAAATAAATAGTAAACCTGTTTTACATTATTTTCAGAACTCTTATCGTTGTAAACATGTTGTAATAGAAATATACATATGTGTACCTTTTTGAAATTCAGCTTTTTTATTTAAGTTTTCCTGGCTTATAAAATTTATTTAATAAACCTTGTTTGTTTTAATAACGAAGCAAGGCCTTCCAACAATCGATCAGCCCAGACAAAATAATATTTTTACTATGTCTGTACCGAAATAGTTGAGTGTTTTCGATATAAAACTACACTGTTTTGTAGAGCATTAAACTGAACTTTAAAATTCCTATTTCCGCTGTTCTCGAAGGACTTTTTTTAGTATCCACGTTCCACGTATAGTTTATTATAGTAATAAAACTACAAAATATCTCAAAAATATCCGTATTTAACTGCGTCGTTTCTTACGTATGCTTTCCATCCTACATTATAATAATAAACTCAATTTTATTTGCCAGTCAAAATATTATGTGTCTACTAAACATTTTGTTGAATCGGTTCGAACTATAAGTTATGGAAAAAATTTTTCAAGGTTATTTCAGATTCTGTCATAACTTGTAACGACTTTTTTTGATTATCTCTTCGTTTATTAAACATCGAATGTTACAATCCTAATAGTCATCTATTATAAGCACTTTCTGACTCCCTGTCTCCATCAAAGCTTTTATCTTCAATTCGGTACACCCACCAAAGCGTATACCAGAGATTAGCGGGTCCATGCAGCATTATATGGGTCGACCATGGTAATAAGTGCCTTCGCACGTGCCCCTCGCAATTGTAAGAAGCGGGTTGGGTGGTTCTTGTTATCAAAGCGTTATTGTTGTGGTTTGTCCATGTAACTTGCTGATGGTGGATTTTAATTATTAATTTTCTACATAGATTCCCCAATATCGATCAGTTATATTAATATTCCATTCTAATGAATAGGCAGAACACTGACTGCTGATCGACTAACAGCGTCTTCCCAAAACGAGCTATACCCGCTGGCCCCACATGCACAGATATCTTTGTGTTGCGTGAGTTATGTTTGAAAAAAAAACCTACCCCATACAGCTAACGTGCAGATAAGTTGTCAATTTGGTACAAAGACAAATTAAGGTGCCTACAGCATTAGTGGCTGGAAACCACCCTGCCAACGAAAGAATTTTCTGGCCTTAAACATATCTACATAATAATTCAGAAATGTTTGTCTGCTTTCTATCGTATATGTGAACATCACGCTCAAAATACAAATGCTACGCCAGATATGAATCTGCGCAGAGCGGTGCAATTTGCTTGAGAAGGTTCTTAAATACAATTTGCTGCATTAACTTTAATATATTTAGAGCTATTTAAAAAACTCTATTTTTTTAGGATCTTCATACAAATTTCTCAAAAAGACAGTAAGCCATCTTTTGGAAACAAAATTACTCATGTAAACGTTGAATGGAATCTTGGTATTACGGTATGAAAATGTAATAAAATAATCGTAGATTGATTTGTTATACATAAATGTTATTCAAATCTTATTATTCTCAATAAATAAAGATTTAATGAAAAAATTGGCAAAATGATTCCTCCAATTTGACGTTTGACAGATAGCGCAAATCACCCTCTATGGGTGGAGAGCCTAATTAATTATCACACATTAGGGAATGTAGCTAAGATTCAAACCACAGAGCTATCTCTCTCTCTATGAAAACTTGCAAATTATGTCGGTAGGTTCGTATAATATTATGAGGTCGGTAAAACAGAAATAATTGTAAGTGTCATTCTTCTTTTCCTGTGCTTATGTTAGTTATAGAGGTCTGTTAAGCAAGCAATGGGAAGCTAGACTAGAACCTGCTTAATTACCTACCGATCAAGCCTGACAATCGGAATCAAAAACGTAAAGCAAGACGGGTATAAGCTAGTGCTATATAAAACTAACAACGCCCCGTCGGGTCAGAGTCCAGAGAGAAAATGAATTTTAAGCTTATTTGCGTGAAAAGAACTTGCGGTTTCTACAGCCATTATTTACGCGTCTAATCGCGATACATGGTGGTTGGTGAAGTATTTCATATCATTTCCGACCATTATTCGTCTGTAGCGCCTCATTTCTTTAATTGAAATTAAGTTAACCGTCAGAAAATTTTATTCATCGAAACTGACTTTCTTATTGTTTACCTGTGTGATAGAGGTCTACTCGCCACATCGTAAATATTCCAGTAATTAAGCCAACAATAATAATTATTGTTTTAATGATATACGGTAACAAGACAATCGTGTATTACGAATGCGAAAGATGATGAGTACCTATAATATTGGGGTATTTTTTTCGAGCGAATGATGAATTATTAATGGTGATGCTATTGTTATTTAACATTGCTCGGTATGCGCGTGTGAAATGTGAATGCGGTAGCACTGTGCTGTGCTTATACATATTGTTCGATTTGAAATGCTCGTTATTCTTGTAGCGTTGTTTTGTAGGCGGATTCGTAGTGTAGATGAAATGATATGGTTGATTTAAAGTGTAAATAGATCATCACAATGATACGTGACAGCAATCGTAGTCTTTAAATTTGGCTGCTCTCTTGTTCTCAATAATTTCCAACTTTTATCTCTATATTTCATAAATTTTTAAATATCTACTTGTTGTATACATGGGATTTTACGACGTATTGAACATGTCGAGAATTCTCGTGATTAGGAGTTACGGAGACTTAAACATTACCACCTAATGGCGAACGTTGTTAACGTAACTTGATCACATTAAGCCAGCCTTCGAAATAACAGTAGAAGGTCGTAAGCCCGTAGTGGTTTGTTCCGTTTAAAAATCGAACATCAGTAATAAATTGTTAGTAATTAGTATTCTGTACATATTCATCACAATGATGCCTAATCGTCGATTTCAAAAAAAAAAAAAAAAATTATCTCTCTTTCTATCTATTATGATGAGTTAAGCAATCAAAGGTATAAAACTCATCGAAATTCTCTCTTGAAATTATTTAAAGTCAACTCTTAGCTGTTACATTAATATTTTTCAGAATTGCACCATACCGTATCATTTTTTTGGAAGTAAGTAAAACTTGATTGAGTTTCGAATCAGAAATTCGATGCACTTTTATGTTCATGTCCATCTCTAAAACATTGAAATCTTAAAGATAGTTACTTGTACTTATACTAGGTATTGTACACCAAAGTACCCCAAAATGTAATATAAAGTCATTTTTCATGCGCTTATCTAAAATTTTATGACACCATCGGATTGTTTTCTTTTATTACTCGCATCTCTCTTTCCTTTTTTTTTTATATTTTCATTCACCACTTACATAGATTCTCTGATTACGCATCTGGGTGCTATACTATTGTTCTAGCCGAGACGAATATCTGTAATTTAGTAGCGTTAAAATAAAATAACAACATACAATCATTTTATGATTCGTCGATTAGAAAGCACTAAGTATGATTTTAATGTATCATTTATAATTTTGAAGTAATCGATTAATTCAACGCTGTCAATGTGTTTAAATACTTTCATCGCCAAGTGGTTCTTATTGCTTTCCCCTTTTATTTTTTTAGTCTTTTATTCTAATGTAATAATTCTATTTGGTCACTCGAAATTTGATATTTCCAGAGACAACATGGACTAAAGACCGTCGAAGTTCGTCTTCTGTAAATGGGTGCATGCTCTGCGGCTGGTATTCTTTAGTATCTCCCATAGGTCTCACCTCACGTGAGACACTTGGGTTCATTTTTTTATTACAATAATACAATTCAATATTTACAACAGATTAACAAAAAATTCATGAAAAATATGAGGGATGATAAACTCAACAATGATCAATAATAGTCAATAGGAAGGTATAAAGTATAAATACCAGAAGAATGATAAGGGTTCTTCTGAAACTACGTCAAATACATAGTCGACAACGAGAACGGAAGCGGTACCGAAATTGAGGGAAACAGTTAAGAAGTAAGTGCAGTAAGGTAATTGGAAAGTCTTGCAAGATTCACTAGGCGATGACGTTTCAACCGATATACTGAAAAACTCCAGTTAAAACAGTTTTCATAACGCCGAATTTGACACCTTATACTGAATGATTCGATTGCCCTTGTAGAATTTATTTGATATAGGTAATAACTATTCAAAATACAAATTTTCTTAAAATTAAAACGAAACCTTATTTTGTTTTCCCTCTGTTCCTATTTAGTTTCATTTTATGGTTGTGAGGAGCGAAGTAAAGAGAGGGCTGGAGGAGTTTTGTTCTCACACGTGGCACTACATATTATATGGACCAAGGGGTATGACCCTTGGCAATGAGGACGATATAAGATGTCTGATTGATTTTTTGGATTTGGTGATATTTTCTTAAACGTAGCCATTTTGTACAAGAAGATGGTTGTATATGTTTGGTTGTAACCAAAACATGGACATATATTTTGAGTATAGCAAAACAATTATTAATGTATTCAGATTCGAGGTTTTATGAAAAAGTTTATAGGATGCTGTCAATTTTGCAAATTAGAAAATTTCTTATAAAATACCTAATGTAATACCACTTCTGTTAACTGTTCAGTTTAGTACCGCGATTCAATTGTTTGAAACCAAATTAAATCATTGAGATCTCGGTTGGAACGTCTCCCTAATAGAGCCAATGCGATGCGAGTTGATTGGATCGAGTCATTTGCGATGCATGCCTCGTACCGAGATACGACCACGCTGATAACAATAGTTTTTATGAATGCGCGTTGTTGATTTAATCCACCGTGTGCGCACTGTAAACACAAGACGCTATGATGCAACAATACTAGGATGGATGCATTATTTATTACACAACCCGCTTAACTGTTGTTCCTCGGATCAATTGCAGCTGATGTCGCTGGTTTGCGATCCATAGATCATTAATTGATCGTTTGTAAACCGTACATTTTATACATCTTTTTTTAAAAGACACTGGCCTAACAGTTATATGCTACTAAATTATTATGTTTGTAGATGCGATTTACACTACATTCTTGGAAATATCCATAATATAAGACGTTGGTTTATTATACTTAATCTTTATGCGATAAAATATGCTACCACAGTCATTAATTAAGCAATTGGATAAGCAGAATACAGCGTCATCATATTTTAGTTTCTCCAGAAAACCCTTATTTTCTTGCGTTTGCATTCATTCAAAGAACTTCTCGGGCGAAATAATTTCAAAAAGGGCGACAGCTTAATCCCATTAAAGCATACAAGGTTGACTGTTGTTCAAACTTTTTTAGAAGTTCTGGCGCAAACCAAAGATAATCGAGTTTCGAAATTCTGAACCTGCTGAGGTCACTGATTCCTGATTCTGTTTCATTGATCTGCTTTTATGTAGATCAGTTTTATTTATATTTTCCTTATCGACGTCTATGCGCGTTTTTTTCTTTTTTGGATCATTCGAATCTCTACGTTTTAATAAATCCCGTTTCTACGACATCAAAGTTTTTAACGTAGTATTGTTACTATGTATTATCGATCGTGATATATTTTTATGATCGTTTTTAATATCGACACATGACGATAATCCCTTTAAATAAACTGCCACAATAATAATGCTGTGTGTGTAGTTATGATTCTATAATCTCGACCGTAATAAAATTTACTGCAGAGTTTAATATAATGTTTACGTTTACCTACTATTATTTACCGTTCGACTCATGGAGTCGTGTCACGTCGCTATTTTTAGCTTCTCTATATTGAATTTACATAATATGTGATGTAGTTAGTCAATACATCTTTATTATGTCGGTTGCATCTATTTAGAGACAATACTCTATTTGAATGATTCGCATTTCAGACCCAAACGGACGAACACTTCTTCCTTACCCGAGATATGCCACGTGAAACCCCCGTATTTAAGAAGTGGAAAAACTGTTGAAGCTGCCTGTTGAACTTTGGGTACTTATTCGCATCAAGGCTTCCTTTTGTTTCGGTTTTGAAAGGACGATTGCCCAGTGTTTTCTGGTCATCTTGAACAGGTTCTCCTTTGCCGATTGTTCTATCTCAGATCGCTTTTGTAGCTCTGGCGTTTAGGACACACGCTACTTCCAAATACATATAGGTATCCGTCTTCCTAATTTGTGGCCAGAATTATGTAAAACCTAAGATTCTTGATAGTTAAATATTTAAAATAGCTTTCATGAAGATTAAGTATGTTGGCCTGATAGTCAAGAACGATGAACAAACAAAATTTGGGAAGAGGACCAAGATTTGCAGAAATTCATAAAAACTACAAAATATGTATAAAAAGGGTAACAGAAAATCATTGACACGGACTTGTCGTTGAAGACGAGATAAGACTCCTATATTAGTTCCTATACTAAACAAAAACCTTATTAAAATAAGATTTCCCAAGCCTTATATAACAGATTATGCAAAAGGTTATGCTACGTTTTTATTATTACCTGTGTGACTAAATTGCGGTTTAAAGGCAATTTATTATTGTAACCCATGTGACTAAATCGCGGTTTGATGGACATTTAGTTCAACATACGTGACTAAATCGCGGTTTAAAAGGCATTTATCCTCGTGGACTTCGTGCGTTAACATGCTGTGCGAGTGGTCAAAACGATCGTCCATTTACTATCTTTCAAAGTAAGTGCGATGAATAGAAATGCGATCCTCGTTCCTTATATTTCGGTTGTTGGGAGAAAGTAATGGATCTAAATCACTTTTGAAATAAAGAAAGAGATAAAATAAACGGGGTTTTAAATTATTAGACAAACTTTGCTTATATTTTTCGATGTAAGTGTAGTCATAATGCTAACGTTTTACTTAACTTTGTATTCCGTATCATGTGGATGTAGGTCTAATTTTAACCATCTTGCATTAAATTATTTTACATTGCATTGAAGTATGCTAAACGATTCAAACTAGGTATATACCTACTCGAATAATAATAAGTTTTGGCATGCGTTGATCGGTTTTGCTGGAGCGAAAGTAATTTGCGTACTAAAATGTTGTACTATAACGGCCAACAGGTGTGTGTAGACTTCCACATCCGATCGTGGTGAGTCATTCTTCGACGAAGTAAGTACCTACCACAATTATCGGGTACTTAAAATGTTGAGATAGCTCATCAAAAATCTGTTGTAATGAACCTCCCATCATCAATGCCAACATTTTCTACATACTCTTAACGTGTCATCATCAAAATGTTGTTCTTGATGATCTTATTTACCGTGAAGAGTTACAATTGGTGTATGCGAAAGAAAGTAAAAACTTTTTATTACTGTTTAAAGATGTTGTCTTTTTCATTGCGCATCTTGTAATGTCGCAGCAAACGTGCATCTTCTACTCATCCTCGTTATTCTTCTGTTTTCGCTATCTTTTTTCAATGCATCAGTTACAACTTTCTTTTTAAAATCTCCGCAAGACCTTTTTATTTTGCAAAGTGCAATGCCAGTCGTTTTAAAACCTGTGCTTGAACTTATTTGCTTATTCCTTTGTCAACTTTTTACTGTTGAACCTTTTCCATGTTTCTCCAAACGCGTCTGTCGTGTACCATCTGGATCCACTTCCATTCCGCTACCGAGGAACTTAGGTCGTCTATCCGATCCGATAAGAAAGGTTCACGATGCAGACGTCACGATTCGACCTGATTCGGCGATATTTGCTATCTTTGGTATTGAGAGAGACGATAGAGAGAGAATGCCGTCCACCTTGGCTAGAGCCTAACTGAACGGTGATGATAAATGCCCTCGCAACGTGTTTTGGGAACATTTAAAGGAATTGTCGAGGTCTGAAGTATAACTATTCTATATCTTGGCTGTAGTAATGTTTTTTGGAGAAAGCGGACTTATGACTATTTCAAATATCACTCTAAATCAAGAATTTGTATTCTCACAACAATTCTATCCAATGCATATCTACCACATTTGTTTGAAAGCCATCGTCTAATGATTCTCTTCGCCGTTAAAAGAATAGTATAATTGTGATTATTTGATGGTAGATTTTGGCTTAGAAACAGTACCTTGTGGTACTCCATACTCACATGTCACAAACTAACAACCATCAGTAGATAACACAAGGTAGTGTCAGATTTAGGTTGGGATGCAACTTACTGCCACTTTACCATTATATTTTAATGTTTTGATTGTTCCTGTGTTCAAAAGTACTCTCGACTATTCTACCGTGATAGATCCATCAAGATTTTATCAGTACCATTCACCGTTTTTAACGACCAATGTTTACAATAGCCATCGTTATTACTAGTCTATTTTTAATTAGTTACTCCTTTGTTCTGTAGCTTGTTTTGACTGGAATTAGCTTTTCCCGCAAACGTAACCAACATTACCATAACCATGTTTTAATTTATTATTAACCATGTATTTTGATGTTTCTCTATGACCAACCGAGCTTGCAATAGTCTCATTTTTAAATTAAAGCTATTGTCAGGGTTCTAAAATTTGTTTCATTAATGATTGTTTACGGAGATGGTTATTTTTGTATTGTCGCGCGCGGTACTTTCTTACTTCCAAACATAAGAGACAGTGACGTGGATAATAAGACGTGATTCATTGTTTCCTTCCTGTGATGCAACATTCTTGTTTAGTAACAGGGTCATCACCGTATGAAAAAAAACTCACTCGAATGTTTCTAAAGTAATTCACGTTTCACTGATAAAAAAGTTGATACTGGTCAGAATATATTATGAACCGTGATCAATAACCAATTACAAAACGAATCTTGGTGTATATTGTAGCGGATAAAAGTAAGGGAATACCTATTCAAAAATCAACATCTAGAATATAACCTGGTAAAATTTTGAGTTATCAAAGAGAGATCGAAGCATGTTCCTTTACTTGCCTCGTGTACCTCATAAGTAGAAACATTGCAAACCAGCAGTTGCTGGTTGGCCACATTTTAAAACAAAAGCAAGATGTCGAGTCTCTCTGGCATTTAGAATACTAAGCTTCTAAGATCACTCGTTAGCAATCGTGGCGAAAGAGTCAAATCCACGATAGTTTATTCTGAATATCAGAAAAACTTTTTAAAATATCTCGGAAATCTTGCAACAAAAATAAGAGCCACTGTCTTGTGGAAATTATTAATTAGCATGTTTTACGAATTTTTCAGATGTTTTTGCGTTTGCGTTCTTTGATAATGAAGATATTTCATATATGTAATGTAGAGCGAGTACTTACGTGCATCTGTAGTACGGTATGGGTTGGGTCATTCATTCATTCATTCGGTTTGTGGGTCACACATCCTCATCCCATATTGAAGTTATTGTGGCCTACCTACATACGCTCTACTCACTCGCGATCTCTCTGTTTACAGGGCAACTGCTTACATTACTACTTGTTCTCTTCATTGTTTAGATATGCTTCGTATGGTTGTGGCAGACAGCTTCCAGAATTGATCTTTTGGGAATATCTCTTTCGAAGCTAGTCAGCGGAGACTATTTATATGACAAGTAGTTTGTTCTTCGAAGCTGAATGAAGGTCTTATCTTGATTTTTTATCTGATTTGCCTTTTTTAATCTATGCTTGAAAATAAGTATGGGAAGTAAAGAAATTATCATAATACTGAACCAATGCGATGGTTGGTTTGCGTTATCAGCCAACATCCGGCTCTGGGGCAGCATAACTGAACAATGTCAGCTAGTGACAGGTCCAGATGGAGACACTCCTCGACGGCAGCTAAGACCCACTCCGGGTTTGACTCTGAAGATGGTTTGTTAATTCCGAACAGATTTAAAGATCAAAATATATACAACGAACGATTGATAAGTGTCTGGTGATTTAAATTTATATTTTAGCTGCAACTTAAATTATGTCGGAAGAGATTATTGTTGAGATTGCTGCATCGGAGTGTAAACATATCCCGCACGGTTGGTCAGAATATTACCATTAATCTTGCTGCGGATTGCTCCCGTACAACGCATCGCGCGCATGTACTCGCGCAACTCTTTAATGACACGGATTAGGTCATCATTATGTTTACTACCTCTTAATAGGTGTTGCGCAACCCATATCATAAACACGAATCTTTATTTACATTGGATCAAGTTGGTTTTCATCGCGGTGGACGTCAATCAGCGATTATGACTATGGGATTACGATTGTGTTAGATTCGTGGAGTTTTGTCTAACAGCTCTTAGAAACACTTTTTCTTTCTATGGACTAGGCATTCTTTATTTGACCGATGTATTATTCGCTGAAGTATTTATTTTATTTATTAGTGACTATTTACCTTAATGATAACTATTCGCCAAATGACATCACCTCAGCTGACTCTCACGTGTCCGAGGCAAAACGACGCGTGCATCGAATAATGTATGCCGTCTTGTAGGCCAGTGCTTCCATCTGGGGTATATTATTCCAAATGTCACCTTTTCGTTTAACGGCGATTGCATGACTCATGTTTTTATTTTAAAACTTGGGCCTTATGAGACAATCCTGTTTTTCCTAAATAGAAATTGAATCCTTGACGATAGTTCGTAAAAATACACGCTTCTTTAGGTTTATTAGGTTAGAATTAAACTATCCGATAATCCCCAAATAATCGTATTTGGGCTAGGTAGCTAGAAAAACAAAGTTATCGTTTCGTTTCAGTTGACTCTCTTGATAGAAATTCTTCTAGAACTTGATAACCTGGATGCAAAGAAATTTCTGAAAATGGCTTACCTCAGGGATGTGTATTGTATCCATTACTGTTAATAATAATAATAATAACCAGGACTATTTATAGCGCGCCGTTTCGTGATAATACTATCACCTCAAGGGCGCTTTGCAAAATTATTAGGACCTAAGTATAAAAATATGGAGATCACTATAAATAAATATATACATACATAAAAATAGATTATCTTAACTAACAGCTTATTATCACTAAACAATGTCAAATGAGAACTTTTTAAAGATAACTACGATTTTGAAAATGTTACGTTAATTAAGTATTTTTTTGCCCCGTGACGTTTTTCAAATGTTTTTCAGGATTATGTGTTTGAGAGATTTATGTATCAATCCTCTTCCTGCGATATGATAAACCTTTTGTTGTAGAAGGAAAGTCAGTTGTACGAAATAATAAACATTCAACGTGACGTGTGGAGCAATTGCCCACCAACTTAGACAGAGATGCTCAATATGCTAGCTAGACCAATTTTTATATGTAGGTATACGAGCAATAACGAATGACCTAAGAACATAAATAGTATAAATTTACAAAGGAAAGGATAGATAAGCACGCACTTGGTTCAGAAATTATTTGTAGTACCTATGCACAGACTTTTAAGACTTTTGATTAAGTTCATTAAAGTAATTATTACACTTGCTGCGCTTGGTGGGAGATCATTAATGATTCTACATGACCCGCTGGTTGGTGCACCTCTTCTGCATCCGTGACGTACCGTTCTTCTTCGGAGTCAACAGGTCATGGATATGCGTTAATTATATTCGTCGTAGCGCGGCGTGAACGAGTTTATTCCTCAGTGGAGCGTCTCAAGTGTCATATTATTTTCAATTTAGAGATACATGCGGGTCACACGACCGGAGACCTGGAAATCCGTCAATGTGTCTCGTTTTAATTGTTGTGTTATTCAGACTGCATTGTGTGAAGTCTACGGTGTAAAAAAACCTGCCTATAATGACTTTTTTGCTCGATTTTATGGATGTCGTATTAATGAATCTATACACTTTAATTACAACCTCAATTCGGGGATCAGACATACAAGGCCGTTATTTTGATCAATTCTCGTCTTTTCCAAAAATTTACTTTTGATGTTCATAAAGGTTTTGGTTAGTTATTTTTTTACAAAATTCAATTGTTTATCGGTCCTGATTGAATGGCGAATTCCAATTTGCATCTCGTGGCTCTAGAATTAACAGCGGTGCTGCTTTAGCTCTTCTTTGTGGGTCTCTTTGGGTATGACTCCTCCAACCAAAAATGCCTTCATTATCTGCTCCATATCACAATGTTCCCAATTTTTTAACATCTTCTTTCTAAGGTTTATGGCGGCAATGGATCTCGAAGTATTTATTTTATTATCTTGAAAAAAAATTAACTCTATCTGTTTTAATTGAATATTTTCGGCAGTAGTTATGGATACGTTGTTTATTCGAGTACTTATAATTTTATGGCCAATGAATATCAATTCAAAGCTGATTACTCTTTGATGAAGTCCGTAGGTACATCAAGTCTTTGATTGAGTCCCGTGGTCCGTCATCTACTGCCCGTTCCTTGCGATTGATGGATGTGGTCCTCGGTGTTCAGATCCCATTGGGTGTAATGCCCCCCGTCACATATCCATCATCATTGTGAGTTCTTACTGTTCTGTTAATCAGATCAAATAACTCTCTGACAAGCCTCTCCATTTCTTTAATGACATTAATATTATATGCCACCACTTTTTGTCTCGTTATTAATATTGCCCGTGAATCACGTCCGAGGATAGAGGGTCAATCGAAGGTCTCCGGCCATAAATCTTTTATTTAGTTCTGAATGGAACAAAGTTTAATGAGAGCTTAGCCCTACGTTGATTTTCTCCGACTTCAGTACTTCGCATTGGAAATATCACAGACTCGTTGGCGACTTTACTTTTCTAAAACGCGCTAGTTAAACTTCAAACTTGCGAACAACATCAGAATTAACGTGAGAGTATTTTTACAGTAGAAGTTTTTGACCGAGAACTTCATAGAGTTATTCTGGACTTCAAAGTTTTCCAACTGTCGATTTGTTGAAGAGAAATTATTTCTCGAGACAGATCGGCAGTATCAAGCCAAGATACGTGAGATTTGTATGGCCAGGTCTAGATTTTGAACGGTTTTTCAAATAAACAAAAATAAATTAAAATCAACAAAAACTTTGTCAGTTCTACTTGAGTATATTTGGTTAAAACGTTTTCGGACAACCGTCCATCTTCAGTAACCTTAACAATATGAAGATGGACGGTTGTCCGAAAACGTTTTAACCAAATATACTCAAGTAGAACTGACAAAGTTTTTGTTGATTTTAATTTATTTTTGTTTATTTTAAAATGTTCTACAAAGTTGCTCGCGACAAAAAATTTGAAGATTGGTTTTTCAAACTTTGACGACAAAAAAACACCAACTTAGAGGCTTCGCAGCATATATGTTCCATATATGGATTTACTCAGAATTCGGAGGAGAACATTTAGTGTGTGTGAGGGTGTGTCTGTGTGTGCGTGTGTGTCCGTCCGTCCCTTATAACTTAAGATTCGCTTGATGCACAGATCCTAAAATTTCATAAAATATAGAATACTTACTTTAATCATACAAAACTTGTATACTGAGAATTTTGAAATTTTCTTTCAGTCAGGGGTAATCAACCTTTGAATTTTTAAACGTTGTCATGAACTCTTGTAGCCTTCTAAAGCTAAATCCTATTTACAACCTTTCTAGAAATTGGAAAGTAATACAGCGCCCTGAAACTTGTTATCGAAATCTATGTACCTAGGTAAAAAACATAATAAATAATTAGATTCTATGTGGTTTTCTAGGTGACCTGGTTTCTACATTTCGCGGTAATTTGATATTGAATTAAATTTACATTTTTATACAAAGTTTTAAAAGCGTCCGCATACAACCTTTCGCGATAAATAATTTTCTCTATCTCAAAATCAGTCGCGTTTTATGTTGAATTAGATTTAGAGATATTATATTGGATTTGCTTAATTTTAACACTTGCTTAATTTACTTACTCCCTTTGTGACTCCACTTTATCCATCAATCAAATTTCCCTTTACATCTAAATTAGGGGCATAGGGAGGCAAAAAGACCTCTCCATTAAATTCCTTCAACACTATGTCCAAATCCAAGATGCGAAACATGGTATGAGAGGGTCTTCGTCGGAACATACGGAGGTTAAAGCAGCCCTCCTGCGTGGCTTCAATAACCTTCTACACGTGTACAATGGATGGACTCACCAGCATGCGCATGTGGGATCATGACGCAAACAATCGATCATCTGATAAACGAGTGCCTGACTACAGGACTTGCACGCACTAACGGATGACGCGATCCAATGGCTTCGGTCTCTGGAGGACAGATTGTGAGCGACCATAAGAAGAAGAAGAACGCATACAACTATTGAATTACACTGAATATGTACGGGAATTCGAACCCACGACCTTCAAATGAGTGTTCACTCTCTACCAACAACTTCACTTTTTTTCAATTTTTTTAGTTTTTGTTTTTTGTATAAACATTTAGAATGGAATTAAAAGCTAAAAATACTTATCGTTGAATACCTATAATAATTATTATACAAACTAGAAAGTAGTTTCTAATATGTGAAAAATAGAAAAACACTTATTTTAGTGTGGGATACCGGATTATATTTTTTAAACTAGGTATATTATGTAAATATAATGCTATAATGGCCAACCTTGATACGATTCAATATTTTTGTATTTATTTATTCAGATGTGAAGCTAGAATGAAAACTTGATAGGTACAGATAATGTGACATACCTACCAGTCGAGAAAAAATTAGGTAATACCTAGATTTGTTTCATATTCAAATACGTATAGTTTCAAGGATTTTTGGAATGGTATGGCTTTTGGTTTTTATTGCCTTTTCCGACCGATGTTCTTCCTCCCATCAGGGTCCCAAAGACCCTCACATGTTCCGCTCCTTCGAAGTAGAGCTGAGGAATCTGGACATGGTGTGGGAGGAGGTGATAAACCTTGCGCAGAATCGAGCGCAATAGAGAGCTCTTGTTGCCTCCCTATGCCCCTAAGTGGGGCGTAAAGGGAATTTGTATTGGATTGGATGGCTTTTGTTAAAGAATCAAAATAATTACGATAAACTTTGATATCCTGTGATGTACTTTCTGAAAAATTCTTTTCGTCAATGTGTTGCTTCGCTTTACTCAGTGTCACAAAATATGCGATTTTCGGGGACGAAGTTGAGGTTACATTATTATGAGAATTCCTTTAAGTACTTCGGTTTAAAGGGATTGGATCTTATAAATATTATTTTAACTCTTTTAGATAGTAACGCCTTTTGTTATAACTGTTCATTTATGCCCGAACGTAATGTCTCGAAATACCGATTGAATTGTATTGTAATCAATAGATAAGCTAGGTCGACTCTATCTGCATACGCGAGTAGTATTCATAGAAAACGGTAATAATGGTTGGATAAACGGCCAGTACCCAATACGAAGGCGGGGCTGATGGAATTATTGTTGAGAATGTATGTAAACAAATTGTGATCTATTGCCGATTGTCTTGCCGTAAACTGCCATGAATCTATACATATTATTGTCATTTGCTTACATCACTACTTCTATGTACAATACAGTCCAACAAAAGAACTGTCTGGCGCAATAAGATGCTGTGAATAGGCTATAAACCCTCAAATTGATTGCGGATGAACGGAACACCATCACTCCCATAAGTGGTGGCAAAAACGATAGATCATCTAATAAACTAGTGCCTCTTGTACGCATTCCAAAAGGAACTACCAGAGTTGTTTTTCAAGACGGTTTCCTAAGATCAAATCGTACCGTAAGAAGAAGCAAGAGGTGTCTCAATAACAGTATATAAGAGTACATTGAATACATTCGAAGATTACCATGATAGGCTGAAGATTTAAAAAATTAAGAAACATTACGTGCCACCGTGGAGACCACCAAAGAGATGGAGGGAATGCTGGACATCAGAATCAACCAGGCTAGTTACAGAAAAAAAACAGAACCTAGATCCAGATAAAGAGGAAGAAGAAGACGTAAACAAAGAAGGATAATGGTTCCTTAGGAAGGGTATCGCAGCACATCTAGCAATATAGTAAAACGCGGGTAGTAGAAGAGCAATTTTCACGATTGTTCCGCTTCTATAGACCGGCTCTAATAGTGTTATTGTGATGTCCAAAACAAGACTAGACTAGTCCAGATTACGGGTATTAACACTAGACAGTTATCGTCGGAGAAGACGACAGATTGTTCTCTAGATTGCACATTACACGCTTCGCCCGTGTATAATTTGTTAAAATCAACGCCTTGAGGTGCCGCGCGGAATAGAACCGCCTCCCTGCGCGAGTCGACCAGAGAGAGCTGCCATACATAGTAATCATTTTAAATTAGTATTTTTAAGTCTTGATCTTATTTTGTGTGAATTGCTCAATTATGAACCACCCCGCAAAGGTTTGTTTTGTGCAATTCGAAATTTCCTTCGACATCCGTAGGCTTCTTGGCTAAAGCAAATGGTTAACCGTGGTGTTAGTCGATCGTCAATTCCAAAAGTCAGAGATACTGTTATTTCTAGCTTTTCTTCCTTCTTGCAGTGAGCCTCATGTATGGCAGTTTTCTCGGAAACTTTTGGTCCTAGATTTTATCGGAGGAACTCTTCGCTGTTGATGGATAAACTTGAAGTATTGAAATTAATGGTTTCATATAGCTCCATCCTAATATCCAGCAGACGCTTGATTTCGAACGTATTAGTAAAAGTAACGGAATAATGGATGTTTCATAAACTATCGTTTTGAAATTTAAATCTCCGCATCTGCCATTATAATGCACTACAGTTTGCCAATAAAACTTTATCCGAATCTGACGTTGCAGAATCGTCGACAAGAACATCCTCTGGGCTTTCTTGATCTTGTGTCGGATTTGCACCTGCTGTAAGATCATCCAACAGTAATTTTCTAGAACGTTCGGTTCGAGTTTGACAAGTTTATAACTCCTTACGTCTATCTATTTCACACCAGCCAACTAGGCCTGAAGCCACGACTCGGTTATAGCATTCATTGAGGTAATGTTAAATTCAGGATTGTGTATAGGCTTCCTTTTTCTCTAAAATCTATGGAAATATTTATGAAATATGATCTTGATTTTTGTGGAGAACTTCTCTTCAGTCACATTTGATGACATCGGAGCTAATCCATTTCCTGCTTTTAGTTGCTGTAAGTAAGCGTTACAGCTTGGTCACGTTACGTGAGAACGGTTTGTTCTACTCAGGTCCAAGGGCATTCTAGTCACGATGTGGCGCTTAAGTAGTGTTGCAGAATAACCCTACTTAAACGTCTGCCATCGGAACTAGATGAACATCGGTTACAGTCGTGTGCCATTATGCTTGATTATTACTTTACTTCGACACGTGGTCTTAAGGTCAATGCTGAAGCCATAGATTGGTTGTTTCCGCTTTGCGATTCAATTAACTTCTTGTCGGTAGTTTGTTATACCTGTATCTAAATTTTATTATGGTTTCAAAATTAGGTTTAACGGAGGGAACTAATACTATTAACTAGGACTAACTTGTATATTGTGTTAATGTATATTTTGAGAAATACTGTGAAAATCAACGAAAATAAAAAAAAAAATCTTATTTAGCGCTCAATTTAAAAAATATGCTAAATAGTCGTCGATCTCATCTTCTGTCATAGAATGTTTAACGGCATAGTTTCGGCATCATAAGATGAAATTAAACGCGATTAATTTTTTTATATTCCAATTTTCAACTAGTCTTTTGCCATTAAAAAATGATTGATAGGTTAGTTATTAAAAGCCATCCCAAATGATCGATTAGATCTTTCATCTACTCTTTTAGATCAACGACCACTTACAGTAGTTGTTATTATTGACCCGTGCTACTAGACAAGACTTCTCGAGTGGAATGTCGTACAATTTTTCATAATTGATTCGATTCGACGCATTTTCGGGACGACTTCTCGGAATATCGTAATTTATACGAGCTTTTGACTAAACTATTTGATCACTTCTAAGATTTGTAAAGAGGATAGTATTCATCTGCTTCCTTTATACATGAACTTCATCTCTTAAGCGTGCTTTCGTTTCTTTTGTGCCTTCTTCGTTACTGTATTTGTACTTGGTAGGTACTTCTTTATCGTCCGGGAGTGTCGCTTAGTACAATAGCTGTACAATCTTCTTCCTCTTTGCTTTTCACTATTAATATTATTATTCGAAAAGTATAAATACAGATTGTTTTGACTCTTTCATCACTGTTTTGCTTAAGCTTACCAAAGCATTTCCATCATATTTTCTTGTCTCCCCCACTGTTTTATGATAGCGATCCCAAATAATCACTAGACCTTACATTGCGCTCGCGTATAACAGAACTATCGTCAGCGGAATAGTTTTTTTTTTACCCATCACGCCGTGTCCCGTAAGGAATAGGCAGAGAGAACGGACATCCACTCTTTTCTATCCAAGCATACTTCTTTCGCTTCTTCCACCGACATAACATTACTCATACACCCTCTCCTATTTCCCTTACTTCTTACCTGGCCTTCCTTGAGGACGGAAGCGATGTGTCCGATCCACGTCATTTTCGGTCGGCCACGCTTTCTTACACCTTTCCTTTCAGCCTTATGAATTCTCTTTGTCATTCTGTTTGCATCCATTCTTTCCACATGCCCAAACCATCTCAACTAATTAACTTTCATCTTTTTTTTTTTTTTTTTTAAAAAATGAATCTGTGCTCACTCAAAGTGAACACAAATACACTCCTTGACTCTTTCACAGTAAGCTACTTAAAGGTTGTGTCGTGAAAGAGGAAGATGGTCGGCACCTGGGATCGAACCACGACGTCCGCAGTACGAAAGCCGACGTTGTAACCGCTGGGTCACCCACCACTTCAAAACATCGTGTCACAACACTTACTTCCATACCACATTCCTTCCTATATTTTCATTCCTTTCCATATCACAAAGTTTTTCCACATATTCTTCGTAGAGATTTCATATCTACTGCATTTATACTACATTCTTCTTTATTATGCACAAGCACAATTGAATAACATATTCATTACATATTTTAATTATAAACGGAAAATAAAAAATCGTCTTTGGTAACTTGTAAGTTTTTGTCTTGAATTGCTTTTGATTTATTGTTGTTTTACTCTATGTATTATTCTATACGGATTGAACCTTCTATAGGTGTCCCATAATTAAAGCAAGATTTGAATTCGTCACCATGTGTGCAGTAAAGTGTTGACAACCTTGTTCATCTCATTTGATGGTTGATGGTTTATGGTTAGTAAAAATGACTACAGTACCCCTATTCTCTGTTTTATCGGATGGAAGTCACGGTGTAAAGTGAGTATTATTAGATACATTTTGTATGAAAAACGTCTATACGACGTATATAATGCGAAAATCGCATTTTGTTTCTAGAAATATTTCTGTGGCGGCGCTATATACACGTTTCCCATACAAAATGTATCGTGTAATACTCACTTTACTACCGTGACTACCTTCCGATAAAACAGAGAATTGGGGCTCAGGTCGAAAAAGTTGTAAGAAATATTATAATCGGAATAGCGATAAAACCGTGCACTTTCTCATTTTGGTGAAATGACTCAGGTCTCCTAGTTTGTGTGATTCAACAATAGATTTCCTTTGTTATGGGGTTATTCAAAGTCAGAGGTCTCTACCCACCAGCCCATGCACTAATACGCGTGCAACGAAATTCAGCCACATTATTGCGAAATTTTAGGAAAAATGTTGAAAAGAGTGCGTATGTGCCAGCAAAGCAGAGAGGATATTTGCCCTGTGTGTCATTCATACATAACCCTATCATATTGTGTACTTTGCGATTTAGTTAGGAATGCAATTAAAAGAAACAAAAAATCCGTTGTTTTATATGCTTAAAATCTAATCTTTATTTTGGGTCACCTATATAAGAAGTTCGTCTCAAAACAGATGAAAGCCCAGCGAGATGCTTTTTGATTTGTGTCACGTCATATTATTGAATTTTTTTTTTTTTTTTTTTTTTTAATTAAATTTGTTATCGACTCTGGAAGTTTTGTACCCCTGGTCCGAACTGTCAAAAACTATATTATTATTATTCATTAATAGAAATATAATATAAAGTGACAGATCTTAAGACATTAAGATTTCCTAAACAAAGAGGTCTTATTATTTAACGATCGATCGTCTTTTGTTTTTCTTTCTTTCTTTACATTTTTTCATGTGACACAAAAGCCATACATACTGGACCACGTCATGTCGCGCTAGCTTTTGTTTCTCATGTGTGTTCAGCTGCAGAATTTCTTATTATTAATGAGTCTTGAGGACTATTCAATATCTTGAAGTAGGTACCTCCAAATGTCATTCATTGTATTGACGACCGATGATGAACTCACGCCTCGACCGAATCGTAAATCTTGTCCGAGAAAACAATACATGCAATACAATAGTGTGGACTCGTATGTCCCAACCGATCCTTTGCAAACACGTGACAAGAATGAAGTATTATTGATATTTTATTTCTATAAGTCATTTTATTTTATAAGGCTGTGTCAGTGCGATAGTGACACACTTCATTTTTTTGTTTAAAAAAAACTTAACAAATTTCTTATTATTTTGGTAGCTTTGCCAACCGCTAGTTACGTTAAAATCCATATTCGAAACAGCAGAAGAAAATGCATAAAATGTACTTAGTACCGGTAAGGGAATGCACCCCTATTATTTCTTATGCAGGTATTTATAAATAAATACGTATGACTAAGTATTACAAAGTTGCAAATAATGTGTTTGAAGAATCTTATGCAGGCATAACATTTCTGTACTTTTTTTTAAAGTAAAATCACAAAGTCCTCCGTTTTTCATTTATTCAATTTTTGTTAATAAAAAATCAGCGTTTTAAATGTAGCTGAACTCCCCCACGTTCATAACAGTGACAGTGGTGGTTTTTTCACCTAACTCGCAGGAAGTTGATGTGTAACCTCTCCAAAGCGAATAATTGTATGGTAAGCTGATATATCTCAATCAACTGGTTAACAAAAAGTGGTTGGTAGCCTACAGGCATTGAAATTGTTTACTGCCGCAGCGTGTGCACCGAGTCTAGTGAGTCGAGCACAGCCGTGGTGGGTACACATAGCTTGTAAGCCGGCGAGGGTGCCTGCCTAGATCCCTTGTGAAATGCCTCGTCTTTCCAGCCTAGTAGCATTGCTATTATAATGATTGTGTACTTTGGATTTGAATGTATTAATTGCTGGTACTCACCTTAGCCAATAATAAAGGAAATACGTGGTATGTATATGGAACAGGTTCTGGACGGCTTTTTAAAAACACAAGGTTTGTTTTCTGTGAAACACCTGCCTACGTCAAAAGTGTATTTGTGTTATAAGTTTCATTAAAAAAACAACTGTAAAATATTTCGTGATTCAGATTTTGCAGATGTTAGAGTATTGCAATAGCACATCGATTTCTTTAAATTATGTTAATGATTTTAAATGCCTATTCAGAAATAGGATGTGTATTTCACTAATGCGCCATATTTTTTTGCCTTCGTTCGGCCCTGGGTGATTCATGCTTTTTTCAATACTTAATGAATAGATTGCAAATCTTCTTCATCTTTGATTCGGCCTGTTGTTTATGTTGTGGTATCCTCTTGGAAAGTTGAATCCCTCCAGCGTTTAGTTGGTCGTCCTGAAGGTCTGTCTACCTGTAGTTTCTTGTTTCTGTTGTGGTATCCTCTTGGAATGTAGAATCCCTCCAGCGTTTAGTTGGTCGTCCTGAAGGTCTGTCTACCTGTAGTTTCTTGTTTCTGTTGTGGTATCCTCTTGGAATGTAGAATCCCTCCAGCGTTTAGTTGGTCATCCTGAAGGTCTGTCTACCTGTAGTTTCTTGTTTCTGTTGTGGTATCCTCTTGGAAAGTTGAATCCCTACAACGTTTAGTTGGTCGTCCTGAAGGTCTGTCTACCTGCAGTTTCTTGTTTCTGTTGTGGTATCCTCTTGGAAAGTTGAATCCCTCCAGCGTTTAGTTGGTCGTCCTGAAGGTCTGTCTACCTGTAGTTTCTTGTTTCTGTTGTGGTATCCTCTTGGAAAGTTGAATCCCTCCAGCGTTTAGTTGGTCGTCCTGAAGGTCTGTCTACCTGTAGTTTCTTGTTTCTGTTGTGGTATCCTCTTGGAAAGTTGAATCCCTCCAGCATTTAGTTGGTCGTCCTGAAGGTCTGTCTACCTGTAGTTTCTTGTTTCTGTTGTGGTATCCTCTTGGAAAGTTGAATCCCTCCAGCGTTTAGTTGGTCGTCCTGAAGGTCTGTCTACCTGTAGTTTCTGGTTTCTGTTGATTTTTGCAGCTCTCGTGTCTTCGATTCTTGAGACATACTCCTCACAGAACCTTCTTCTCCGTCTTCCCCACCTTACAACATCCTCAACTTCATGCTTTCTTCGTTCACATTCTCGATTTGATCTTGAAGTGTTTTGCCGGATATGTACTTTAGTCAGTGTCGCCACGCCATAATATGTTATAATTAGATAAACGCAAGTTTTGTTTATGCGGACCTTGGTGTGAATATTCACGTATTAATTTAAAATCATTAATCCTTCAACGATTAAATTTGAACTATGATCTTTAGATCACCTTCTGCTGTATTGAAAGCTGGTCTAAAGATCGCCATTTTCAACTTTCCTTTTACAAGTCGAAAAATCAGACAAAATATATGATAATCTTCCCTAGTGGTTCGTTTGAACCCGCCGTCCTTGTAATGTATAGTAGAAACTAGTTCACTGGATCAGGAATAGAGACGTAATACAGTCATAATATCCTCTGAAACAGGTTTGCAACATGAACATTTTCATCTCGGCTATAAACAACTTCTCGCCAATCATAAATTACTATCGTCACTGCTGCCGCTGCAAAATGATGTCACCCCTCGTAACAAGAGCCTCGGGGTCCACTTGTGTCTTGTTATGTCATTATAAAAGATTAGTTGCCTCCGACTCGAATGCAGCTGACATTTTATAGTTTTCTCCTTCACATTAAGCTGTAATAAAACTATGCCAATCGTTGTTGAATAAAACAATATGATTATGCAATGCGTTTTCTCGACACTTGATCAAACTAAATGTGCGAATGATAAAAGAAAATTTATCAATGAAAATGCTTCTTTTTTTTTTTTTTTAAAAAAGTTCTTTCAGTTTTGTGGGGCACTAATTATTTGAAATGTAATAATTTATAATTTGTTCATTTTCTCCTATTAGAATCTTAAAATTAACCTTGTTTGAAAGAGCTAGAAAGTCTACCTGTCTAAGAAAATAAAAGTAGAGAAATCTATATTTTGGTACCTAGAAGTTCGTGAAAATAAATATTTTTATTAATTTGTTTTTGGTGTGTAAAATTTGAATAGGATCGTTGAGGTGGACTTTTTTGTACATATGTTAAACGAATCAACAAATTCTCAAAAATTACCCTTGGTGTTCATTGGTGTTTCTCTTTTTGTGGTCGTAATATTCACCTCCAAAGATAAGGAGAGCAACCCTAAATTGTATTAATTTTATTTAATGTTCATCTATTGTTCAGAGAAAAACATCAGGGAAAATCTGATATTGGTATATTGTATTACCATCAAGCTAATGTTGTATTGTGTTTTGTTTCCAGGTAAAACATTCTGTCAAGCATGCAGCAAGAAGTGCTCCGGAGAGGTCCTGAGGGTGACGGACAAGTACTTCCACATGACATGCTTCATATGCCGTACCTGTGGTAATTCCCTGGCGCAAGGAGGATTCTTCTGCAAGGACAACGCTTATTATTGTCCGCAGGTGAGAGCCATCAGCACTAAAATTATTTCCTCCTCATTCAGTTCTTCTGCTGGATGTATTCCTAGGATTTAAATCCTGGAGATATTTTGCATCAAATCCCAGTATATCATTGGGTGGTTCTTTGGATTTAGTTCATAGTTTTTTTTGTTTCCTAAACCTTAGCCTATGAAAGATTTCATCGCCTCTATTTTGGAGATACTGAACCCCACCAGTTTCATATATTAGAATTGACTGAACCCTTCTTGACTTGAAGAGGGGTTCAGTGATAAGTTCTTATATGAATCAGGTGTGTTTGATTTCCTCCAAACCCAGGAGACTGACTCACCGAACCCAGGCTAAGAACCACTGTCCAACGTGCTCTTGCGATTACATACCTTGACCTTGTTGGTATCTGAACTTTCCACTATGCTGGTTTCCGTTCTAGCAATACTTGGTGTCTCGGTCGTTTTCATTCAAATTTTTTTTTCTTGTTTTTTACAGGATTATCAAAAATTATTCGGTACGAGATGTGCAGCATGCAACCAATATGTGGAGGGTGAAGTTGTCTCCGCTTTAGGCAATACTTACCATCAGAAGTGCTTTACATGTGCCAGATGCAGGTAATTTCATATTGAAATTCTGAGGCAAACTTAAACATAACAACTACTTTGTCTTCTAACATTCTATATAGACGAAAATCCATGAACGAATCCTGCAAGGAATGGGAAATTTTGTCATATTGCTTTTTATTGAAAACCTAGTTATTATTTTCATTTTCAGAATACAATCAGATCTATGCTCTTTGCTCCGATGGTAGAAAGATTATCTGGCTTCCCAGCCGTTTCCAGGGGACACCAGATTGCTTTGAAAATATAAATCTGATGTTGGAGCATAAAAGTGCTCTAAATAAATCAATAAAATCATTCAAACCAGCCAACAATACAGTATGTAATAAAAGATGGTTGTTGTCTTATTAAGCCCCCGTTCGCTATCACACCAAATGGATGGTTGATTGGATGTCGTCCAAAATACTTGTACCATTCACAATCACTCCATCCACTCCAAATGCAGCGACGTCACTCCAAAAAATGACCACCGTCAGTGGCGAAAACTAAATGGAGGATGTGGAATACTAGGTTGAGTCGGATATCCTAAATTCAGATTACATTTCAAAGCTAAAATCAAAAAAAGTATTTGTTTCTAGTATTTGCAACTCGGCTATTCATATGCCTTAAAGTACTGTCATAATTGAGTCTTATAATATCGACCGTTGAATAGTGACCGTGGAATTATGTATCAACTGGCACATTGTGTAGAATTTCCTATATGCTGATACATTCAATACCATTCCTATGATAATGTTATACTGATCAAAATTTCTTTTCCAGACAAGCCTTCCCATCGGGCGAGAAGGTGACGTACACGGGTAAAGAGGTGCTCTGCCAGAAGTGTGTTCAGGTTCCTGTTAAAGAAGTAGTCCGTAATGAAGCTACCAGTCCTACTACTAGCAATAATCCTAACGGTAATTCACTTCTGTCTCATCCTTTGATTTTATGTGTCAATATTATTCACTTCTGTCTCATCCTTTGATTTTATGTGTCAATATTATTCACTTCTGTCTCATCCTTTGATTTTATGTGTCAATATTATTCACTTCTGTCTCATCCTTTAATTTTATGTGTCAATATTATTCATAAACAAAATAAATTAAAATCAACAAAAACTTTGTCAGTTCTACGTGAGTATATTTGGTTAAAACGTTTTCGGACAACCGTCCATCTTCAGTAACCTTATCAATACTAAACTATAAACTATAAGACAGGATAATATATGCATTTTGAAAGGACGGGTAGGGGGTGAAATTTAAGTGTTGTTTGTAATGGTAGAGGGTGTTATTATAGTAACAATTTCAGGAGAGGGGAGGTGACTGGAGGGATTTGGATATTTAAGAGATTATTTTTACAATTATTATTAATATGAATAGTTTCTAATATATCTAATTTGTATCCTTTATCATTTTTGTTCAGAACCTTAAAACTATCCAAACTAAATTTATGTCCAGTGTTTCTGCTGTGGTCCGCCATATCAGAATTAATCGAAAAGTTTTTTACTGCTTTAACATGTTCTTCTGCTCTTGTTTTTATTTTTCTCCCAGATTGTCCAATATATATAGCATCGCAGTCGTCACATTTAATTTTATATACACCACTATTATCTAATTTGTCTATCACTGATTTATTGTTAAAAATGAATTTTCTTATGTTATTGTTTGTATAATATGCTGGTTTAAACTGAATATTTTTGCACTTATTAATTAATGATGTGGATGATCTGTTTATGTATAATATTCTTCTCCATGACTTATCTTCTATTTCCTTTGGTTGTTTTTTAAAAAGGTATTTGTAGATTTTCTGCTGTTTTATTTTTTTGTTGATAATTCCTAGTACTGATTTGTCTTCATATCCGTTATTGTTTGCTATCTTTTTAATAACCCGTATTTCTTTTTCATAATTTATTTTTGTGAGCGGTATCGATAATAACCTATGAGCCATAGAGTGGAAAGCCGCCATCTTATGTGGTGTGGGGTGATGTGAATCAGCCGGAATTATATTGTCTGAATATGTATTCTTTCTGAATATTTCAAACTCAAAATTGTTGTTTACTATTTTAACTGTTATGTCTAGGTTATTAAAAAGATAGCAAACAATAACGGATATGAAGACAAATCAGTACTAGGAATTATCAACAAAAAAATAAAACAGCAGAAAATCTACAAATACCTTTTTAAAAAACAACCAAAGGAAATAGAAGATAAGTCATGGAGAAGAATATTATACATAAACAGATCATCCACATCATTAATTAATAAGTGCAAAAATATTCAGTTTAAACCAGCATATTATACAAACAATAACATAAGAAAATTCATTTTTAACAATAAATCAGTGATAGACAAATTAGATAATAGTGGTGTATATAAAATTAAATGTGACGACTGCGATGCTATATATATTGGACAATCTGGGAGAAAAATAAAAACAAGAGCAGAAGAACATGTTAAAGCAGTAAAAAACTTTTCGATTAATTCTGATATGGCGGACCACAGCAGAAACACTGGACATAAATTTAGTTTGGATAGTTTTAAGGTTCTGAACAAAAATGATAAAGGATACAAATTAGATATATTAGAAACTATTCATATTAATAATAATTGTAAAAATAATCTCTTAAATATCCAAATCCCTCCAGTCACCTCCCCTCTCCTGAAATTGTTACTATAATAACACCCTCTACCATTACAAACAACACTTAAATTTCACCCCCTACCCGTCCTTTCAAAATGCATATATTATCCTGTCTTATAGTTTATAGTTTAGTATTGATAAGGTTACTGAAGATGGACGGTTGTCCGAAAACGTTTTAACCAAATATACTCACGTAGAACTGACAAAGTTTTTGTTGATTTTAATTTATTTTGTTTATTTTAAAATGTTCTACAAAGTTGCTCGCGACAATAAATTTGAAGAATATTATTCACTTCTGTCTCATCCTTTGATTTTATGTGTCAATATTATTCACTTCTGTCTCATCCTTTGATTTTATGTGTCAAAATAATTCACTTCTGTCTCATCCTTTGATTTTATGTGTCAAAATAATATATCCCTCGCAGAGTAAGCTGAAATATTTGTTTAAAACATTGAATGGACTGAAGCTATTACCCTTCATTATATTGATTTTTATCATATATTTTCAGAATGTGCTGGATGTAATCAGGAACTTTCAGAAGGACAGGCCCTCGTTGCCTTAGACAGGTTAGAATTAATATTATTTTCGTATCACATCACACATTAAATATTGTTGATCATTGCGGATGTAATTGTAAGTAATGTTAGATAGAAATTACTCCATTTCCTCGAAGTATATTTAGAGATTTTATAAAGTTCTTAATAATACAGGATCATTTCGGTGAGATTTTTCAGTTACAGAGATAGCTGTCTTGAGAATTAATCACCTTTTGATGAAGTTGTAGACCTATCAGCTAGTTTATTAATATTCCATTTCCAAAAATAGTACGAGCATTTTATAATTGGGTGCATTTAAACCAAACGATCACAGAGCGAGACCTGGAAGTAGAGTATATTTTCTTGATCTGTCGTCACTAATTAATTAGTGCATGCTTGTTATTGTTTCCATGATGTCCTATATCAATCATAAAAGAAAGTATGCTCTGTTTCTAGATTCGGCACTATGTTCATTTGGTTTAAATTTACACTAATAAACAATACAACAAAATGATTCATTTTATGACGGTAGGTACTATTGCAGTATAGCAATCTCTTTCATAAAATATTTTTCTTCATCTTTAAGTAACTTTTTTTAAAATCAAAACTTTTAATCAAATTGTATTCCAACTATTTTGTCTAATGAATGGTTTAATTTGTAGACAATGGCACATGTGGTGTTTTGCGTGTCGCTCCTGCGGCTGTGTCCTGCATGGGGAGTATATGGGGCGCGATGGAGTGCCTTACTGTGAGAAGGACTACCAACGCCTGTACGGAGTCAGGTGTGCCTACTGCCAGCGCTTTATCTCTGGGAAAGTGCTTCAGGTACACCACTGACTTATCTTCTTTCTTACATTACTCTCTATATTCTATTATGCTTCTTTTATATATATTATCATGAATAAATCATTCTAGGCAGGAGATAACCATCATTTCCATCCGACATGTGCCCGCTGTACGAAATGTGGCGACCCGTTTGGCGACGGAGAAGAAATGTTCCTACAAGGTGATCATGTACATTATTTTTATATAACCTCAATCCAAACACAAAAAAAATATCGCTGATCTGAAAGAAAAATGTCACAATTCAACAAAAGTATTTTTTCAGGGATTCATGTATAATTTTTTTTTGATATTTTAAAAATAAATCTGTATATTTTCAATGGATTGCAATTGGTAGAAATTTAGGAAGAAAAACATCTATTTTGAATTGTAATATTTTTATGATAATAATGAGTTCTTAGGGAGTGGTCCATCATCTGACAAGACGTTTTCTGTTACTACGCTAACACATCTTTCTACAGTGACACATTCACCGCAGTTTATAGCGTACCATGTTCCTAGGAAATCAGACATATAAACTTGACCACTTACCGAGTTGTGACATTTTTCGCTATACCATTAGTAGGTACATGTATAATAGAAAAACGACACATTTACTCTGTTGGCATACACCTGAACCACCTTTCTGTCACTTTTCATCAACAAAGAGAGCCATATTGTACAATCTTTAGTGAATATTGACATAACTTGGTATCTTCAGCCTGTGACACAAAATTTTTTTTACGAATTATCTTAAATATTTTCTTCTCCGTATTTTAGGTGGTGCTATTTGGCATCCTCGCTGCGGTCCCGGACCAGGCTTAGAAAGCGTCGGAGTGATCCCGTCCAATGGTCATCATACTGACTCTGAAGCCGACAGGGCTTCCAGTGTGGCCAACAGTGATATGCAGGTCTGTACAAAGACTTACTCCCAGTTGTGCTTCATTTACTCGTACACTAAGTGATTTTAAATTATTGATAATAACACAATGTGATTTATTTTTGCTTACTGTTTCAACGTTTGAAACACAATGCCGTTTGAACTGATTATTATTGATTAATTAATATATTAAAATGGTTCAAAAGTTTTCATATTCACGCTTTTTGTTATGTAATAACAACTCGATTATCACATTTTTATTTTTACATGTTTATGTGGTTAGTTTTATCTCGGAAATTGCGGCTGATAAGTCGTATTGACTGGCAAAATTTGTACTGGCGTTCAATAAATTTTCATTTTTGCCGTAATCTTATAATTTTTGTAATCCCTCTTTAAAACTTAAATTATCAACTCAACCGTTTTGCATTCTATACGGCCTCTTTTTAAGTTCTTCTTCGTAAGGAGAAGTTAGCAATGTTGAATTATTATTTTAATGTATTGTAGCTAAAGCAACAAAGAATTTATAATAGGTTAATTTAATTTTCGTAACCATTATTGTAGTGGAGAGAAGTTAAACCACACAAAACTGTTTTAGAGATATTTTAGTTTGGAACTATAAAACGCCCAAAAATAGCATTATCATTATTTGACATTGTATCGCATGGAAAAATGTTGAATATTACAAGGTGCATAATATGCACTATGCATATACAATGTTTTTTCATTGGAGGTGTAATTTAGTAGTTTGGGCACTTTTGAGCAAAATTACATTATAAACTTTAATCTCTTCTAAAGCTATGATAAGAATAAAGAAATTTACATTTTTCTCCATGGAAAGATCTACATGAATGTTTTGTGTTATTTTAGCTGACTAGCCAACCCACTATAAATCAGGTGATTTGCCCAAATACGAATATAAACTTTGACTATTTTATGCCCTTGTAGTTTTCAGTGTTCCTTGTTAAGTTTTAACGAGATCCTTACTGTATACTAGCTTTTGTTTTGAAAATTTTTATGTTGCAAGAAATATCTGATCATTAGATTTTTGGGTGACATCCTCATCGACATTGTATATAAAATAACGAATGTTATTTTTAAAAACGTATGCTAGTTTTTTTGATGCATGAGCTTTCATTATACCAAATTTAAAGTAATTCCCTTATATACTTACATAGATGTTGTTTTTTGAATATTTTGTAACTTTACATTTTTGTCGTTTTTATTTTGGCATTTTGTGTTTTTTTTTTGTTTTGTTTTTTCTTATTTTAACATTTTTCAGTTTTCATTGAGATCCCGAACGCCAAGCTTGAATGGTTCTATCTACAGTCCGTATAGTAGTTTAAATAGAAAGGTTTGATTTATTTATTTTTTCTTTTGTTTATGTTTGTTAATATTTTGGATTTGTTTCATTTATACGGATAGATTTTGTTTTGATTAATGTTGTTAATGTCAACAAATATCAGCGCTATAGATGGTTAAATTTGTTGACTTACTGAAAATTTCTTTCAGTATAGGAAAACGAGCCCTTTCAAAAGTTCTGATCCTTCGGCCATTTGAAACTCTTTGAACCAAGGTTGGCCCACATCACAATTTGATTTTTTTGATATTTATTTTAGCTTATTAAAATTTTTTAATTGAACTAGCTTTCCCGACGGACGTTGTCCTGTGGTTCTAACTATGAATATTGAAATCGAATTTGTATAGTGATAAATTATTTTCTTTTTAACAAATGAAATTCTATCTGTTTTAAACCGTATATTCTCCATATTATGCTTTCTGTGTATCGCCCCAGCTATCAACTAATAATGATCCGCGCAACTTTCTTACTTTTTTCTTTCATAAGAACCTCCTCTTGATTTCAATTCTCATGATCATTTGTGTTGCGATGACCACAGAAAATAGGACTCCATTTGTATGTATAGAGATGTTAACAAATCCAAAATATTCTTTAACTTTTTTGTTGAATGCGCTTTCTATGTTACTTACTTTATATGTTTTTGAACTCTAGTTGATGTATTTATCTTTTGTCTTTCAAACAATGTTACTCCCATATAAATCCATTAGCAAGTTGTGTCATATTTTACGTATGTTTCTAGTCCTCTTTTGTTAAACTATCATATAGTAGGTACCATATCCTTTCATATAGGGTGTATCAGTAAGAGTGCAAATTTCAAAAATAAATTAAATATTTTCTGTCATAAAAACCGGTCATTATTCTTTTCAAGTAATTTTCCATACCACTTTAATTATTTAAAATGATGCCGATATGATGCTTTCGTTGACGCTATCATTTACAGTAACAATTTATTAAGAGATCGACCTGTACGTTGAGGGCAGAGGTGACAACTGTCAAATTTCAGTGATGGAAAAAAAAATAACGTTGAATTCTTACTGAGACCACACATATTCTCTATTGGGAAGATTACTAACTGCTGTTGATGGCTTTGCAGTATGGTGGATATTGGAGCAGAGTGGGCTCTCCTGGCCTTATTCTCCGAGAGTATGGCAAAGCAGGCAGTGAGAGTGGGGCTCCACACCGTATATTGACCTACAGCTATTTGACAGAGCAGCCGTCGCAAGGATACCTTAGGAGACCAATTGAACCCTACGATAGACCGCCTACTAGCCCACATTTCCATAGACCACACTGTAAGTTACCTCTACTATTCTTTGTAATATAAGATGAATGGATGTGGTGTAATGTAATGATTTGTAGAGGAGTCAAATGAAATGAAATCTCAAAGAAACAAAGTGTAGTCCGTTATGACCCATTTTGCCTTGAATTCAATAACAAGGGGTACCAAACCAGATTATTCATATTTTTAAGTATTAGAAAACTGGTTTTTCTCAACAGTGAATCTATGGAAGGAATATCAAGTGTATTCAAATTGTAACAAACAAATATGATTTATAAATACTAACGGCCGGTTTCAAAAAAGCAACCAAAGAACTCTTTAGCTAAAGGAAAATTTAAAGTATCCTTTAAGTTGACACGTTTCATAAAAAAAAAATATTTGAAAGTTGGTAGCAGTTGATAGTGTTTAACATGGAAATCTATGGAAAACATAGGTTGTTTACTAATATTTTCATGGAATTTTTGTTAATCTGTCAATTTCCTTTCTCAATAAAGCATCAATGTGTCGTTATTGTTGTTAATTTATTATTATGGTTTATGAATTAGTAATTGAAATCAGTAAACCATAATATTTTTCCCGTTTTACCACTCTATTTCGGTGATTATTGTCCACAGTGTGACAGTATACAAATGTTCATAATTTGTGACAGTTAAAGCACCACGAAATTTTGTATGAACTCCGGTGTTAAAAGATTGAATTACACTAAAGTCGACTTTAAGTGCCAAAAACGAGACTTTAACATAAAATGTCATTTTGTTGTTATGAAACGCGTTATTTTTTAAAGGAAACTTAAAGTCTCCTTTATTTTTCATGAAACCGGCTATAAATGTATTCTGAATCCTTTAAAAGATGCAGGTACTCAAAATACACAAATCAAAATTGATAGATTCTTCCAAAATACTAATCAATAGATGTCTATTATGGAAACTTGCATTGACCCTCGATTGTAATGGAATGGGTACAATGTAAAAAGATCTTTTTTAAGTGAGTTGTCAGCCCTCAAAATGTTTGCACTAGATGATAATTTTACAATTGTGTCTTATTGTCTTTGTTCACGTTGTGATTTTAAAGTCTTCTGTTTGTTCTGATTCTAGCTTCGAATTCCTCCCGCGGTGGAACCCTCTACTCTCGCAGCAGTTCGAAGAGTTCGCATAGACCCGGTATGAAAGTGTTAGTAGATTCAATTAGAAGCGAGACTCCACGCCCCAAATCACCAGCTATGAATAACGAAGAACCCATTGAGTTAGCCCATTACCCTGCAGCTAGTAAACCACCTCCGGGATACAAACCAAAGATAGAAAGAGATGATTTCCCCGCTCCGCCTTATCCATACACTGATCCAGGTAATCATTCCATACATCTCATTTTTAGTTTAGTCACCTGTCATATTACTTTGCTAGAATTAATGCTATATACAGACTGTTCAACCATGATCTTCTGATTTCGATATTTTGCCCATTTATGTGGCGGGCTATCTATAAAACGTGGCTTCGGCTAATTAGCTGTCAGATTTTACCCCATTCAGTACCGAATAGGTCACTTCAACAGCTAACGCACCAGAATCCATACTTTTGCTGTAGTCCACCATATCGTTGGACGAAATATCAAGATCAGAAAGAATATAGAAGCCGTCTGAGAAAGTCTCGCAAATTTTCATCAGTATTTCATGTGTAATATTCATACTGCATTTCCTCGCATCACCAATACAATCTTCAGTAAGCAAAAATGCATTTAAAATTTTCATATTCATGGGAGGCCATTGTTATCTTATATAGCAAAACTTTTATCCAATTGTTTTGATATTGTGACCTCTATTAAATTAAAAAAACTTATCAATCAACATTTCAAATTTGACGTATCTGTAACATAGATGTGTACTCCAGTTTAGATTATTTTAATTATAGTTTTGTAACATAAAACAATAGTTTTAAGCATCACGTTTTTGTTGAGAAACCATTTCTTTTAAGTATTAATAATTTGGAATGATTGTGATTTTATAGAACGCAGGCGTCGCTGGTCAGATTCTTACAAAGGTGTTCCAATCTCTGACGAAGACGATCCCGAAATGAACGGAAAAGTTAATGGGAAAAATGGTGAGCTTTATATTGACATTTACTTTTTTCTAATCTTATTTTAATTTCTTGAGGTAAGTTATAAAAAAAATAAATGAATGTTGTTTTAGATATTACTGATCCTCAACTCAAGAGAGAAGAACAAGAATTATCCAAGATAGAATCAGGTATTGCCAAAGTGTTTTTGAAAAATGTGAAGGACCGCGAAAAGATGAAGCAGTGGAAAAAGGCAAACCTAGATCCGAGGAATGCAAGCAGGTATTCCTATACATTTTCCTTAATATTATGAAAACTTGTGGACCACTGTTTTTTTTATTCTTCCATCAACATTGAAACAACTGTCCTCGGTAGCCTAGTTGCACTAGCGTGGACTCCAGATCCGAGGTCTTGGGTTCGATTCCCGGTCGGGTCAGAGTTTTTCTAAGTGTTTTTTCACTTGAAATTTCTACCCGGGGTTGGCCTGTCTCAGATTGGACGGGACCGGTTGAATGGAAAAATTGCCTCAGGCAATAAGTTCCGCCGGCTATACTGACACCTTTGTATAGAAAAGTGTTATATTATTATTATAACATTCAATTTCTCAACAACCTCTCCTGTTTGCTGTACTTCTAATCTGCCCATCCTTGAGTACGAAATCCAAGAGGTCCAGTGGTATCAATCGGCGGCTTTCATACATACAGCGTATTGGAGGTTGTAGGTTCAAATCTCGGCCGTACTGACCATTTCCACTTTCGCGACAAGCATTTGCTTAGTGTGAAAGATGTCAAAAGTGTATTTGTGTTCACTTCGAGTGAGCACACAAAAAACATGTATTCAAAACATGCTTGACCACAGTTTCTTACACCTTTGTGTATCAATCGACACTTTTCTATATAAAGTATAACAGCCAGCCAACCGGCCCCGTCCAATCTGAGACACAATGCCAACCCGGGGTATAAATTTCAAGTGAAAAACACAAAATTCTAACTCGATCAGGAATCGAATCCAGGGCCTGCTAATTAGAAGTCTGCACCTTTACCATAAGACTCAGTATTTTTTTTTTAAATAAATGAATCTGTGCTTACTCAAAGTGAACAAAGCCAGCGTCGTAACCGCAGGCTACCAATCACCTCATTTCATATACTATTTTCGTTGTTTTATAGCACTCATTATTTTAAAACAGAGCCGAATCTAGAAACAGAGCATTCATTCTCTGATATAGGACACTATGGAAACACTAACAAGCAAAAACTAATTCATGGGCGATGACAGATTGGTGTACATATCAACGACCAAGATAATATACTCTACTTCGAGCTCTGCGTCTATGTTCGTTTGGTGTAAATGCACCCTTACATGCCCAAACCATCTCAACATTCAAGTTCGATGATGATATTTGAATTGAACGATTTTTCTACAGAACTCCTTCGGCCAGTAAAGAGCCAATGCATCGTTTACGTTACGAGTCTCCGGTCGGGGCTTCACCAAGTAGGAATATGGACCATCCTCGTCTGTTTGACGAAGAGGACTACTCTCTTACGATGGATCGTTCCAGCAGTTATAGAGGCAGCGTGGGGAGGAGCGTAGGGCAAATACCCAACTACAACGGTATGAAATACAGCTCATTATTCACTACTCCTCTTGTAACAGTCTTCAGACATTTTGGTCCTGTCTGTTTTCACCCCCCTTCCAATTATTAACATTCTCAATTTTTCTTATCACACACTTTCCCGCTAAAGGCATCTGAAATGCTTTCTTTATTTAAATGATCTTCGGTGCTAATTTTAAAATCATTATTAATCAATCTAGCCAGTTTCTATAGATATCTAGAAACAACATTATCAATTTATTAAAATTTAAAAGAAATTACTGAAATTACTTTCTAAATAATGAAACCATATAATCTATGAATGCAATACTTTAAGTAAGGCATTCGTCGAAGTCCGAAATGAATATTTAAGATGAATTCGTTATTAGTTATGAATTTTGTTTTCTGTTTGTATTTTCCCGCTAGAAGTTATTCCATAGTCTAAATGAAGACATTTATTAATATCATGACATTTCAATGTTATCAACTTTTAATTGCCAACTAATTACATTTGATGATGGTATAATTATTCCTGGACCTCTACAATTTATCAAACGCCCAAGAATGCAATTTGAATTTTTTTAACTTCATCAATCAATGCTACAACTGAAATGTTTGCAATTGAAAGTTGTTATAAATCATTAGTTTAATAATGTTTAACCCGCAACGATAGGTATTGGAAAGAAATAGATTTCTCAGTAGAATTTCAATACAGATCAAATCTCGGTATAACGAACTTCACGGGACCATAAAAAATATTTAGTTATAATAATAATAATAATAATAAACACTTTATTGGTAAAATAATAAACCAAAATTGGCGGGCTTATTGCCTGGGGCAATTTCTTCCAACCAACCAATACTGGATATATAGGAAATGATACCTACATTTTTAATTTTTTGTGTCACCATATTATACCCACTGATGTCAAGTAAACTATTATTGCTATTATTAAGTTAGAAGTTTTTCAGGGACAAATTGACTATTCATAATACTGCAAATTTCGTTACTTCGGTATTCGCTATAAAGAGATTTGATCTGTATACATTTTTATATTTCATTTCTTCCATCCTAACGAGATGCTAGCCGAGACCCGACCAACCTTCGCGCTTTATAAAACCCTTCAATAATTAAGTTTTCTTTCCTTAAGTTTGAGTTGAGGTAATTAATGATATTGGTAGCGATATCTAGAGTCAGTGCTGATGACGAGCAAAGTTTTGAATGATGTTTCAAAGGTGAGGATGCATGCGGTTATTCAAGAAACAAAACTACAGATTTTCATTTTGTCTCTTCATCTTTTTCTTTTCACTTTCGTTTTTCTTTTACTTTTCATCAAATCACTTTTACAACCAATTGCTATGAATAAGTTTTAATAAATCATCATTTCAAATTATGATTTTATCATTTCAATTGCAATATTAAAATTAGTAATAGGTATAACAGTTGGTTGTAAAAGTTCAATCTTTATTAAAAAAAAAAACCTAACGCTTTTTTTTCCATTTTTATTATTTAGAATTTTGAGCTTTCGTGAATCATAGCTTTTTCATTTATTTTCGTTTTTTTTTAAATATATTTAAAAGCACAAAGTATTGTTTTTGAAGCCTATTATTTTATTTATTGTCGTGTGCATAATATTATGTTTTTTGTACTTATTTTAACATAGATTTTTTTATTCATTTTTTCTATTTATGAAAACATTTTTCTCGTCACATGACTTTTTTATTTAAACTCATATACCATCTTGTCTCTGTCGAGCAATGAATTTGGACAAAAGGATAAAGGGTTTATTACGGTACAAACAGGTTATTTTCGTGTTTCTGAGTTTTATAAAACGTTGTTGAGAATGTGAGAAGGACCAAACTGACGATAAGAACTATTTTTATTTTACAAAAATGGAAACGCGAAGATTGCCGTGTAATCTGTATTGAACTTAATCATAGTGCTGTAAAGATATTCAGTCATTTTGTAAAGTTTCGAGCGTAATGTAAAAAAAACGTAGTGAATGTCTTTATTATCGATCTGTGAATGGGAGATTTTTCTTTAGAAGTCACGAACTCTGTCGACCAGTTTTGTATAGATCAACATAATATTATGTCTAAAAATTTAATTATTTACGGCTTACGGTGTTTGGAGCAAAATAATTGTACTCATTTATTTTATCGTTTGTTGTGATTTTAGTTTAGTTATATTATACATTACAATTTTCTATTTTTTTTATTATTATTGTTTTTTTGACAAATTTATATTATTATTGTGTGTGTTGTGTGGTCAGTGATGTACGCGGCACCTCCACGTACGGGATACTCGCTCAAGTCCTCCACGCTTCCCGCAACCATGAGAACAAACGGATGCAACGTGAGTATCTAACACAATTTTACTACTTCTTGTACATCAATACTAACCAATTATATTATGAATAATCCATCCATTCTAACACAATATATTTTGTTGGTTTGTTTTGTGTCACATTAACGTAACCACCAGCATACACATTCGTACTTTGTTTTGTTTTTTTTACCACAAATACTTGTGTTGTCCGTTCACTTGCTATTTGAATTCATTGAACACATTCACATGAAACACTGAACATTTTCACAATAAAAAAAACCTATAGGACTATTAAGAATGAAACGGCTGCAAATTTTGTATAAATGGTTTCGATGACATTTTTATGTAATTTTGTTCTGATTGGCTTTTTAAACTTTTTTCATTAATTTGTAATTAGTTTTTTGTTGTTGTGTATAGTTTTAATCACCTCGGCGCCCATCTAATGAAACAGGTTTGTAAAGTCGTAACGATGTTTCTGAAAGGAGGTTCGGTCTTAGCTGCGTCACGTTAGCTTTTGCAACTCATGCACTTCATGACATTGTTGTTGATTTTATTTTTTTCTGTCATTTCATTCAAACTGATGATGTTGATTGTGTTGGCACTCGTGTGCTGTTGTTGATATAATCCACAGTGGTGTCATCTTTGAGGCAAGTCCCAAAACCTGGCTACGGTTTAGGTG